>VXBO01006133.1:486303-579568 GCA_013400135.1 Rhinoptilus africanus | reverse complement strand
AGGAAAAGGGGCCGGCGCACGCAGGCACACGGACGCACGAGAGGGCACTGCAACCCCCCCCCGGCCCGAGTGTTTCAGAGCATTTTGCCATAGCCATGAAACTACAGGTGGGCTTTTCTTCAGCATAACACTCTCAGAGCTGGCGCCTTCCCCGCGGCGAGAGCTGTGCCTCAGGGCGGCGGGGCCGCGGGCGAGCGGGTGGAGGCGACGGGCTGCGAGGCCCCCACCACGGGCCGCTGGCTGGGCGAGGGGACGCAGGGGCTGGGGGGCTGCCCGCAGCGCATGGG
Source organism: Rhinoptilus africanus (assembly GCA_013400135.1). Classification (NCBI taxonomy): domain Eukaryota; kingdom Metazoa; phylum Chordata; class Aves; order Charadriiformes; family Glareolidae; genus Rhinoptilus; species Rhinoptilus africanus. The sequence continues at coordinate 579,281 of VXBO01006133.1, read as the reverse complement.
GCACGAGAGGAGGGGGGTCCCCGGCCCGGGGCGGAGGCAGCCTGCTGGGGGAGCGCGCCCGCCGCCATCCCAGGCAGCGAGCTGCCATGCGAGCAGGGCCCGTCCTGCCCCGTCCTGCCCCGGCCGCTGGCGGGGGGAGGGGGGTGCTTCACCCCCTGGGGCGCGAGGGGCCGCAGCCGCTCCCCTCCCGGGGAAGGGGCCCGTCCCCAGAGCTCGCCCCTGGGCCTGGGGCGCGATCAGGGCAGAGGTGGCTCCGAGGGCTCCGGCCAGGCCAGCGGCACGGCACGGCACAGCGCAGGGGGTGCAGGTTACCTCTCTCAGAAACACGCTCCCTCCTGTGGCTCTGAAATACCAATTTCAGGTTTGAGACGCTTTTAAGTAAGAAACTCTTTCAGATCAGTTTGTGCCTCTGCTTGGGTGAGCTGTTCTCTGGGCACCATGGGGCTCCACACGCTCTCCTGAGCAACAAGTGCTCTATTTCGGATATCTATTCTGTATTTTTCTCTGAAGCTGTTAAAATATGAAATCCTGCTGCTGACAGACCAGAAAACGCCCCTGGAGCGGAGAGGCAGCGCCATGGCCTCGGAAACGCGCCACAGCTCAGGGAGGCCGGGCCAGGGGAAATGGCGGCCTTCTCTCCTCACGGCGCTGCTGGGGAGGCCGGGCAGCAGGCGCTGGGAGACAGGCTCTAGGGAGGGGATGCTCAAATCTACTGTTCAAAGGACACAAATTCCATTGGAATAACACCTTTCATACAGTAAGGGAGGCAGTGTGCGATCCCAGAGGATGAAGCAGGCACCTGCCGTGAAGAAGCCTTTGTGAAGGCTAAAACCTGAGCCCTCAGCAGACTGGATGGTCTCCACAAGCTTTGCGCAGAGAGGATTAGGTGTTCCAGAGGCACAGGCCGTTCTGAAGCAAAGCAGAGCCCTGGCTCGTTTCCTGTGGGTTCAGCAAATTCCTTGCACCTGAGTGGGGGCAGCTGCGGGGCTCCGCCTGGGCCCAGCCCGCTCCCCGCCGGAGCCGTGCTGCTCTGCCGCTCCGCTTGCAGGGGCCGGATGAAGGTCTGAGGTGGGCACGGGACTCCATCACTGCTGCGGTGCGGATGTGGACATGGACATGTGAGTACTGTGCTTTTTGTTTCTGTTGTTTTTGCAGCTGGGGACTCAGCCCCACGTGGGACTCACCTGAGTGAGGTGACTGGAAGCTCCCCTGGGAGCACTAATGCAGTGCACCGCTTCCATCGTGTTGCAGTAATTCTTTCTTTTCAGTTGATTTAAATTTAGATAGCTATTTCTTGCTTTTGGGAAAGCATCCAATTAACACTGTTGTGGTTTTGGGCGATATTAAAGTCTAGGTCTGTGTATTTTTGCACTGCCTGCTGAGGCAGGAGTGCCCCCTCTGAGCACCTCTGCGGGGCCAGCTGGTTTTGGAAAGGTCTTGAAACTTTCTTGAAAACTCTCAAGTAACTTGCAGGCACGTCCTGTCTCTGTCCAGATCCCCCATGGTGTAAGTGCGTGGGCTGTCACGTTGCTACAGTCTCATGCTAAGAGTATCCACTCTAGCTTAAACCAAGGGATGTCAAGAGCAGAAGAAAGCGGAGCTGGACCGGCAGCCCCTCAGTCCAGGCGACTGCAGCTGCCCTGGGGAAACCAAGCAGCACTGGAGCCACCCATGTCACTTCCCTGTAAATGATGCCTGGGTACAGTTCAGACAGAGTGTGCTGTACATGGGTAGTGATGCTCCAAGTTTGGATAGAGGCCAAAATCTGAGTACTGTCTCATAATGCCAGAGCAGTCGCCATAAGCTGGGGGGTAGGGGGAAGGTACACACGCCACTACACAGACAGCTAGTTCTTAAGTTTGGACAAATAACAGTTTTTGTGTTATTGTTGTTCTGTGCAAAGTGAGCATAAACCTTCAAGCAGCAGGTGTTCTTCAGCTGTTTGATGTTTGGGGAGTGTTTAGTTGTGTATTTTCAGATTGCCTTTAGAATGTTTTCTCTAGTAATTTGGGCTTAGAAAGATAACTGGATAAACTTACACATTGCCATCTCTCAGAAGCAAAGACTTTGCCTGCTCCCACGTCCTCTGCAGTTACTCCTGAGGGTGAGAGGAGCAGGTCACTGCAGGTGAGCTCAGCCACCTGCGGTTCGCCCCGAGAACGCCCTGCAGGTCCAGCCATGTGCTCTCTTGCTCTCAGAGTACTGCGGATGCTGAGAGATCGCACGTGGCCTCGAGGTATTGGTTTTCTCCATGCAACGTGTGCATGGGAATGCTGGGACGTTCATGAGTGCTCTGAGAGGGCAATAAATCTATGTGTGTCTGTCTGTTTCCCTTGACGTACATGTGTGGTGTATAATTGTAGCAAAACAGGCTGCCCAGGGAGATAACGAGTATGGCCCCTACAGCCCGAGGGGTGGGAAGTCTCTGTTGGCTGGTCTGGTGGAGCGGGCTGCAGCCCTCCGCCACGAGAGTCCGGTCTGAGGTCCTGCTAACTAGCGTGTTCAGCACATGCACAAGTGCAGGCGCTGCAGTCAGCTTCAAGGGGAAAGCACTAATTGCTTGTCCCTTCTGGGGCAAGGTCACGTGTTCCTGAGCCCAACGGCTCTCACATGTGACTGATCCATAGATCAATGTTTACTTCACACAGTCAGATTGTCTCCTTCACGTTTGAGGGAATTAATGTATTGGGACCAGCATTATGCCAAGGCTGATGGTATTGGACTGTTACAGGTGACTCTGAATCCTCAGCAGTCTGAGGATTTGCATGTCACTCGGATCCCAGGGTCTGCTGTCAGATAGACAATGCATCAATATGTCCTACGAGCAGGAGATGCTGCAAAGTTCTCTGTCCTCACAGCTAACCTCAGCAGTGTCTGCTTTGTCTGTTGTGGGAACTGCATCTCCGCAAAGCCACAGCAGGCTGTGGGCTTGCAGGTGTGGGCACAGAACAGTTGATGAGAGACAAATTTGGAACAGGTTCAGCCCGTCTGTATGCGTATGGGGCTATGGTGACTTCCCACACCTGAGACAGTCCTTCCTTTCCGGCTCCTCTCACTAGCGTGCAGTCTCACCTCCCTGTCAGACCCTAGCGAGCGTTCACCAGAATCCAGTGCAAAAAAGCTCACTTTCTTGGTTTGTGGGGTTTCTGATCTGTCCCCAAAGTCTGTTGCTTCCCAAATATATTTTTGTATAGAGTCTGTTGCACAGTGTCTGTAGGTATGATTGTCATAAAACTGGATTTATTTCAGATTTGTAGTTGGAGTCAAAAGACATACTTTGGAATCCTGTTTCTGCTCTTAGTTAGATCCACGTGATTCTGATAATCTACGAAGGGAGGGGTAGAGTGTGTAGACTCAGACACGTGCGTGTGCCTGTGGACTGTGCACTGACAAGTGAGCAATCAATCCAGCCTTCGCTGAGTGAGCTGTAGCCAGCAGCAGTTGCATTGATTGTCTCTGTGGCAGGTAGTTTTGCAGGTAGAGCTGGGAAGGGGGTGGGGGGGAGGATCCCTCTCACAGGAGAGCTCCAGGCAAAGGGGGGAAGAAGGAGAGTCCCTTTGCTCACTCCTCATAAAGCAGCTGGTGTCTGCTGCCCATCAGGAGACAAAGGCTCTGCCTCTTAAATTGGCATCTCTATTACCAGAACATCATGTTCAATTCAACAAGAAGTTTATTTTCATCCTTCCCATAAGTAGCCGTGAAGAGGACGTGTGCCAGGGCTTTGAGTCACCCACGCGCCGCACTGAGGCACTGGGGTACTGCTTGCAGTGTACAATTATGGGTAGTAGTAAATCCTCGGTAGGAGGGACTTGCCTTTTACAGTCTGTACAAAATTAGAAGGCAGACACTGAGACACAATCTTGGTTTCACCCCAAGGTAATTCTGAGGCATGTAAAAAGTGGTAGCTGAGTGATGTGCCAGCACTTCCCATAACAGGATAAGAGTAGTTCCTGCCATCCTCTGCTGGTAGGAGGCAAAAGAGCAGTATGAACAGGGTGAGCTGGTATGGTAGATTCTGCGAGTCGCACGCAAAAGCTTTACTTCTTTAAAATTGCCCAATATTCGTGTCTATGTTCCTTTTAAACTAGTTTTTTGCATTCAAATAAGAAAACTGCCTTTGGGTGTCCAATAGAACATACTGGATAAATGCAGAGGCCATGTATGTTGCCTTAATTACGTATCTTATTCATTTGTTTGGCCTTCAGTTCTGTCTGGATTTTCAAGGCTGCAAATCAGCAAGAGTTCAGTTAATTATGTTGTCATTCATCTCGCAGGCAGTTACAGTTGTCCATCGTTATAATTTCTGCGATATAAGCCCTGCAATGAGGAGTTCAGGTTTCAGTTGGAATAAAAACTACGTACTTGCCCAGCATGACCCTTGTATCATAACCCACTGTCCCTGAACGACCTACATCCTTGTGACAGGTTTGCTATTGCATAGTGATAAGCACTGTGTGGGCTGAAATACACCAGCAGAGCCAGTATCTATTTATGTGAGAGGATTCAGATGGAGAAGGCTTTACGGTAATCACTGTTTTCACCACCTGTGAAAGCTCTGCTGCATTTGACCTTTGGTTTCTTAGTTTTCTGAATGTGTGAGGAAGAAAGGCCAGACGCAGCTGGAGAGCAGAGCCTGGCTCTCGGTTCAAAGGCCTGCTGCAAAGCTCAGTGAAGATGCTGAGCATCCTTCCACCACCTTCAGGAGGCTTTTGCTTTCATACCTCTCTCAACATGTAGTTAAGGACTCTTGGGTGATGTTGTGGCACCTTCCAGGACTGAGGTAACATAAAGGGTTTTATTTTCAATTGAGCTATTAGTTAATATACAAGAAGCGCCTACACTAGGGTATAAATCTAATAGCTGCTTATGTCAGAACAGGAGCTTTGTCCTCTCCCTTCCATCTGCTCCCCCACTCTGGTTTAACAGAGCTGCTAGATAGTGGGTCTGTCCTGTTTGTAACAGAATTATAATATTTAGTCATTAGGGTGACAAAAGTACAACTGATTTTTCAGCCAAAGGCATGCTCTGAGTCTAGTTTGATGAGTGTTTCTTTTGGTAGCAATGTCAGCATGAGCAGCGCTGCCACTTGCTTTTCTGCTCTGCCTTGCAGCTGGGTGAAGAACTGGTTTGGGGAATACATTCAAACTAAAAATAGCTCAGGAAGAACTGCTGAAGGAACATGCTCTTCAAACAAGAGCGCGAGTGGTGCAACTCCACTGCTGAAGGCCGAGCAGGGCTCAAGGCTGTGTAGTAAATGTATGTGGAAGGGTCTCCCAACTGAAAGCACATGCTGGTTATGATCTGGGTCACACTGTACAGGTCACTGAAAATGGTGAATAATATTTCATTGCAAAGCAGTAGATTTTTCTCTCTCTCTCTTTTTTTTTTTTTTTTTCTTTTTCTATGAAGCAGGAGTAAAACTCTGCAGCCCTGTGTTCCCACAGGGGGAGGGGGGGTGAGCACTGTTACATAGCGTAGATTTGGGCAAATTGAGAACATCATGGTTTTGATGCTTCAGGACATGCAAACAAAAGGAATCATATAAATCCCAGGGTCTTCGTTCTATCTCATTATGTATGTATTACCAGTATATTATTTTAAATAAAGACATCTGCCCCTGATGAAGTGATGCTAAACATCAACTCTGATAGCGACTGCTTGAGCAACAGTAGGGAGTCTACCAAGTCAATCACTAGGAGCCCAGAAACAAATCTTAGCCCAGTGGTGGGGACTGCCCCTTTACTGAGACTTCACAGTACTCCTAGTGAAAGAGTTGCATGTTCCTGGATGCTTACTGGGTAACGATACGTACAAAAAGAAAAAAAAATAAATTAGGCTTTAACTTCACTGTCTAAAGGATGCTTGATACAACGCTCGTGCAGGGAGACTGGGGCTGGGTTGCCAGCCACCTGCAAGCAGTGACGTGTCCGTGGGCTCTGGCTTAACTTTCTGGGCAGCCAGTGCAGTGGTGGCTTCCAAGTGCAGCCACCGCAGAGGGAACAGGGGCAGCAGGACAGAAAGTCAGTTTGGACCGTAGCACTGGCTACATTTCAGAGTCCATGAAACACAGATACTGTACATGGATGGAAGTGTCCCAGAACGTCCTGAATTCAGCTAGGATGCTCACTGTTGCACAGCTAGAGTAAAGATCCTGCAAAACTGTGCACTTAACCTATAAACAGTTTCCCCTGTTAACAGATGCCACTGCACTGTACAACTGTGGGATTTGGGTCACTGGAAGAAACCACAGCTGGATTTGCAGAGAGCAGACAAAGAAATGTTGGCATAGCCTGTCAGCCTGCCTCTGCTGACGATATGTAAATTCTCCTCCACCCCCTCATTTAATGTGAAATGATTTGAGAACGGCCATTCTTGCCATGGATACGAGCTGCTGAGAATATACTTCTCCGTTCCCTATAACCTGTATTTGGACATAAAGGACCCTTTGGCAATCTGCAAAGTCTGCGAAGTGACAAATAAACACCTGCAGGCATACTTGCTGTTGCAAGGTGTTGCATAAAGCAAGAGCAAGGATTTACCCAGAGCTGGTGGCATCAAGTTGCGTGAGCCAACTAACCCAGCAGCTTCCAACCCGCACAGGAGAGGGCATGCTGCTGCACTTTCCCAACCGCTTGTAATGCCAGGCTTTACGCCGAGGGATAGCTTGCTTAATCACTGAAGTAAATCAAGGAAAATGCAGCGTGCTCTTGGCTTTGTGTAATCCCTAGAGAAAAAACCTAAATTATAGTGATTCCTAAAGTTGCAAATGCCTCTGGGACAGACAGTCCCTGCTGGGACCATATGTCTGACTGCTCACCTGCTATCCAACTGCAGGGATCTCGCTGGGAACACTCTCCCTGGCAACGCGAGTGCTTTCTAGTTCTCTCCTGTCACTCACCCACACAGCATCCCCAAAAGGATGGGATATCCCTGCCTTCAGATGGCATAGCACCATCTGTTGTACTATTTTCTGTTTCTCTCGTGCGCGCTATTGTTAGCCCAGCATTTTTCAGCACAGAGCTAGACCAACAGCTTGCCCTCATGCTGTCAGTAACCACAACTTGGCCATGCAGCCTTTGCCCACAGCATGCTCTGAATCCTGCTTCTTTACTGCATCCCTGCTTATTTTATTTTAATCTTTTGCCTTTTTCAGAATTTATCTTGAGATTATCTGTTGATTTTTCAATGCAAAGAGTGAAGTGAGAAATTCCATTGACAACTCAAAGATGTGGCCCAAGCACTTGGTAGGAGCATGAGTCCCGTGGTCACAACAGGAATAATCATCTATTTTGTAGTTATTTCACCAGCATATCTCGTAGTGCTCTGCAAAACTAGTCTGTATGGTTATCCCTGTTGTACAGAATAGGAAAATGTGGCAAAGTGTCTTGTCTGGAAAAACAGACTTGCAGACCTTCCAGGGATTTATTCACTTCCCACTACAAATGGTATTTTAGTAGTTCTGTTTTTCTTTGGTTTTAAATTGGACTGCGTGAGGAGTATGACTTGTCACTTAATGCCACAAAGTGTGACACTGAGCACTACATACAGGCTAACCTACATGAAAATGCAGACAGGATTTGCATTTAAAAATGGCATCCTCATATTCTGCGTGCTTTTCCCCCAGCTTTTTGGGACCCTCCTTAGTTTCATTTAGCATCCTGTGTTCAGTTATGGTGGTGGATATCCAAAAAGTGGTTGCTGGCAAATTTCAGTCAGGACGGAAAATCCTGTGCTTTTGAAATCTGGGTTCCTCAATTTAATAAAATGTGAAAATTAAATTATGTAACATTTCCTATTGACCTGAGCATTGCTGCTATGATTTGTTGTGGTCCAACATCCACTCACTGTTACTGTCAAAGCGCAAGGCTGTGACAGAAGACCTTTGTGAAGTCTCCGTATTCTTGGTAAAGGATTCCATTTTACCATCTCTGTGTCTCCTTAGAGTTGCTCTCTGTCTGCTGTCTGCGTGCAGGATGGGGGGAACTACGCGCGGTGACGTACGGTGGCAGTGACTTTTTCAAAGCTGGAAAAGGCCTTGTCTCTCTGCAGAAGACCTCCATCATACGCCGGTTTTCTAGGCTTTTGTAGCATGTGTCTTTTCATTGCCGCTGATGCACAGCAAGTCGCAGGTAACGCTGCGTTTGAGTGCTGAGCCTCTAGTCCACCACCACCTCTAGTCCAACCCTCAGCTTCCTGCTCCCATCGCCCTTGTAGGCCTAAGCTTGGTGTTTCCACTCACCCGGCGTTCTCTGTTACCTTCTTCCTTTATGTTGTGAACAGGCTGCAAAAATACTTTTTTTTAAACTTAATTGCATGATGCCTATAAACATAACTTTCCTTACCACATTAGTGCTGGTTTGCTTAACCTTTTCTTGAGAAGGAGGATTTCTCCTGTTGGGTGGTATTTGGAAGTACTGCAGCCACTCCCTGTGATAATTACAGTAATAAGGCCACAGTTTAGCCTGGCCAGGGTATGGCTTTTGCACACACCCTCAAATTAGCCGGATTTCGTTGTGAGATCTGCCTTTTTATTTTTTTAACATGATTTTTGAAAAACTAATGAAGTATTAATTCATTCACAACTTAATTTGCTTAATGAATATGATCATCTCAAGCAAATGGCAGTGGCTGTTCATCTGTGAGCCATGTAGTCTTGATTTTGAGGGCTTTTTTTCAGCAGTAAGGCACTCATGTTTTCATTTTGGTGTTTCATTCTTGGCCGAGTAGTATTTTGTATAGTTTTTTATAGGAAGTTTGTATAGTTTTTTATAGGAAGTGTGCTGGCCACTTGGATGAGTTAATTATCTTGAAAAACAAATACTGAGGGAAATTTGCAGTGCTCTGTTTGACCCAAGTAGCTCCTGAGCTACAGAAATAAACAGGAAACCCCCCATAAGACCTGATTATACAGCGGCAGCTTGCCGGGTGGGCATAGGCAATGGAATCGAAAAGATTTAGCTAGACCTACATTTTAATAATTGATATGATTGTACAGTGTTTATTAAGTAGTGTTTGATAAAAAACAATTACCTTCTATTCTGACCTGCTTTCTCTCCTTCCCCCCTCTATTTTTTAAATATTTTTGCTCGTTTTTCACCCCTCTCGCCTTGTCTAAGGTTACTTCAAAAAGGTGGAAACTGTGCTATACTGACCCAGTTTTCCTGTATGAAAGCAACGAGCCTAAGCTTTTGATTCCTGTGAGGAATTAAGATCTTGAATGAACCAGGCTACAGAAGTTGTGCTCAGAGCCGCAGGAGGAGGAATCCGTAGTAACTCTAACAGTATTTGGAGGGCAAGCAACTGTGTTAATTGCAGTTTCCTTGGATCACATGTGGTGAGCCAGCTCTTGGAAGAGAGTCCAAAAACACGCTCGAGTAAGGTCCTGCTGTGGTACTAGCCATATGTCTTCCAGGTCCGGTGTGTGCAAATGTCACACCACGCAGTGAGAAAGCTTTGTCTCTTCCCTTCCCCAGTCTAAAGCCACACTACAAATTTTGTGGAAGTGAATTCTACCTGCTTCAGTATTCTGCAGGCAATTCACAGCAGCAGTTATGGTGAAACTCATTTCTATCCAGTCTGCATATAAAGGTGCCTAGGTTTAAAAGTGCGAGCGGGGTAGGAGGACCAACACGAAACCAAAACTATACCTCCCCTCTCTTTCTTTTGTTCTCATATGCTTCCAAGCAGCAAGTCCAAAATTGAGTACATTAAAACTGGAAAACATGCAGCCGTGCTGCAAAACATGCAGCAATCTCATGTCTGAGATTTTGCTGACACCAGTTCAGAGTCTTTCAGACGCACACTGTCCATCCCATCTTGCTTCTGTTTCAACTACAGTGAAGTAAGTGCTTGGCATTAAGTGCATAAAACATTCTTCTTGGATTTCATGAACAGGTTTAAAACAAAAAATCTAATCCTAAATAATCTCAGCAACACAGCGTCCATGCCCACAAATGGTGAGGGCTGCCCCTGTGAATGCCTGAATCCCTGCGCAACCCTTGCGCTCAGTAGCTCCCAACTGCTACACGCCTTGTCCTGGTCAGGTTTTTGTCATAAAACAGCACAAATGGCTGTGACAACAGCACAGCTTACTTTGGTCCCTACTGATTGAGCTCTGCAAATTAAATTAACGTCTTTCTGTAATTACTTGTGCTGCAGATCCAAACTAGCTTAAGGACCTGAATCATAATCCAGTGCAAGGTGAAGCATTACAGAGCATTATTGGCTTTCTGCAGATTTCCATTTTGGTTTATGACTGCTTGTCACTTTACAGGGCTAGGGCCCAGATCTTCAGGCGTGTGTAGATGCCTACTTTCTGAGAGAGGGTCTGAGCCTGAACAGATGCTGCTATTTGTAGGCATTTTGGCAGGGCAAAACAAGTGCACTGTTTTCTCCCCTAAAATGTTTTTTTCCTTATTTAATTACACTTGCTTTAGCAGTTTTCCTGCAAGGATATTTACATAATTATGCTCCCTTGTGAGGCATTACAGCTTTCTGAACCCTAATTTTTTTATTTCTAGTTTCACTTGTACCACTTATGCTAGAAGACCTATTCAAGGAATTGACTCTATGTCCCAGAAAAGACCCTGGATATTCCTTTCTGTGTTTACACCTCCTGCTCTGCTCTTCCCTTCCCTGCTGTGCACTGACCTGCTGCCCTTGCCTTCACTGTGCCATGGAAAACATGTTTGATTATGAATTCCCAGCACTGGGGCCAGGAAAGTAGAACAGAGCAGTGCAAGGAGTCGGTGTCTTCCCAGAAGACAGTCATCAGCTGTGCCCCAGACGTGTGAAACTTCTTCTTGTCCCTGGGCAGAATTAACTGCCCTGGGCAATGACACTTCCCCGTGTTAGCACAAACTAAATACCAGTGTTTTCAGCAGGAGGTGCATGCTGAACCCTCACCGATACAAACCTGCACTGAGAGCAGCTTTGAGTCGTGTGTGTGTTGTTCAAATCAAACTCTGACACGCAGGACTAAGTCCTCTCTGTTGCAGCCCTTTATAAATGAATTAGTGTGTTCAAAAATTCTTGCCAGACATGCTGTGGGCTGGTCTGAGACAGAAAATTGTTCTTTCTGTTTCAGCTGCAGATCACGGCTCTTGCCCAGAGCTGATGGGGTGCTCCATAATTAATTGTGCATGCACTGTGCTTCATTACTGAAGCAAGCACGCACCTCTGGTTAAAGAGGTTCTGCCCAGAGGCTCGGTTATGATCACACACTCATGGCAGTTAGGTTTGTTACTTGCTGACCAGGGATTCACATCAGTGAAGTTCATTCTATTTTTGACAAGTGTACTACATGAAAGAGAACAAATGCTACCTTTCTCAAGAGCTCTTCAGTCCTTAAGAGAAAGGGACAGAGTAGGGGTAGTCAAGGTATGGCATGTACACATGTACTTGAACCTCTTATAATACCTGTATTTAGGCTGCACTGCAGCTCCCTTGGACCTGAAAAGCCCTGTAAATGGGAGGGTAAACTGACTCATTGCTTGGAGACGTTAACAAAACTTGAGCTTTCTCCTTTTCCTCCTGATTTTTATCCTTGAAGACTGTCTCAGAGTAACTCTGGCAGCAGATTCTAAACCTCAGCCCCTTTGACTGTAAGGCCAGTGCTTGGGTATATAACAGGGTTTCCAGCTGTGTGTCACTGCCTGATGCCAAGGAAGGGCACGGGGACTATTAATGCCTGTGGGATCTTTACATCTAAATCCTGGAGGCAGGTCCAAAAAAGTCTCAGCTATCACTTACATATCCCCCATTCTTCCAGTCCTTCCTCCCGCACCCCACAATATTTTTCTTTTCTGTGGCCTGAAAATCTGAGCCCATCATGGAAAAGGGAGGGTCAAAACATGAGAAAAATCCCAATTCCTCACACAGCACCAGGTTTAAAAAGCATTCAGGCACTGTACAAGCTGTTAATAAAATACTGCAGCCACATGCAAATCTCCAACAGCAACCTCCAGCCAGTCCCGCTGCCAGCATCTCGTCCTGCTGTCTAGTGCAGAGCAAGAACGGGAGACTCCCTCGGCTTACACGCACGCCCACAGAATTAAATTGTAGCTCTATATATAGCTCCTGTCTCATGTGAGGAGCTGAGGCTTTCACAGACGCCCACACTGCACTCGCTGGGGTTATTTTTAGCATCAGTGACAAGGTTACCTGGATGATTCCTGCCAAATAAGAACGAAATGCATTAAATTGTACACACCTAATTAGCAGTGACAGATGATTTTTTCTTTGTGCCTGCCCCTGCCTTTCTGTGTCTGGAATAAATCTGTGTCTTCCCAGCCTCCTAGAATCAGGGCAGTTCCATGATTTCTAATTCAGCGAGTGGGAGTTTGAGCACAGCTGGAGCTTCATCAAAAATCCTTGATAATCTCCAGGTGAATTTAGGCTACTTTCTAAAACTGTTCTCAGTTCAGTATCTACTTAATTTTCCTGCATTAGGGCCACTAGTAGTTTGTACCTTTCCCCCCCGCCCTTTGTTCAAAATCAAATAAAATATTCCCCAGAGTTCTGTGGATTCAGCCCAGTTTCCCATTGAGTTTCTCAGTCTGGGGGGCTGATGCCCTTTCAGTGAGCAAAGCTGCACTGAGATATTTCTGTGAGGAAATGGCATGGGACGTGCCGTTCTTGAGGAATGGGGCACAGCTTTTCATGCCACTCTTGGGGAAAAACCAAACAGCTTTTGTTTCATCAATAGGTAAAATTTTTCTTTATGATTGCTCTGTGTTGAACTGTCACGCTTTATGCTTTTAGGCTGCAGATCTGAAATGCTGTTTGCTTGGTATTGTTCTGTCTCCAGCAGCACTGTGAACTTCACGCTCTGTTACATGAGGCTGAGGTACAAACCAGGGTCTAATCTGTGTGTGCGTTTAGCTACGTCTGCGCTTTCCGGGCAAGTCAACTCGAAAATGCCCTTCCAAGAACCTCAGGGCAGTGCTAGAACTACAGATTTCCAGATGTGGTGAAGTACTCAATAAAGATACCCCCTTTTTCACTTTACATTGCCAAGAAATCTTGCCCCAGCATGATCCACTTACCCATGCCAAGTTTTTCAATTTGGTAAAGCTCAATTTTAGGTGCTCAAATTTTGGTTCCGCTCTTGTCCATAAAACCATAATTCTTCCTGTCTGACACATTTGATGCCCACGTTTCAGTATCTGTATTCCTGTCTCCATAATCTCTTAAGTGCTGCTTAATGCATCGTGTCTACTTATGCAAATATCCAAGGAGGTGAAACAGAACATGAAGTGAAAATTACGAGTATAATCTTTTCTGGGAATTCACGTTTTCATTGAAACATTGAGTAATAATGGAGTGTCTTTAGCTGTGGTTATACAAGGCATACTTGAGAAGTACCAGCCACCCAGGCAGTTCAAACATTAACTTTCTAAATAGTCAGATATCAAATTTAATTAAACAACCTTTTCCTGTGTCACTCTTCAGTCTAGCAACTATTTTACTCACCCAGTTTTAGCATAAACCCCTTCTAGAACAAAGTGAGACTGCAAGGCAGAAAGCAGTTCTTGCAAATAATCGTACTTGCAAATGTCTTTCCTGCCTCTTGACACAAAGAGCTCTCGATTCACTGAATTCCATTGGGAGCTTATTATCTGCACTCCGAACACATAATAATGGGAGCCAGGACCTGTTGGGAGCCCGCTTGCCTAATGCACAGTAGAATATTGCAAGTGCACACCGTGGCCCGGGGCACTGGGGACACGTGAATTAGTGAGAAAAAACACTACTGGAAAGGGAAATCTGGGGAAAATGGAATACTGCCATTTTAGATGGAGGAGGAGAGAGACGTGCCTGTTCCCACGGCAACTAGTGGTAGACTAAATTGGTTGGGAGCACGAAATACGGGAAATACACTCTTCAAAAACAGCAATGCACATAAATGAATACTTGAATCTCTAACTCATGCTGCTGTAATTTACTCAGTCAGTAATAACTCTGAAGTCAGTGGACTTGCATGGCTCTGAAAGTAGAATCTGGCCCAAATGATAAAACAGAATTCCTCAGTCTCTCTTTTGAGATGCAATGAGTGAGAAAGGGAAGAAAAACAGGGATTTTAGCTTTGACTGCATAAACACCCATCAGTGAGATAGCAGAGAGTTGGTTTTCTCAGCAGGTTCACAACTACTGTTGAAATGTATTATAACTAGAACCATTTAAAAAATACGGCGTTTTTGAGAAAATGTTGCTCTTTGGTCTCCCCATTTTTGAAGTCACACAGACACTATTGTTCAGTATATTTTGCACATTGTATATGTCAGCATAGCTTTTCCTCTAGAGTACAGAGCTAGGCTGTCTTAGCTGTGGGACTGAGGCAATTTGCCAGGCAGCTGTAGACTTCCATATCCCTACAAATGTGCTGAAAAATATTGATCTTGGAAAAAACTACCTGTTTACTTGCCATTCTTATGCCAACAGCCATATAGCTACTGACTAATCCGCCTGTACGTTATTTTGTGCTAAAGTACAGGGCTGTAGCCTGATGGTAGCTGTGGATTCATGAGCCAACAAGTCCCATTGCTGTTACCAGTGCAGCAGCAGCAGCAGCAACGTGCTCTTTCCGGCACAGGTTGTGACAACATCACACAGAGCCCAGACATCTCTATTGATCCCATTTTCCGGTCAGTGCTTCACACCTGAACACTTAGCAGTGCGTTCCTTAGCTATAAACTTCCTAAACTTCCAAGTTTTCACAAAGGCACAAAGCGACTACACTGCACAAACAGCAGTGAAATGAATGGGTTTAAAGTTGCGATATTTTCACTCTGCCCAGTGTGGTTATGTTGCCACACTACTGCCAGGTTATGCTGTGGTGGCCTGGGTTTGTGAGGTAAGACGCAGTTAGGAACTCCAGAGGGATATCTCTAGGGCTTTGACTTTTTGGCCTTTAACACAACCCATTTTTTACTTTTTATTTTGGACATGTACTTTCTTTTCCTCGTGTAACTATTTTCCTGCATGCATCCACCACCTGAGCTTGTTTGCATGGTCATGTTCTATTCTGGTGGATGAGTTGAGAGCCCTGAGCTCTGCCAGTGCACATATGTGCTGGAAGTTGTGTGGGAGGTTGCTTCCAATCTGTTTTGCCATTCCTGGCTATTCCAGCAATCTCTGCACCGTCTGTTCCCCAAGATGCACTGAATCTTCCATGTTCCAGGAGGAAGGAAGTAAATGAAAGCCTGTCTTCCAGCACTTGGAACAAAGATGGCTTTTAGCCATCCTCTAGGCGTTACCAATGAGACTAATAGCCTGCACCACAGATTGCTCCATGAGACCACAGCAGGCAGTATGGAGGCTTCCTTCACTGCACTGACCTATAGACACTGCGTTTCCTAGCTTCTAGTAACGACCAGCCCTTTTCTTCACCAGCAGAACAGTTTCCTTTTTAAATCCTTGTATTGACACTTGACTTTAGGTATGTCTCCTTTAAAATAATTCTTTAGGCTCATTATTAAGCAAGCTACATGTTAAATGAAAAGAAAGAGACAAATCATGTAGTTATCTCACCTGAACGACCTTTCACACTAAGAGAAGTCAGGCTGTATTGAAGAGATGTGACCTTCCAGGCATTTCAGCAATATGAGGTGTGGCTGGATATGAGATAGTCTCATTCTGTGAGTACTCTGTGATGGTCCAACTTGGTTTTATGGATGCAGTGGGGTGGAAGCCAGTTTTGTTTATTTTAGAGCCATAAAATTAAGCTCCTGACTTATGGAGACATTTAGCGAGCAATTGACTGGCTGAAAGAATGGAATTAACAATATCAGACTGCAGCTTGGAATATTTCCCTGATATGAATGTACAAGGCTTGCCAGGTCAAGATGATCAAAGCCATGGTCAAGGCCCATGATACTTTCCCTCCTAAATCAATGGGTATTAATGTGGCATATCTATGACTTGCTCTGCCTGTAGCTCTTGGAACTTAACGTAAATTATAATGTGGTGTTTTTCACTTGTATGGGATGTGCGTGTTTTGGACAGGGACTGCCATCTGCTCTGTCTTGTGCAGTCACTGGCACAACGCACTGTTCTCCTTTGGGTGTAAAGTGCTACCATGCTACAAAGAATGAACAGCAATCACTGACTGGAGGAAGGTGATTATTCCATCTCCAGTATTCAGGGGCATTATGAAGTGCACCCAAACTCTCATCTGTTCATTCAGCAGTTCGTTTCTTAGCTGAGGGCAAGTGTGGTGATGCCAGTGATGTTTTCCTCCATAAACCATACCCCATTAGGACTTGTGCTCTGATCTATACGCGTACTTCTCATTCCCTGTCCCCTGAGGTAAAGTTTAATCAAATGCACACACATGAATGAGCTAGCCTAAATATCAATAAATGTTTCTTTCAGGAGAGGCTTGAGATATTTAATATTTAATAAGCCTTGAAAATGAACTTCTGTTCATGTTTCTCAATTTAACTCCAAGCATTTTGGCGGTGAGCAGTGCTCACTGTCCCAGTGTGGGCAGGCACAGCACAGATTATTTAACAGTCCGCTTTGTCTCATCTAAAATATTCATGTTTGCAGATAGCCAAATGTAGCTCTTAAAAAACCCACACACAAAACCCGAATGGTGCAGCCTGAGCCTCACAGTTACCTTCAATCCTTGCTTTAGGCTACACACCACAGTAATGCTGTTTCTTTCATAGCTCTACCCTGTTGCCCTGGTTACTGATCAAAACCAGACCATCCCTACCATCCCTGCAGCTGGCCTTACACAGACACCTCACCCGCGCGAAGGAAATGCTGCTGGAGCTGCTTCTTTCTTTAAGCAGAAATCCAGCCACCCATGCATACAGAGCTTTCCTTTGTTCAAGTCAATATGCAGCTATAACAATTGTCTTTATCCTCAAATTCAGCTAGTGCCAACAAAGCAAAATCAAGTTAATAAATAATTGTACTGTTATTTTTGTTAAAGCACTAGCCTTTCTGGAGGACACCAAAATCTTATTGTGTCCTTGGAGCTGCAGGTAGATTTGGCAGAATTTTGTTTTCCACATTGACTTCTGTCTTGTTTGCTATTGAAAACAAGGGAATCCTGACTGAAGAGGGAGTTAAGATTTTTTTTTTCCATGATTGACAGCTGAAAATGTGCTATATTAGTTTGTGTATGATGCACTGCAGGAAATGGACTTGGGGGTGGGTGACAGCGTCTCATCTGACAGTACTCAGAGGATGTTCCGTTGTAAAGGGAGGTTCCTCCCTGTTCTTAGATAGACTTACTTTGAGAGTTTCATCTCAATTTGCTGCCGTATTTCCTGTCTTTCTTCATCCGTCCTCCTTGGGAAAATATTCCTGTCTTCCAGCTCCTGCTTACTTGGTCTGTTTCGTAGTTTTACTGCCAGCAGTTCTTTCTTGCATTTTCTTGGCAAAGTACCTGGGACATGCATTGAAAAGAAAGTTATCAGAAAGACAGCTCCTGGAGATGAAATACGAACATATGAAGAGGGGGAAACCTACAGAGTGAGCGTGATGTGTATGTTAGTGTGCAATGAACAGTTCTGCACGTTCATATAAGTAAGTAGCACTATAGTTGTGCGGGGCTCAGGCATAAAACTGCTTACAAATGCAGAAGGATCATATTCCTCTGTTATCTTTGTTATCCATTATGAGCAAGCAGTGCTCTCAGGTGAAAATTATTTGCAGCTGCAATATGATTCATATTGCTAGTTTAGAAGTCAGAGGCATCTTGCCTCAGTCCTCTGAGCATCCCTATAGCCCAGAGCAATCCCCATTGCCCAGAGCAATCCCCATTTCCTGAGCCATTTAGTGGTTCCTTTGCAGAAGGAGTGGCCGGGACATGTACACCTTCCTCTCAGGGTCACCAGACAAAACCAGGAATAGCAGAATATCATTTAGCAATCGATACTATAATGTTGACATTCGGCCTTTCCCTCTGGAGAAAGCAGGGGCAAATATTCCAAGGAATGAATGAAAAGGCCATTTTTTATTATGATTTGCAGAATGCTGGCAACTTAATTGGGCATTCAGGCAATAAGAGACACAAATACTTGCTGTGATAGCATGACCTGTTGTACTTATTGTAAAAATATGATACCACATGTTTTCCATCAACTGCTGGAGAGGGCGCAGCACAGGGCTACAAAGATGATGAGGGGACTGGGACACCTCTCTTATGAAGAAAGGCTGAGGGAATTGGGTTTCTTTAGTCTGGAAAAGAGACGGCTGAGGGGGGACCTTATCAACACTTATAAATACTTGAAGGGTGGGTGTCAGGAGGATGGGGCCAGGCTCTTTTCAGTGGTGCCCAGGGACAGGACAAGAGGTAACGGGCACAAACTTGAGCATAGGAAGTTCCACCTTAACATGAGGAGGAACTTCTTTACCTTGAGGGTGGCAGAGCCCTGGCCCAGGCTGCCCAGGGAGGTGGTGGAGTCTCCATCTCTGGAGACATTCAAAACCCGCCTGGAGGCGTTCCTGTGCCACCTGCTCTGGGTGACCCTGCTCTGGCAGGGGGTGGGACTAGATGATCTCCAGAGGGCACTTCCAACCCTATGATTCTGTGATTCTGTAAATCAGACAACCTAAAATACAGCCATTACAAAAGAACTATTCTTAGGAGACCATGCGGCAACTGTTTGGAGTAGGAGTCTACTGCTCTTTAGTGTGATGGATGTTGAGTCCGTGATGGAGCCCCTCTGATGACATTAGAAACATCCATTTACTCATACTAGAGGGAAGTGTATTTGTGCTTAGGTGTTTCTGCATCTCTGGTGTAACTCTTAAGACTTCGGCAGGCTAAACAGATGAAAATTGGACTCCTGAGCTCATAAAACCATTTTGACGTGTGTTTGGAAAGGTACACAATAAAATGGCTGTAAAGTAGAAAGCCATCTTTATTTTCAAATGCAGACTGAAAGTCTGAGGCGGTGTCCATATTTGAGGAGGGGTAACTTGCTTATGATGGGTAGAACAGAAGAGGGAAGTGGTATTAAAACCAGTGAGCTGCTGAGTGATACTGGCAGGACTGCACTCTTCCAGCCATCATGTTACAGGTAGGTTGTAAGCAAGTAGACTTACATCAGATCCCTGCATGCCTCTACTGTGCTGTACTGGCTTTTCTGCTGTCTGGTTCAGGACTTCAGCGGAGTCTGAAAATTATCATTGCAGAGTAGCACCAGCCAGATAGGGTTCAGCGTACTGTCAGGGTGTGCAGGAACCAGAGTTAAATCTTTGCATTTGCTTCATCTTGGGAGCGTGGTGTGTAATAGGAGGTTATTTTATTTTGGTTCCTTTTTACTTTAAAGGTGGTTTTTTTTTTTTTTAATTTAATGCTTCACCCTTTCTAGAAAAGGTCATCTCATTTTTGAAGAAAATTACATTTAATTGATATTTTTTGTTTGCCATTTGAGATAGGATTAAAGTCTACTAAATCCTAAATAGATTCTCGTTGCCATATAGTGGAGTTCTGTTTGCTAGGGTTCTGTGGACCTACGTTGTTATTATCACTATTGATCTTGAATTTCTTTATGCAGAGGGGAGGAGTCTATAGCACATCCACACATATATGTTGGGAAGACTGGGGCAGAGAGTAGTTGTTATCTCCCTGTGTAAGCAGGGACCAGTCTCTTGATAGTTGCAGTGGTGTAAAATTACTTTTTAGAAACCATAATAATCTCAAAGCCCTGCTTAGAGTCAAAAATACAGTGCCCTTGTTTAGCACCTTCCTCCTAATACTTTCAAAGTCTGTTGCAAACGTTAATTAAAGTAAACCACGCAGCCCTCTGAAGGAATAGGTATGCGTTTAACAGATGGGTAAAGAAGTTAAATGGTTTGGCTGATGCCACACAGAGCCTCCTGCTAACTGAATAAATGACTCCATCAGAAACATTTGGCTCAGGAAGCCACACGCTTGGGACTCGCTCAAGATTTTTCAAGCCTCCACCTCAGTGGGAGCGGGTGCTGAGTGGGAGTTTGCAGTGCTCAATCTGTACAGCACAGGAACCAACAGAATTCCTTCTGGAAGCAACCTGAAGCATATCTGGGGCTAGCAAACTCCCAGGTATCCCTGAACATGTTCTCATTTTCACCTGGAAATCTTGAACAGGCAGTAAGAGGAATTTGGTCACGTCAGGAGGCTGCTGCAGAGAGACTGCAGAGGCACATTAAGCCCAGCGCCTCTGGAACAGGAGAGATGCGGCCCATGTGCTGGCCATCTGCGTAGCGCATTTGCAGGCAGCTCAGTGCATCTTGGTGCACTGAAAGCAATATACGTATACACTACACAGCACATGCATACCTCTCTGTCCAGAACTGCTTAGAGGGAAACAAGGGAGTCCTACGTGTGTAGTAAATACTTTTTTTGGAGATACACGCTGAACAGTTACTCTCCCATTCATCAGTGACAGCTAAGGTATGAGCATGCAGAACTATCCCTACTCCCTTCAGGCTCTTATAAAGCTACTTGTCATACCATACTATTCCCGATCTTTGAATTGTGGGAGGACAAGGGCTAGAATCACATTGATTATTTGCTCAGATGAGGTCAGGGCTCATTTTCTGCTGTCCCTCATCTCATAGAAAGCCAGCTGAACCCGATGCTCTGCAGATAAAAGACTGGACTTTTTGCAAGAAGTCAGGTTTTGAAGGTGATGTGGAGACATTGGCATAAGCTAGCTCAGTGTATGCCCTAGAGTCTTGTATTTCAAAGTGAGATGGAACAATGCAATATTTTGCTTGAAACAAAGTAAAATGAAGCGGCTATTCAGGGTCTTTTCTACTCCCAGGCTGTTCTCTGCATACTTAGAGTGAGTCTACTACTTTGTGAAATTAAAAACACAAATCACATCTGAAAAATCTCAACTTTAACCCAAATCCTGCTGTTGTATTAGGGGAGTGGAGAGCATATAACCCACTCAGGATAAGCTGTGCTCACTTCATCCAGATGTCTGGATTTCTAAAAGGCTTATGCTATAGCCACTCCCATGGTCCATATGCACTGTGCACTGATTAATCTGTAGGGTATTTCACCAAATAAAATGCAAGAGATCTGGATTAAGCTGATCTGCTAGTCTAAGGAGCCATTCCCCATGCCTGACCAATTGGGTTAATTCCTGAAAAATAATACCTGTCCAACAAAGTGAAAAGAGGTAGATGATGTTACCCCCTTCAGGGAGACATGCTGAGAAACACTGTGTAGTTAGTTCATCTGTTTTCATCTTGACCGGCCCCACTGATGGCCAGTTCTGTTATTCCACCTGCTGCAGAGACCCATATCTGATGTTTCTGAATGAATAAACAAATGAATAAAATCTGAGAACAAAGAGGAAATGAAGCCCCAAACTAGTTTTCCCCACATCCATTTTCAGTACCCTGAAGCAAATTCCTTCCTGATCGCTATCTCAGTGGAAAGTGAACCTGCAAATACCCTTATATAAGTATTTTCTTCATAGGGGTTATTTTTACTGGGCAATAAGGCATGTTCAACGCTGGTCTGTCCCATGACCAAGTTATCTTAGGCAGGATCTTGGCTGTGGCTTCTTTCATGATTTATGGCAGGTCAGATAGGTCAACAATAAATGCTTTGAAAATTCACACCCTTTTCATGCTTGGTCTGCAGGTTCCTGACTAAAGTTCCTGTTTTAATTCAGTTGAATCATGACATTTAATTTCCTGTATGTTTACTGTTCTTTCTGTCAAGTGAAAGACACATCCTAATGCTGCACGTTGATGGAAAGACCTTGCTTGCAATGGTTGTCAGTTGTGGGCTACATGCTCTTATTTTTTTAAACTCATGCACAAGGCTGCTCTCTTGTCTTGTGTTTTTAGAGATTTCAAAGAATGATTTATTGAGTAGTGTGCTCATGGAAAGTCAAGGTACAATTCCTCACCTTTTTCGGACTTATCTGTGACCTGTACCGATCTCTCCGTAGCCATGGGGCCATTGGACTGATGCACTGTTCTGCATCACAGTGGCAGTGGCACAGCTGGTGACGTGCTAAGGCAGTACAGTAGTGGTAAAGCAACTTTGGATTAATGCATAGTTTTATCTCCTGGCTTGCAAACTAGCCCATATTTTTTAAACTAGAAAGAGTCTGAAGCTTTTGGGGGAATTACTCTGGTGTTAGCCCTGTCACTGCTGCATCTCTCATTCCTCTCTGAAATGCAGATGGAAGCATTTGAACAAATGCTGGCACCAGCAGTGCCACCCAATGTCAAGACCAGAAACGCCTTGCTTATGTCACAGGTTGCACTGAATAAAAGGGCAGTGGTCACATCTTCAAAGCTGCTGTCTTCTCCATGGCTGCCATTATACCGCCCCACACCAGGACTTCTGTGGTTGAAGTGACCGTCTTGCCCAGCTGGCCATGTACCCGTGTATGCAGCCTCCTTAGACATCAAGCAGCTGAAACTTTGTGTGGCATGGGTTTTTGTTGTCCCTCTAAAATGTGCCTGAACTTGAACACCGGCAGAGCAAGCACCAGGCTTGTAGAAGAAATTAGGTCTTTTGTAAATGCTTATTTACAGCCTGCGAAGACAAGGTAGTCCACCATGATCTTCGGCCACCTTAAAGAAAATGATGCATAAAGCTCAAGTCTTATGATACCTAAGTTTTAGGGGTTTATGGAACAGGCTTCTTGGTGCAAAGTCTGAAATATAGATTAATTACAAGGAAGAAGGCTGTGTAGCTACAAAAAAAGAAATTAAATCAAATTATTCCTAAAAATATTTTTGTTGAATTTGGAAAGTATTTTGCATGGAAAAGGGAGTTCTATTCATATCTGAGGCCTCTTTATCAGATGATAAACCATCTTTTTTTGCTCTCTCTACCCTCGGTGTACAACTGCACGTAAATACTAATCTGTATATAATCACTGCTCTACCCAATTTCATAACAAGCCCTTGAGTTTTCAGCCTTTCAGATAAGGCATCTAATTTTCTGTCTACATATCTACATATGCACTTCTATTACTGGCACACCATCACAAGAATTGGAGAACCAAGTCTGTATGTGCTTCTGTCCCCTGACGTTTTACATTTGGGCCATTAATCTTACTCACTAAAACATTCAAGAATGTATCAGCCCCACCTCATGATATTCACCAATTAGTCCTGTAAGATTTTCCATCCAACTTTAACATCAGTTGGTCTAATATTGCTGTATAATGCTTGCTGTGTTTAAACCATTCTTAGCCCATCATCAATACAGCAACACTGTTGCTCAACTGTAGTAAGCAGAAATATTTCAGGATTTTAACACTTATTGTAGAAAGCCAAGAGTTGCTTCTAGATATCACTGAAATTTGTACAATAACTAATGTCCTTCTATCATCATAATTTCTGTCTTCACAGAGAGTGAATAATTATTTTGTTAACTATATAGAGTATTCATCTTCAACAATAAAATATTCAGATTTATTCTTACTAGTAGGGGGTAAGATATTTTTTGCCTGGCTGATTCTAGGTCTTAAATATTATACCAAAAGAGACCACTTTATGATCAGGAACAACACATAGTCAGAAAAAAAAAAAATAGAATTTAAAAGGTGATTTTTAAGTTATCCTTAAATGTACATCAACTGTGCAAGCAATTCTCCCTTGTTTTGTCTTTTCTCAGTGGTCTATTCTGTTACTAGGTGTCTCAAGACACAGGAGCAGAACTCATGAGTCCTGTGTGCTGGCTTATACTTCCTAATAGGAATTTTAAAAGTGATCATTCATCTGTTAGAACAATTATTTTATTTCTTGATTAATTTTTCTCTGCCTGCCTTCTCTTAATGCATTGATGAAGAGATCGAAGGATTCATTTCGGATTAAATTTTTGTCCTGCTAACATGGAAAACACTAAAAGCTTGAATGAAAAATAAATTTTCTAATGAGAGGTGATTATTGTGGCAAAATCCACTCAAATAATTGCTCAGGATTATACAGTGCATTCCCCATATGTCTCAAGAAAGGGTAAAATGGACCAAATGGAGAAGCAACTTTCTTTAAGATATTTTTTCTGGATGTTAGTCCTTCCAAGATTCATTGTTCTCTTCTGCTTGTCACTGTACCATCACTGCACTGGAATAATAGTCCTAAAATGGGATGCTTCTAAAACATCCCCAGCGTGGCACCGGGTAGACAGAGAGCTTTGCCTACTGACAGAGAGATATGTCTGCAAGTGCTGCCATCCATATACACTAGTACGAAGGGTATGTAAGTAGCTGAAAGGGTAAAGCATGCTAATACATGAACTTAGCAGCGTAAGTCTAAACATCATCTTGTATGCAGTATCTACCAAGACAAACATGATCACAAATCGCTATCACTCAAATTTAACTTCAGGTTTTCAACAGGATGCCTTGAAAAAGTTAATGTTACAGCAGAGGAATTTATACTGCTCTGTATTGTCTGTTGCATGCTGCCTTGATTAGAGCATTCTGTTAGGCTACGATAATATATCTTTATAATATAATAAGTGACTTTCCTTACCAGAAATGATGGAGTCATTCAAAACTTCCTCATCCTGATAAAAAACAGAGTCTTCCTTGAGTTCTGAGTTCATGATCATGTTTTCTTTGTTCTCATCCGACTCTTTAACTGAGTTCCGCTTATTTTCTGAATCACTGCTGTAACTCAGTGAGTTCTCCTTTTCTTTGTTGCGCTCAATGCTAGACGTTCTGGGTGGCCGGACATCCGCTCTTTTTTTTGGAGAACCTTTGCTTTCTCTTCCATGGAAGCTGTGGGTGGAAGGTGCACAGCCCAGTTTTTACAAAAGACTGTTTTATTGCCATAGGAGGAACTTATCATTGTATGAGAATGAGCTGAATGTCCTGTAGCTCATAAAGGCCAGGGCAGAGAGTTCAATATGGGACGACACGGGATGGCATTCTCTAGACTCTGTTGAGAATGGCTAACGCGTATCTACTTTCCTATCTCTGTCATAAAAATAAGGTACGGAAGGGTAGTGACTAATGTATTTCTTTGATATATAGCCACATGCTATACTGTACCGATTAAAAAAACCCACACAGCACGTCCTTCTAATATAAAACATACATGGCATGAAATATTACCATTCTGATATTTTATGATCATGACAAAAGTTTAACAGGGCCTGGAAATAATATTCTATGAATCTATTCCCCATGACAATAGCTGTTACGGAATTGAGAAATGTTACCAACTTAACTCCAAAGCTTTCTGATGGAAAAGGTTATCTCTGTCCTCCTCTAATACACAGGAGGGCTGATAATAAAAACCAGACAAAGTACCCAATGTACTTCCACACAAGCATTTGTATTAAAAGTGGATACCGTATATGCTCACGTATAAGCCAAGAGACGTATACTGAAGTAGCAGCATTTCTCATATGTAGAGTACTGATATTTAGAGCAGGACTTGCCTTAGGTACTCTAACGTGGTATCTTGTGGAGAGATTTCTTTTGCAATAGGCCAAGGATTGTCAAATGATTCTGCCTGTTTGAAAACCTACTTCCACGTCACAGTAGCCTCCTTATATGGAAGACCATACTTTGGAGTAACTGACAAATTAAGCATTTTAACCAGGGATGGATGTTCAAAGTAGTGACATCAAGACAGCAAACCCAAGCTGTACAGGTAGATAAAATTCTAATAACAGGTTAGGGACATTTCCCAAGAAAAGTGATTTAGTGGAATGACTGACCTCATGCACCCAGAGAGCCAGGAGGCTGTACGTACCTGTCCTGCCGGTGTTTGGTGGCCAGAGCCCTGTGAAGTTCTTCAATGACTCTGCTGGGAGGTAAAGGCAGGTGGACGGCAGCCAGGTGAGGGGAACCTGTTGGCGTTGGTACCTGTCCTCTGACATGGGGATCCGAACTTTTCTGGCCAGAGGGATGGAAGAGGGCAGCTTGTCCTGAGATTTGGGAGGAACCAACAATGACATAATTCTTCAGGATGGTGGAAGGAGGAGATTTCATGTCTGGGTCATCTATTTCGCTTCCTGCTGTCAAAACACAAGAGGGCAAGATGTTGTGTAATGCTTTTATTTTTTTTGCACATGGAGTCTGCACTGCAATTAATTTGTTGTGTTGAACAGAGCAAAATGGTGATGTTTTGTTCTTGCTAGGAGGTAACTGGTTAAGCTGAGTAACTATCTGAATTCAAAAGGCTCATATTACACAGATAGGATCTTTGATCTAGAAAAACAGATGCCTCCCCCCTTTCCCCTCTTTCCCACAGTTTCAGAGTCTCCTATTTCCAAGCCCACCAATATATTCTTGATTGCCAGTACAGTTCCTCCTAACCACCAATGGCTTGTACTGCGGTGGCTTTCCAATCTAGCACTTTCTCTGCTGGACCCTGGCAGACTGTATTAAAATTTATGCACTGTGGTCCTCAGTCAGGACAGAATGTACCAGTATCATTATCTGCTCCTCTGTGATTGCTGCACAGCTTAGACCTCTGTCTTTCATATGCCAGTTGAGGAAATGCCAAAATCATTATAATATGAGGATAATGTTTGCATAACAAAACTTGCCAAATGAAATCCAAATGAAAGATGTGGTATTGAGCACTAAGAAGAGAAGAGAAGGGTGAGGCAATGTAATCGGTTTTACCCACAGATATTTTTTATGCCGTGTAAGCGTTTTATCAGAAATTAGACTTTGATACATACAGCTCCCCAGCACCTGAGTTCAAAACACAGTGGACATTTCCCCAGCTGTAAACTTCATAGTTTCACACTATTAAGATAACTGAACATCTGGCCTGAAAAAGATGCTGATGTAGTTTTTCTGTCCTGCACTTCTCTTCCCCTTTCTGCTTTCCCTTTTATCTCCATCCCAAGCCTCTGGCATATGGCATTGCTTACGTCAATAGCTCAGTCTGGCTGTATAAAGGCTGTTCAAGTTCTTCATACAGAAGAGTATTTCTTTTCTCTTGTTGCCACCTAGTGTTTTAAACAGGAATTTAAACTGGCACAGCTTGTACAGCTTTTGTACAAACTTACTCACAGATCATTTCTACTTTTTTCACTTACTTTTGAGGTAGCAGAGAAAAACTTCTGCTCAGGGCAGGAGTATCCTGAAAAACCCATGTAAAAAGGACTTGGTTTCTATTACCTCAATAATTTACTCTAGAAAACTGGAGAGGATGAAAATAGGTTTGCTTATTAACTTCAGGTGTTAAATATTTCCCCTCAGATCTATCATCCTGCGTAACGGTTACCAACTACACTGATACATGCCTTTCCTTAAGTTCACTGCTGGAAATCTGGCAAGGGTAGTGCTGGAAACAGAGCTGGCTGTCTGGAGAGCGGAATTTCTGAAGGCGATAGCAAACGCCCAAGTGGGAAGGAGAGCTCCTGTAGCCATACCCAAAATCAAACATCAAAAATTTTTTTTGAGATTGGCAACAATAAAGCCAAATTTCACATATCTCCTTCAATGAGGAGAGTTACATCAATATTACAATCTTCTCTGTTATTCCAGGAAAGACCTAACTTACTATTTTCTTAATTTTTGGAAGGCATTTTTGCACATTTCTCTCCCTCGAGACCCAGAACCCTAACCAATGTGCAGAGCTTCCTTCATCTCTCTATGCCTCCAGGCAACAGAGGTCAAGTGAGTCCAAAAGTTACACTATCTAAAATCTGAAAACGTCTGAAAGCACAAGGGCATTTCTTCAAGTGTCTAGGTGCTCACTGAGCAGTGTCTTGGCAACGAGACACTTTCCCACCCCGGAGCTCTGCCAGCGCTGCTCAGGATGGTTGCTGTGGCCAGGAGACAGCCAACCTCTGCTAAGCAAAGACGTCTTTTTGTCCCTCAAGGGGATCTTGATTATGTGCTACTGTGGAGATGCACAGAGGACGTTTATGATTGATCATTGCCCGTTGAATCATGGCCTGAGGGGATGAAAAAACCCGCCTCTTAAGTCACTTTATACCGCTGCACAGTGAGAGAGGGTGTCCCATGTTTTCGCAGAGGAAGAACCCTGGGTTCAGCTCAACCCTAAAGCAGGAAAGGAGGAGACTTTGTTTTATCTTTATACCTGCTTCTTCCTGGAACAGGTCAAGGGCTAATTCTGTCCTCATTGCAGCTTGGACCAGTATTGAGAGTTTCCTTAGATCACACCTTATTTGTCCTAATGACAGCTGTTCTGTGAATAATCTTGCAAAGTGATGCCTTGGCACCTTGCCCTGTTCCCCCTCTCTCTGTGATTAATTGGTGCTTGGCTTATTCCTCACTCCTCTGCTAACAGCATCTCTAACATTGTTAAGGGTGAAAAAAACTAAACATATAAGAGCTTTTCAATCTCTTCGTATTCCTTTTCTTTCATAATCGCTCTTTGTTTCTCTCTCCCCATACATTTGTATTCCCTTTCTCTCATTGACAGTGTTTAGTCTTAACGTACCACTGCCTCCGCATCCATACAAAAATAAACAAATGTATAATCACTATTGGTAAAGGGTCTGTACTTATTGGAGTAATTGAGAAAACCAAGACTTGTTCTTTGTGGAAAATTTAGATGAGAATGAAATAACAAAACTCAAAACATCTTGGATGTCAGAGAAAATACTTTGATTAAGCAGCAAAATATCTAGACTCAAAAAGCTATGAAGTGCCTGGTGGAGCTGTAATCTTGTTACCCTCTAAGGGGCAGGTTTTCCAAATAGCCTACGCCTCATGCAGAGCATGGTCTTCTCATCAGTGGAGCAAAGTCGAAGGGGTGTCCTGGTTGTGCCTGTTCACATTGCAAGGTGCCAGGGGCAGGGTAGAACCGCACTCATAGCAGAGAATGTAGAAACAATCTGAACAGCAGCTCCCAAGAAGCTTTATGATACCATTTTGAATCCAGCTCCCACTTAAACTCTTCTGGCTTTTAAGCATGGGCAGAAAATAGATATTTTTCCATGGGAAACAAATACTTGTAATTTTCCTCAAAAAGACTGAAACCCAGTACTTTCTATGAACCCCAGTGGTCAGATCACGATGCCTTCTGATATTTTGCTTCCTGGCAACTTTGAAAACCCTATTCTTTGTGCCAGTATATGAGTGTGGATGCAAATGAGGGATGAGATAATGGCTGCCATTTAAAAGTCTAGATATCCAACTGGTCTGACATGTAGATGTCAGGACTTGATTCTAATTTGCAGTAAAGCCCTTTTAACTGCTTTTACCATATGGAGGGGCCCTAAAATCAGAACGAACTAAAATCATACTCACTTTAACACTCTTTCTGCAGTGCCAGAATGTTGGAAAACATAACAACATTGGCAGTACATTAGAAAATCAGGCCCAGGGGAATTACTCTTGAAACATCCAATGAAGTCTGGCACGAAGGATTGCTTTGTAGGAGCCAGGTGGATCACTTATGCGTGTTCTGTGTAACTAGACCAGATTTCATAGTTCTACGTTAGACCTACCCTAGAGAGTAAACCCTTCAGACAGAAACCTCTATGGAACCTATTCACTTGGACCAGGTTTGGGCTGTTGTACTGTTGTACAGCTGCAGTCTAGCTAATGAAAACATTTAAATCTTCCTTGTGTTTTATGACATATCGATAGAGCATCTGATTCAGCAGAAGTTTGCAGTTGGTTTGATTTGTTTTACATGTGTTTAGTGCAATAGACTCACAACAAATAATCCCCTCAGAGATTCAAATAAATATGGGAAGTACAAAGATCAGAGTGTTGTTATCGGGTAACCAAACTCTGGTTGAAATATGGAAATCATTAGCATTCTATTCACTCAGTATAACTAGCCCGATTCACAGCAGTTGGCGGCAATAGGCTTAACAAAGAATGTAAGGAAAAAATTATATATAGTGCTGGGCAGGTGAACAACATGCAAGGGATGGGAAAGTCTGTACTGACCAGTAGTGACTGACCTGTTATGCTCTTTGTGATTTTGGAGATTGCCTTAGGTGGTGGAGCTGGGAGCAACGGAGGGCTGGGAAGCTGTGCTGGGCTTCTTTCTGTCTGTTTCTGGGGGGAGTCTGTGGATTCAGATACAAGTAAGGCTTGTGGACTGTCTTCAGATGCTGGCAGGCTGGCATCTTCTAATTCTTCCATGGATGCTGAAGGTTTCTTGGCTAGTAGGAAGATGAGTAAAATTAATGGAAAATGAATTTAATAATGACAGGCCAGGGGACAATGCCAGGAACATTCAAAAAACCAGAACACATAGCACACGGCTAGAAGCACTTCTTTTCCATAGTGAAGATGATTACTCTGTGAAACAGCCAACCAGCCAAGGCAGGTGAAGAATAAAATTTATGAGCATATTGAAGAAATGTGAGGTTTGGTGTTCCTGAGAAAACCGCTGAGCTTCCTTTACTTCCCCTAAAGCCTTTTTCTGTTTTCTTTTGTTTTCCTTTTTTTTTTTTTTCATTTTTTTTTAATAAAGAAGACAGCAAAGCAAAGCAACGCAACTTTTGAGAACTGCAATGAATATTCTTACAGCATGCAGCTGGAGTGACGCAGTTACTGAGTGAGTGCTTGTCTGTGCTAGGAACATGCAGCCAAAGGGCAATGAGTATCAAACCAGTAATATTACATGAAAGCTGATGTTCCAGTTGTTTGTTGCACACATTTATCTTCATAATTTAATTTTAATTTTTAGTCTTCTCTTACTGCACCTGACTCCAGAACCATTGAGTCTTTCCTGAGGTTAAAATTAGTAACCAAGAAAAGCCTGCTGTGAAAAGGATTTGCCAGTGGATCTCAGAAACTAGTGTGGAATATAGAATGGATGAAGTACTGAAGAAAAACTTCAATCACCAAAGCCTTAATTTGAGATGATGAAGCAATGCTCATTTCAGGACTGTGTTCTGGAAGATGGAAAAAACACTTAGCTCTTAAAGTTAGTGCAGGCTGAATCACTGAGCAGTTCACCAAATTGACCTGACTGTGATGAGAGCACAGGGGAGTAGATCCAGAAAGGCATGAAGCTGAAGCAGGACATAGGGGAAATTTCAGCAGTAAAGTCCAAAATTAACGTCTTTGAATACTGCTCAGATACCAGCTGACTCTAGCAGTGCTTAAACTCACGCAGTGCCTCACTGACATTCACAGCTGGTTACATCTCCTGATCTCTGCCTTGGCGTACGTGGGGACTCACAGGGAGGCCACAGCCAGGCTCTCTCCAAACTGCATTTCCAGCCTCTACAAGCTCAGTAGTAGCCATGAGGGTTATTTTTTCTGACCCTAGCAGGTGAAGCAGTCATCCAAATGGGCAGATCAGTGTTTAAGTCTCTCCTCAGCATGAGAAAGGTCCAAACTTTCTCATGGATAAATGTCAAATCCCACAACTTTTAGCATTCTGGATTGTCTAAACGAAGTACCTTTCCCTCCAAACCATTCTAGGGCATCTCCTAAAAACTCAAAGCTGTGGGCATCCGCTGCTGCCACGTCACAAATCTTTTCTCAGCTCAGTCATATGTCTTGTTTGGAATACAAATTCTCTGTATGAATGAACGTTCATCATCCTCGTGTTCACAGTGGATGGGGAGGCACCAGGGCACTTAGGCAGTTGGAAACAATAGCATTGGCAAGATAACAGCATTTAATTTGTTGACAAACAGATTAACGAGTATGCCTAGAAGATGAGGAATGAGTATTTATCATTCAAAGTAGACAGGAAAGTAGAATAAATATGCATCCTTAACAGGAATTCTTGTAAAATTTGGCTTGGTAGGAAAGCTGCCATATGTGATAGTTGCCTGAATTACAGAAGGAAACAATTATCTTTTAAATATACTGCTAGGGAAATGCTTTGTTCCAGGCTGACATCACTTTGTATTTTTCTGCCTACTGCATAGAAGACAAAATGTGGAATAGAGGAAGGGAAAAATTAAGTCACTAATGGGTTACGTTACAGAAAGATCAAGAGCTCCAGTAGGTGTTAGTAGCTTGACAGGAAAATTAGTCAGATTTCAGTGCAATCCCCTGAGTGGAGCGATACTTTTTCCGGCAGTAACTTCACTGAAACCAGTAGACCTCCCCATGACATGAAGTGCTGTTTGGCATGGATGCAGAATAGCAGTCACAGTAGGACCTTTCCTGTAAAGAAGATGGATCCAAAACACACTCGTCCTCACTCAAACACATCTTTTTGTTTCATAACTCCATCCTGTTCAGAGAGTGGCATCACAAAAACAAACTGGCATTGTGCACTCTTATCTAAAGAATGCCCATTTTACATTCCCTGCAAAAAATAGTTTGCTTCTGTTTTTTTCTGTGGTTATTTCTGGTAACAACAGCACGTTTGACTTGGTCTGAAGGCAGACCTGAGTCTTGAGTACACAAACCTATTAACAGCTTTCATATTGCAGAGTGAATATTATCCTGCTGAAAATATTCCAAGTGCTCAGCACTAGACTTTTGCCAGAGTAGCTAATTATTCATGGAGTGCCACTTGTCAAAATGCCTCTAGGAAGAAATCCTCCCCGTGGGACTGCCCCCAGCCCATCGGCTACGTCAGGTGGGAAAAAAACTGCCTTCTTTCTGCATAGGCTCTTCTTTTGCTGTGTATTAACGAAACATGAAGTCTGCAAATACTTCCTTTTGTTTCATCCTCTTCCCTTCCCTGGCCTTCCTCCCACATCCTCAAGATGAAACGTGACATATTTGGTATAAAGCTAATATGTTAGGTTTGTTTCTAGTTGGTCAAATATTCATACACAATTGTGGAAAGTCGCCTACTGCACTGGGCCTGGATTGAGCCCAAGGACAAACGTTATAATAAACTCAACGTTACAACAGACTTAGTAGTACACACTGTCAATTTTCAAGAGCTTTCACACACAAAGAATTCCTTAAGGCAAACTCACTAGAGACGGGAATGGTAAAAGGCACAGACAGGGATAAATTAGCACAGAAAGACTAGATCAACAATAATTATTTTAAAAGCTGGAGGCCACTGATGAAGGAGGTAGGAAGATTTCCAACAAATAGGAGTGAAGTCTCACAGAGCAGGAGACAGGAAAAGGTAATCCCACTGTTACTTTTTGGGACCTGGAAAAATTACATCTCAAAAGATGGAGGAAAATAAATACAGTTGTTGTTCTAAGAACAGGGAAATTAATGGGTTTTGCCTCATTTGATTTTTAGGGTGATACAAAAGTAAACAGAGCCCTAGAGATTGAAGATAAAGGAAAACAGCACTAAGGCCTGTATCAACGGAAGCTGTCTATGTCCAGTTCTCTATTTTGTCTCTATTTTAAGAGAAAAAGGGGAGAGGATAAATCTTTAGAAGCCCACATAGAGTCCTTTGGGATATTTTGTGATGAAATAACAAATGTAGTTGAAATGAAGGTGGTGATGGAAAGGTGTTGCCAAGCTTACAAAAAATCCTTGCGATGAGCAAACATGACAAGAGATACTTTTTGGGAGACAGAAGAGTTCCTGTTGTCAAAGGAATTAAGAGTGGAGTGGAGCTAGAAATGGGCCAGAAAAGCAATATTATATAAAAGCAAAAGAGCAAAAGGGAAAAAAATTGCATGAGTCATGGGAATGGAAAGGACAGGAGGAAAAGGAAGTGGAAAAGGATAAAGCAAAGAAACAGAAAACCTTTCAGAGAAATATCTGCAGTCTGAGCTCCTGAGGCAGGATGAGCAAACCCAGCAGGCAGGGGTGGGCTTGGTGAGAGTGGCTGGGGGCTGAGACCCCAGAGGAAGCAGAGCATGGTGTGGGAAGGAGAGCAGAAGGCAATGAGGGCAGATGGAGAAGGGGTAAACATTGACCAGAGGGAATGGTCAGGAAGATCTGTAATCACTACATGGCGCTCCACAAACTAGGGTAAAGCGTTTATCTCTGTTAAATGCTCTGCAGCTTTGCATTTCTTGGTTGCCAGGAAGTGAATAGAAACCCTCCAGCTGCTGGGTTGTGCCTGGCTGCTCTGGTCCCAAGGAACTGCTGTCACGCATGGGCTCTGCTGGAGCACAGTTGCATGAAAGGAGCTTGGTTTAGTTTATCTGTGCTCCTGGTATTGAACTTCACTTGTATTTGCAGCATGTCATAGACAGAGCGATGATCTGGGCAGTGTGGCCTGTGTATTGACATTGTTCTTCTGAGCCAGCAGGAGCAATTTCAGGCTTGGCACAGAAATTTAAGAAATGTTTTTAAGAGAAGCTTGTTTCATCTTCACAGCAGTCACTACTAATACCAAAGGGGCACTATGCCAAGACTGAGTCGTCTCATAATCCAACTAATCCCATTATACCAAGCTTTGTGTAGTCCCCCAGTTTGGTAGCAGTCTCAAAAATCACTGGTTTTAAGTACTGATTGCTAACCTGGTCCGGGCTGAGCTGAACAAGGTGCTCTGACCCTCTAATGTACTGACATATTTGATTTCTCAGCTCAGCAGAAATATTTAACATTTTATATTTTTTTTTGCAAACATTTCATATGCTATACCTGCATCTTCTTTCAGCTCATCCAAACGCAGCTCCTCATCAAGCGAGGTCACGTTCGTTGTGGCTGCTGTTGTACTCTCTTGCTGCGCCTCTTCTGAGGCAAGCGTCTGGCACACAGGAGCTGGAGGGTCACTCTGTGTTGCTCTTGTGGTATCGTCACCAGTGCAGGCTTTCCCTTCGGTATCTAAAAAACCAAATCATTTAATCTTAACTGAAGCACGAGCAGTGAAAGCTGAAACTCTCTGCTATCCTCTTGAGAAGTCTCAAGGCTGCTAGTGCTCAGGGGACTGAGATTTGTCTTAGAGCAGCACCTGATTTCTAACAGTGCTGAGCATCTGTAATGCAAAACTTTTGGAGACCAGCCCATCTGGATACTAATATCCACCCAGATTTCTCAGCGAGGCACCTTTTTCTGTGGGCATCCATCCAGCTGCCTGGGCAGATGGCCGTTGTGCACGGACAGGAAGGCTGCTGTCCTCTGGGAGGCCCTGCGCTGTGGGAGATGAGCACAAGCACGGGGGATCAGGGGGCTCCGGGAGGAGGCAGGTCCTTGCACAAGCAGAGCTCACGGTGCAGCGCCTGCACAGGTTGGTCTGTCGTGCCTGAGTAGTGTCAAGCTCCGCAAACCACACGCTGCATCCAGCTGCCCCAGCAGTAACGCCAGAGCCTCGCCGGAGGCAAGCCTGCCAATATTCCTGACCATGCTGCAGATCTTGAGCATAGTTCTAGCTACTCAGCTTTGAAAAGCGTGTCCTGTATGATTGAGCTGATCAGAAATTCAAATCCCTCTTCATGCAGACCTAGAAACTGCTCCCTTTGCTTACTCTGAAAGATTTTTGTGCCAGTGATCCCTGCAGCTGTACGCATCTTGATGACTGAAGCTTTTCTAGTATTCTCCTATTCAGGCAAGAGTCCTCAGAATACAAACTATCCTTTTACTTCACGACTCCCTCAGAATTTACAAGATCTGCATCGCTGTTACAAACTAAAGCCGTTGCTTCCCGCTCTAGCCAGCGCTCCACACTGATGGACGTGCCTGCTGTCCACCCCGACCTCCGCGGTTGTACTGCTCAGCCCTGGGCACTCCTCCCTGGAATCTCCTGACAGGGCTATGCTTTCTTGCATTGATACCATGACAAGTTTCTTGAATGTTGATTTAAAATAGCCAGCATTCACAGCTACTCCTTACTAATACTATTGGGACAACGTGCAGAGTAATTTATTGTGCTTTTGGGTAAGGGCATCAGATTTTGGCCCAGAGGTGCTGCGGAAGGGATGCAGTATTTTTGTACGCTGAGCTCACTCAGTCTGCCTCATAATCACGTTTGGTGAAAAGTTACTGTTCTTAAAATAGCCCCTGCAGTAGCACAGTTGCTATGATACAGGGAAGGGGAGGGGGGAAAAGTTCATTGCCTACATTTCATCTCATTGTGAAGGCAGCCTATACATAATCATTGGTGTATTACCAGCTGCCTGCGTTATTTGACAGGCAGCCCTCATCTCCCAGTGCTGTAAGTACAGCTACCTCTGACCAGTTTTGTGCTCACAATGGGGAGATATGCTGGGGGAAGCTCCCTAAATGTTTTCAGGGTAACTCTGCTTTGCGCATTCCTCACATCCTTCGGAAAGGCAAGCTGCAGAACAGCTGTGCCACTGTGAAACCGCAGTCAGAGGCATCAGTTCCTTTAGATCCCAGCCGACGGAAAGTGTAATGACTAACGAAGTAATGACAAGCAAAAGACAGCCCTGTTCAAGGATTTCTGTTGAGGAGCGTCTGAGACTCACAACAGTGATGTTCCTGGTAGGAAATGATCAGCTCATGCTTAGATCAAAGTGGATGTGCTGCTTTGGTTGGTAGTGGGTCCCAATACCTTATTTTAGAGAGAGTTCAGGGACAGGAAAAGCACAGACCTGAGATCCACCAGTAAGGAAAGCAACAGAGAGTCTTGGGTATTGCAAAGTAATGATAGTTGGGAATGAATCCCACTGTATGCCAGACCCTGCTCCCCGGAGCCTCTTCCAGGGTGCAGGCGGTTCCCTGGTTGGGTTCAGGAGTTTGCGAGGGGCAGAGCTGGGGAGGAGGGGGGGCGGGAGGGCTGCGCAGTGAGCCTGGGCAGTTGGGGCTGGGGGCTGTGCGAGGAGACGGGGTGACATAGCCTGGTCGCATGACTCATCTCCAAAGCAAGGACGCTGCAGATTCACCCTGGGCTGCTCGCAGACTGATGCAGATTCTGCGCTAGCTCTGTGGTTTGCTGGGAGCCGAACAGGCTAGTGCAAAATGCGGCGTGACAGACCCTGTGCTACGGGACTGGAGTGTGACACAGCTATTGTAAATGCATGAAGCAGATTTGGAGATTTCTCAGGCTAGAGCTTCATCCCGGTTTGGGCTATTTATGAAAGTGAGCAGGCATCAGGTCCCTGGAAGTGGAGAAGAGCCTGATGAAATAGAGAGATTTTAGGATTTACTGTAGTCTTTTAGCACAGTATCGCTGCTTTGGCAATTGCAACTTACTGCATAGAGGACTTAGCCTTGAAACTGCTGCCACTTCAGCTCAGTCCAAGTAGGGCACTAATCATTTACTGAGAATTATTTGGGTCAATTTTTGATTCCAGTTAATAAGCCACTTCTCCTATTAATATACTAAAGTAACCCTGGAGATTCACAACACTCCGTAAAGGAAAATAACTTGCAGGTGGCTGCAATGTCCTTCAAGTGACTGTCAGCCATTCTTTGCTCTCTGGGCCGCAGGACGGTACTGAGCACTCGTTCGATGTTTGTGGGAGCTGTAGGCGACTTTACTGCAGGCAGGTGAGCAGTCTGTTTGCAGCTGCCTTTGTGGAAGCGCAGCTTGTCGTCACTTCTCACTGGGCTATGTGTATTTAGTTGAACTATTTTAATTTTGTTAAAATGATCTTGCAATTTAGCATCATCTGTTTCTCTCCCAGACAGTTCTTTATGCATACAAGAGGTTTATTGATTCATTATTATTACCTTCTAATAAGGTCTACAGAAGTTTTATTTTACTGTGCTTTGGCAAAGCTCTAGATACCCATGTCTTCAAATTCATAGCTTGCAGGGATCTTTCATACTCCTAACAGACAGAATGGGGTGTGGTTTTCTATCCTATAGTGCTAATAGTCTAATAGGGCAAGTAATTATCTAGAATTATAAAAGACACAAAGAGTTCAATGGATAGAATTAAAAATGAGCTTTTTAAAAATTTCCGATTTAGAATAAACTAATGGTTTGGTATTTTTTTTTTTAACTTGAACATAAAACTCATATTAAAATATATCAAAAAAATAAGATGAAAATAGCTTTACTGCAATGAAAAAAAAATCCTGTTTAAAATGCTCTTTTTCTGACTCTTCAGTTGCTCGATTACACTCCAGCAAAATACCGCTGAGTATTGTCCCACAGGCTATTTATAGGCATGGCATTTGGTTTATACAAAGAAGCTCAATTATTAGTTTCAAAGAACGTAATTTCTATCTATCAGATTGGTCAAACTCAAAAGGCCAATCTTTCTTTGTGATGGTGCTTTCTGCTATAAAGTTTTCAAAGTAAAGATGAATTTATTTGTGTTATCTCTGTTTCAGTGGGAATGGCAATTGGGATGTTGTCCATAACACTGGGAGTTCACTTGATCTTGGAGAAATAGTCACCTCGATGTCGTTCTTCCTTGACCATCTGTCAGGGCTTTTACAGAACTGCCAGCCTTTGTGCATGTTTCTGACACTTTATCAGCTTTCATTCAGTGACTTCTGCTGAACCTGGTTTGTACTCAGGAAAGCTTTAAAATGACACTACCAAATGCTTCACTTCTCTATGTGAATGAAAAACAGGTTTGTCACAAACTTGGTTTACCGTAAAGACAGCTGGAAACACCAGATTAGTATCATTTTATGAGATTTGGATTCATGGGTTGTACATGTTAGCTGAATGCGTCTGTATGTTTAAGTTTATATTTGTACCAACTTTAGCAGACTTTCCTGGCAATAGGATTTAGCTAGGTTTAGAGCAATTGCATAAAACATACATACCAGCTCAGATTTTTACCATGTATAAATCAAGCGAAGATGGAGTTGCATTCAAGATGGTAAAACATCAAAAATTAAACTGCACAGATTGACTGCAGCAGGGAAGAATTTGAAAGGACGTGCTTAATGCACATACTGAATTTTCCTCTCTGTTTGGATTGAAGGTTTTCCTTTTTATTAATTTGATTATTAGGTTTCTTCTTTTGCAATTGTGTTTCCTATTGTACTGAAAAAGACTCTGATAAAAAGGATGAAGAATTTTTGCTTACCTTGTTCCATCATCTCCAGAAGGCCTTTCTTAATGAGTTCGTCCCGACCTTGTCGTGCTGCCATCTTCTTCTCCAGCACTGCACGAAGTAGTAGCATAACACAGCACCAGTTAACAACAGAGTATTTGTATAATGGAGTGAGAAAGATGTAATGTGGAAATTCCCTCTAGTCTCAACTACTGTGTGCTTGGAAAGAACTGCAAGGATTTTGTTTTGGGGAGCAGGGACTGGTCAGCCTGTTTGTGCATTTTCCTTTGTTAAAAGAGCTGTAAAGTCAGCCACACGTAGAGCTGAGATTTATGATCTAACCTATGTCTGATCACACCGAGTGCAACACAACAGGGACATTAGAGCCTTCATGCTGTTTAATACAGCCCGTTGGAGCTGCCTCAGGAAACAGTGTCCTTTGCTGAGACACTCCGCAGGATATCAGGGCAAGTGCAAGGAATTGCTCCATCCTATTTTAGGAAAAGGCGAGTGCGTTTGTCTCCTGGGACATCCCTGGAGACCAGCGAAAGCATGCAGTGCTGTGTGCTGGGCTCCTTCCCTGCAGAGACAGCTGCTTCAGGGAAGGCATTTTACGTGCTCTAGCTCCCTTCTGTCACTTTTCATAATGTTACTGTGGCCTATATAATCTTCACCCCCAATAAAAGGGGTGATGATACTTGGGGCCATGAATGTAGCCTATTTTGGAGAAGAGACAGCCCATGGAAAGCAGTCTGTGTTGAGTCTTGTGCTTCCCTCTTGTATTTTGACCTTTTCTTCTAAATGTACTATATTGTATTATATAGGAAGTCAGCCTATATGGGGTCTTTCTAGCCTTAAACGTTATTAATCTGTAACACACTGAAACCTCTGAATTAGGTTTAGATCAGGTCACCATTAACATTTCCTATGTAAGCAAATTTCAGCCAAGCTAGGCTTTGCTCTGTGCAGCATCACTCTTGTTCTCGTCCTACCTGCAGATGTCTGCTTTAGCTTCTCGTTTTTCTTTTTCCGCCACTTCCATGGTTTGAAGATCCTGCCCAGTGTTGCCAGTTTGCTGTTCCTCCTCACTGGCGGAGTTCGAATCCCTGAGACCAAGTAGTCAGAACGCATTGCAGGGGACTGCTCCATCTCATCTGAGAGAGGAAGAGAGAGGAAAGCCAGCTGTTAGACAGGACGCTTCAGCAGAGACTTGGAAAGGGGAGGCAAATGGAGGCTCACCAGCTAACAAGCATTCGGTCTAGTCACCAGGGTAAGCAAGGTTTCTGCATGAAAGAAAGTCTCTGCATCGCTGGAGCCGGTGGCCAGGCTGAGGGACCCCAGTCAGAGGTGTTCAGTCTCCCTGTGCCAGCCCAGTGCTTCCTGCCAACGGCTCTCCTGGCGCTGGTCTTGCACAGTACCTGCCTGCATGCCAAATGTTTCAGTATCTCCACTCTTGCTATCCCTCATGGATTACTAGGGGCTTTTAGGCCACAGGGAGGGGGATGTGCTGAGTTTGTACACCCTATGCTTTATTCCATCACTTTCCTCCCTTTGTCCGTGTCTGGTACTCACCAAGGTAATGGTGTTACCCTCCCTCCCAAGGGCTGTGTGTAACTGCATTACAGCCTTCTGAAACGCGGAGCACTGAGAGCTCCCAATAGCTTTAATAGGAGCAATAGAAATTTAACACATCTGTAAACTGTAAATCAGGCCCTTGCGGCCTCCCGTTAATCATGTAAAAGTAATGTTCATTTAGAAAAATGTAGACCTTTATGAAAAGCTGAGAGGAAGTGTGAGAAAGCTCAGGTCCCTTCTGAATTCCCAGTTTCCAGTTCTGTTCTCAGGCCACAGGATATTGCTGCCTTTTAAATGAACTCTTTTCACATAAGCTAACACAGAACGCTCTGATTTGTGTGAGCTAATGCTAATCTTTTATATAAGAATAGTTTGTTTGATAAGTGCTACGTAAGTAAAAATCTATCGTGCAAATTTATTCCTTGAGGAAGCTAAAGGGAAAATTCTTTCCCTTTTGTCCAGCCAAGCCACAGGAATTCAGAGATAATGCTTCAGCTGGAAAAGCAATTTAGGTATTTTTAATACTTTGTCATGAATATATGCTGTAAGTTTTGTGTATAGACAAGTCTTGAATGAAACAATGCATACTGACTATTCACAGCTGTGTGCTAGCCAGTACCATGGAAGAAAGCAGCACAGTTCCATAAATGGGGTTATTGATGGCTTTACTGAGATTTGTATTGGAGCACCAATACAGGGATTGTTAAAAGAGAAGCTGCCATCAGTCATCAGACATGTTACATGAATAAAAACTGAATGACAATTTGTGGAGTTTTTTTTTTTTCAACATCAGCTATGATTTAAATGAGCAATGTGGAGCTATGAACATGTGTATGTTTCCAAGTAATTTCTCTCTGGGACAACAACATTTATCATAAATTGCTTTATGACTGCAAGATAAAAACTATACAGCATCTTCTAGGTTTTGTTTTTAAATTAAAAGGGTGAAAATGCTTAAATCACAGCATGGAGGTGGGGATTTCCAAGTAAACAGGAAACAATTTTGGAAGATTATTAAACACAGCAGGGGAATGAACACATTCCTCCTCTTCCATTTAATTTTGAAAATACTGGTAATAGAGATGAATCATTCAGTGAAGGCAAACTAAAAACTTGGCCATGTGAACTACCAGAACAGAGAAAAGGCTGTAAAAATTCCCCCCTCCCCGCATTGTGCGTGCCCAGTGAATTTCCCTTTCTGTATGCTGAATTTAGAACGTCTTTTGTCTCATTCCACAGACTTTATCTTGGGGTTTAATTTAGAAGAGATGTAAAGCTTATATAAAAATATACTTTTGCCTTTGAAAAAATGGTGTCTACCCAAGGTGCTATTTAAGATTTACAGTTTGGAGGTCAATATTGAGTTGAGACCAGAAACTAGCAATGAGCCTAGCACAGAAGGAGGGCAGTCGACTACAGACCACAGCTGGAGTGCAAAGATATCATGCTTCTTTCCTAATTGGGTATTCAAAAATGAGAAGTATCGCAGAAATAACCTTTGAAGAAGTAGAGCTGCTCTTGATTACAGAGATGGCAATGAGAATGGAAAATGGTAGAGTAGATCTGCTGTTAATTTGCTATTATGATTACTTTAAAGCTGTAATAGAGGACTCAGAAAGTAGCATTTGGCCATTTCTTGTGACATCCCCTAAGTGGGAATGGAAACATTCACAAAATTAGCTCATCTCCAAAGAGCTGTAGATCAGACTGTAAATCAGATCCTTGTCTCTGGAAGCTACAACGGAGTAGGACATTCTCTGCTCAGCCGTCCCTGGTCCTTGCCTATGAGACTGCACTGCTGCTCAAGCACTTCCTACCAGTTCAGGAATTCCTCAAGCATGCAAGTGAAGATTAAATAAGGAGCTGATTTAAAGCAGTATCTTGGCAAGTTACTGATCCTGCTGCAATTCGTTCAGGATATAGGTGTCTGCAAAGTGGTTTAGGCATCATCCACATGTTTTGTTTAATACTGGTAGCATGAGATCATATTACCTTTTTTGCCGGATGGCAGGGGATGTAGACAGAACCAGGAGGTCAGTCAAACCCGAGCCTATGTGTCTCTAGCAATGTATACTGTCCCAGATATCCCCCTATGAAAGAGAACGGGGAGATACTGCAAAGGCACCAAGAATTCCCTAACTGTCCTGCAGTGATCAGTGCTTCCGTAATTTCTACCAGCCCTGTCACCTGGGTTTCTTCCATCCCCTTCTGCCCTCTTAGGTGTGGAAATGTGAGGATTTTATGCCTTAGACT
This sequence comes from Rhinoptilus africanus, assembly GCA_013400135.1. NCBI lineage: Eukaryota > Metazoa > Chordata > Aves > Charadriiformes > Glareolidae > Rhinoptilus > Rhinoptilus africanus. The sequence goes on along the minus strand of VXBO01006133.1, from coordinate 536,807 downwards.
TTGGTTACAGATTAAATACAGATAGAAATAAAATGTCAAAGAAGGAATAGTGGCTAAAACAAATGTTCCAGTGGAGGTTTTTGTGGGCTTTTAAACCTTATTAATGCTTCTCATATGGTACAGACAGTTCTTAAGCAAATGGTTTTATCACCTGGTACATTCTCACCATATGTAGTTCCTACACGGTGCGTTTGGAGAGATGGACACAAATAAAAATAGATAGAGACACAGTAAGACAGATGTCCTGAAGTCATAAATAACAAGGAAATGGTCTCACTGGCAATAAGAATCAGAAGAAAGCTCTTGGAGCTCCTCATTTACAGTCAGTTCATTTTTTTCTTGGTTGTGGGTTGGCTGCTTGGGAGATAAGAAGTTGACAGCACAAAAAGCAGTTCCCACGTACAGCACTGAATACTGAAGGAGAAGGCACGCCTAAATATCAGCCAGTTCCTGCAGCCAACAAGCTGCCAAGACTTGCCAACCCTCCAACCACTCTGTGAAATATTCAGCACATTTTTTTAATCTGCAGTCAATATTTTAATTATGCTAACTGTTCTGTGGAATAGTGCAGTTATTTCTCCCAGAGCCTGATAGCCTGGGGCCAGGCCATGCAGTTACCTAGAGGATGTCTGTAAAATAGAAACAGCCAAGAGCCAAATCAAAACTCTCCAAATCAGCAGGGAGAAATGAGCAACAGCTTAACTACAGTGTAATATCAGGGTCAAGGGGCAGTTATTATACCAGGTCAAGCAAGTGCAAGCTTAACACACAGCAGCTGAGCCCTACCCAACACAGAGAGGCCAGGCTCTGCTTGGCCATCGCTGCTGAGACAGACCAATTGATCCCACACTGTCCCACAAGGAGACGGTTGTCAGCCCTGTGGGGCCAGAGGATTTTGCTCTGACTGAAGCTTTTTGGCTGCTTATATCTAAATTACTTTCAAGACCCTGAAAGTACCCATATTGAAGGCCCCCTATTCCCCCCCCCCCCGTACCCTATTGAGGGCAAAGGCTTCTGTGCTGGAGCTCCAGGTCCAAAACAAATTCCTCATCTATCACACAGTTGTCATCTGCTCCGTGTGTGTCAATGGGGTGGGAATGAATGTGGCTGTGCCGCTGCTGCTGGGCAAGTGCCTCATCCAGTGCTAGCTGGGCTAAGTCCTAGACCTCCTAACGGTGGTAAAGAGTGTATTGTCTGAGACATCCCAAATCAGTGAGGGGAGAGGTTCTGACCTGATGGCTGTTGCCCTGTGGTACTGCTCTGGGCTGCAGAACAAACCAGGCAACAGCGAAGGAGGAAACAAACCACAATATTCATTACAGGATCTGACCCCTCAGAAAGTCTGAGCATCTGCAGCTTCTGTTTACATCAGCAGTACTTGTGGTCGATCAGCGTCTCTGAAAAATGCTCCACTGCTTTCTTCTCTAAACTATTGTGGTGACTTCTTTTCCTGTTAGTCCCCTCTCTAGAGGAATCATGCATGGATCGGGCAGTTTTTCTGCACACTGAAGCTTTCCCATTTACAGATGTCAAGTTCTGACTCTGTCCCATCCAGTTGCCCACAGAAGTGGGGCAGGAGCACGGAGAAGTTTGTGTCCTGGATGTGTGACGGAAGAGTGCCTCCTGCCAGCACTTAGCCCTCACTGATACAGCAGATGGTTTTGGTGCTGACAGATGTGTCTGGGTGATAACAGCGTTGTGAAATCAAACGTTGGGTTCAGTTGGTTACGTCTGTCTTCTTGGGGTTCTCATGATGAGCCAAAGTGTCTGTAGCTTGATGCCTGGGTTGCTGCTGGCAGCGAGTGCCGGCTGCGCTCTGCAGGCTGCTGTGTGGCAGTCGGGAACACCGGGAGCACAGAGCCCTGTTAAGCTGCCCTTGCCACAGGGAGAGGCTGTGAGAGACGTGGGATGGCCTCCTGTGAATACGCAAATTGCAGCAATAAGTTTATGGGAAGATGAAGGATGCTGAATTTTAATGTGCTGAGAGTTTTGGTAACTTAAATTCATGGTAATGGAAGTTGTGCCTTGCTAAATCCTCTGTGTATGCTGTTAGGAGAAGGACCACTGAAAAATCTGCAACCTGCAGGCAGTTTAAAAATAACACAGCAGACAAGAGCTGCAGGCAAATTTTTAAGGCAGGCGTGCTCTGTTTTCTGATGAATTGGTTTGTAATGCAGCTCTGCATGTTCTCCCTGTTACTGTCATCGCATTTGTTTTTACAACTCAGATACAGAGTTAAAAAAGGAAAAAAAGGCTCTCTTTGGTCCACTCCTGAGGGTAGGGACAGTGAGTGGAATCAAAATGACCTATTTGGCTTTTGGGACAGAGGTGCCTTTACCACTGCTAACGTTCAGTGCTGCCTAGAATTGGTGTCTACCCCTGAAAAGGACGTTAAGGAGGATGTCACAGGGAGAGCTGAGCGTTTAAAGGGTTCATGTCCACTGCTGGGCAGTCCCCAGCCATGCAAGCCAGCCATTTGTGGGGGTAGCCAAGAAACAGCGCTTCTCTACAGAGGGTGATCTGTACAGAGGGTGCTTCTTATCTAGTGAGAGAAACCTGCAGGGGAAAGAAGGCAGAAAGGTTCTCCTGGTTTTAGAGTAAAGACTATCCTGAGCTTTAGGATGGAGAATTAGCAGCAGGAACAAACCCGTTTTTCCTTAGTTTAGCATCCTGAAGGAGGAAGAACTGATGAAAATGATTGAATCTGCAGGATAGGGGTAAATTGTGTCTAGGAGCCTTTGGACACTTCTGTTATGTTCCAGAGAAGCAGGATTCAAACCGAAGAGCTTTTTTCTTGCACTAGTTAGATGCTTCCTGTGATGGAGCTCTTCCTTGTTCTAAAAATGTTTTCTGTCACCTGCATTTCTGTAGCTATGCTCTCTTTCTTGACTGGCTTTGAAAGAAAACCGCATTGGAATGTACCAGTTTGGAGTTTACATTTCAGTTTTTTGAACATACAGTATTTTGATTTTTACAATTTTGAATGACTGTTAGAAATCAGAAGTTAAAATTAGAAATGAGAAAAAAGCTTTTGATGAACATGAAATGTATTTAATTTTTGAAGGACTTTTTGTTCGAAGCTCTGAATGTTTCAACATTGGTTTGGGTTGGTTTGGAGAAATTTAGACAGAATCCTTTGTAAAACAGAAAACCTGGTTCCTAACAGTTTAGTTACTTAGAAAAGGCAAGGTACCTGTAGTACATTATTGAATGTAATCATAAGCTAATTTGGGATGCACAGCTGCTGATGTGACATAGATTATTGCTCTGACGCATCGTATTTGTTACACCAGAAAAATACTGAAACAAAGTAGGGAAAATTACAGGACTGAGGTGCAAATTCAGGCACTTACCTATCCAAATTTTTAGGTTTTGTATGGTCAACAGTGCAGGCAAAAATGGCATAAATTCTTATCTCTTTGTTAGCAAACTGTAATCCTTTATGTTCATGCTTTCCTGCCTTGGATTTCATCTCACCCAATAGTTTAACCTCATGAGGAAGCAGATGGATAGTGGGCCATGCTCATCCACACCATACCTACGTCACTCATCGAGTTACCTTGAAGGGAAAACCTGGCACAGTAAATTTGTGCAGACTTCAGACTCATGGACATACATGAAGGCAGGGTGAAAATACTAAGATAACGGCAGAATGACAAAGGAGAATAGAGTCCTTTATTAGCACCATATCCAAACCAGCTCTGGGTTCAGCTTCCACCGACTACAGGCTGTTCTGGGGCTGTATCACCTTTCTTTTAGCCGTGTGGTATGAATCCTGATGATGCTTTTATACTTCCCTGCATGAAAATGCAAGTTACTGTGCTTTCCTTTCTACCTTTCGTGTGGTCTCCACAGTCTGAGCTTCCATTTTCACTTCATGCTCAAATGTTTGTCAAGTATCCTTGTTCTGTAATTTCCACTGCTCTTTAGTATGTTAAATTATGATTTAACATTTTTCCTTAATTGAAAGAGGAAAAAAAACCCCAAAACATAATTTGTGGGTGGTAGGAGGGGGCTGTGCTTGCCAGGGGAGTTTATTTCCATTCTGTCATGCTGAGCCTCCCTTCAAAGTATTTGGATTTTAAAACCAGCTTTAGCTGAAATGAACAGGGAAACAGATTATACTTATCAAAGGAAAGAAAGCAGGGAAGTGGCAACTCCAGCTAAATCTCTTAGATAAAAATACGCCTTATATGTTTGAGATTTGTGATTTCTTCCAGAAAATGTTCCTTCGGGAAGTTGACATATCACCTAACAGCATTACTGCCATATGAGCCAAGGTGCGAAGAAATTAATCAGGAATGTTTCATGCTTTTGGATCATTGTGTCAAGTCCCAGTAGCACTTTCTGTGATTTACAATGCACAGTCTGACATTAGCAGCTCATTAACAAAATAAGTTTTTCGGTGTTTGCGTAAAGGAACCCACAAAATGCTTTACCTGGATAAGGAAGAACTAAATGACAGTAAGAAAATGAGACTAATGAAGGATTGCTGAATAATCACAGTTAATTCAGTTACTTGAGCCTGTGCAGTATCTTCTTTTGAGAGGGGAAACTTGACATTTGCATGCCTCTCACCCAGCGAGAGCTTGCTCCAGCAGCAGACAGAGCAGCGTCTCCTGAGATTCACAAACAATCTATTCCAATAAAGTCAAATGAGCACTGCCTCTGCAGAGGGCCAAGAGCCAGACTGCACCAAGCCTTGTCTATCCTGCGTCTGCAAGGGGTTTTGTACCACCCATGTTACAAATTCCAGGACTGGGCAGTTTTCCCAAGGCTCTTGGGGAGATGCTGTTCTGCAGGACAAGGGAGGCCAAGCCCAGCAAGTACAGGAATGGCTTGAATTAGACTTTTCATGCACTCATAGTAGTAAAGCTCTTTTCTCTGCACTGCAGGACCAGTGTTTCATCACCTGCAGTTGTTTAATTAGCTGTAGCCTTGCTGCAAACCTGTTGAAAGGATGTTTTTTATAGCTTCCTCAGGGAGTCTGCAGACTGAAGCACACCCTGTGCTGTCTCCAAGAGGCACCTTCAAATCCATTTCTCTGCAGCACATCCCTGACAGCAGTTACATTTAGGGGGTCGTGTAATGCCCAGGGAAGTCATTGGTGGAAGAGCACCGTGCTTGTGAACAGGAACTACGCATTGCTTTTTTCTGGGATTGACCTGCTTTGAGTTTCTTCTGTTCATGGGGGTCTGTCTGTCAGGCATACAATCAGCTCTCACTTTATATCCATCCCAAACTTGTATATTAGAGAAATAATCAAATCCTCATGTCCTATGAACTTTTATGCCCTTGAAATTTAATGCATAATTTCCTTCTTCCCTTGAATGCACCACAGTGCTCTGCTGGTGCTCTGTCACTGTTCAATGCCACTACAGCAGATAGAAAACATTCTACTTTGTGAAACGCAAGAGCATCTGCCTTTTTTCTTTTTCCCTTTATCCCTCCTGCTGCTTTGCACTTTCACTTTCCTCATGGCCATTGGCAACAAATACACATTAGTCAACAGTCTCTGGTGCATTCTCCAGGCCTGCTATGCAGAACAGGACAGAGATTTGGAAGGAGAAATACTTAGGCAACAAAAATATGACATAAACCAGATCAGCTACAGAGAAAGGTAGATAGAAAACAGTCACAGTGACTGAACTGAACTTTTGTCTAAAGGTTATACATCCAATTTGACTCCTTGTAAAACTGTTATAAAGTTGCCAGTGATTTCTACATTTGGTTGGTCTGTAAATTGTGATGAAACCCTTTTTATAGGGTGTCATATCACCTGAATGCATGGTTAAATACTTTCTAGAGATGGCTTGGTCTGCTTCACGTAGCATTCTGTAAATATGAGTCACATATAGGAAATACTTTGAGGGTAGCATTGTTTGTAAAGATCCATTTGCCCACTGTGGACTGGTACTTTCCAAAAAGGCAATTATACCAAGTACTCAGCAGTCTTCAGAAGACACCAACGTACCACAGACCCTCTGTTGTCCTCTGCATCCCTGAAAACACAGAGAAAACAGAGAGTCAGATGGTACAAAGTTCCTGTGGGCAATGGCACTTCTCAACTCTTCAGTCTTGTGTTAACGTTGTCTGCTCCTTACCATGGCCCTATGTCAAGGCTCAGATAAGGGCTTTAAAGCACCGATCTAACAAAACTGCAGTGTGCTTACCTGCAGTCATCTGAATATCTTTAAAAATTAGTGAATTCCTGGGAGGTCCGTACTTTAAAAATTAAGATTCTGCTTCCAAATTGATGGGCTCTGGTTAACAAAAGTGCTAATAGAGCAATATGCCTTTTAAAATGAAATTCTTTACTAGTCAAGGACAAAGAGAAATAGTTACTTATCAAATTTCCTGTAGGGATTATCACTGTTTGTCTGAAACAAGACCACAATCTATTCCTAAAGGGAATGGTAGGATCTTCAGGGCAAGGAATGAACATGGAAATTATTCAAAATGTCTAAAGCTCTCTCCTCTGCAGCTCTTGGAATGAATCCATTCCAGGTTGGTTTCTTCTTGTATTATAGGAGCTAGGAAAAATAAACTACTGAGTTGTAATCCTTGCCCTGTGTAAGAGCTACAAGAATAGAGAGACAATGTCCCACATGGCAACAACAAAATGAGGCCTTGGCAGGAGAACAGCGATCTCTGCCCGTTAACTCTCTCTGTCACCCAGCAGCCAAGCAGGGAGAACAACCGTGAAAGTAACTGCTTTTCCTTTTGCTGATGTACTGTGTCGGCTGTGGCTACCTGAGCCCGTAGTGCAGCCCATTGGAAGCGGGTCTGTGAACAGCTGCTGCTGAGGACTAAACATCTTCTGGCGTGCGTTTGTTAAGCGGTGTGCTCTTGTGACTCTGACTTGACGGAGAACAAGCTCTTTCCTCACAAAGTGCAAAGGAAACAAGATTCTTCTTTAAAACAAAAATGCCAACCAAACTAAACAACCATCCTTCCAAAAATGAACTAAGAATTTCTGCATTTTCTTTCCAGAGAATGGATAAAGATTATTATTTCTCTTACTAAATTACAAGATTCAAAAGCCCCTATGTGTTGTTGGTACCAAGAATCACTAAATTTCATCAAGACTCTGGCTTTTAAATTTTTGGTAAAGTAAAAATTTCCTTGTTTTAGCCCATATTACAGCTTAACTGAAATGTCTGTATACTAAACTTGTCTGGTATATATCCCTATATCCAGCATGGCATGTGTCTTCCTGGAGCCCTTCATCAAGACATTTTAGCGTCAATTAAATTGCTATGCTTAAATTAACAAAATAGATACAATGACAATTTCAAATATGCTAGAGTGATGCTATGGTTGTGACAGAAAAAGTAAATTTACTCTAATGCATAGATGGATGAGTTCCTTTTAGCTTATTCTTTTCTAAAGTTTATAGTGCACTGAATTTAGTGGAGAAGGGGCTTTGCATTTAACCAGAGTACTACTGATTTCATTAATTGCAGTGAGTCTTTATGCAGTTCAGTGCAAGAACTGAGTTTTCTATTAATTTTTGACATCATAAAATGTTCTTTCCACACAAACTCAACAATTGTTGCTGAAAACACGGGTTTTTTAAGACTAACAATGCCAGGCAGTTCTTTGGTCTCTAGCTCTCGATTTTCATTTGGGTCATGTTTTTGAGAAGGAATCATCTAATGAATGTTTTTCTAACATTTGCCTTTCATCAGCAAGAATATTTGGACTTTTTCCTCGTTTTGTTTTTTTGGGTTGGTTTTTTTTTTTTTGTGCAAAAGGCATAACCAGATCTGTGACAAAACTTTAATTTTAAAACCACCATAGAATATGAACTGAATTTCTTTTTCAGTGCATGAGGTTTTTATTAAACAAGTAAATAATAGTCTTGTTCACTTCAACCATATCCTGGGCCTGTTTTTATAAGCCTCACAAAGCCCAAATAGCATGGAAGAAAAAACAACATGGAATATTTTTACCCTGTCTGACCTAAATTTATGTATTTTTTAGTTCTTCCAAGAGAAAGAGAAGTGGAATAACTACTCCCTCTTCTCAGTTTCTTTTCAGCTTTCATATTTTAACTGTGTTCTCAGCTGCTTGCATGAGTCATGGAGAACTGGAAACAGGACACCCCCCACCCCCCATATTATAATAACTGCTTCCTCAGGAGGAAGCGCGTGTGTGTTTTGGGGTATACCACTCAAAAGCCACAAAAATCTCCTGAAAGCTTCTTTGTGCCAGAAACCTACATGGGAACTAATAGAGGAAGTTGACAATATCTTATTTGCAAAAACTGATTACTTACAAGTGTAATAAAAATTAAGATATTTAAAGATTTCCATATCACTCTGTCTTGAAATGTATGCCATTGCTCTGCAGCATTTGCAGAGATTTCAGACTGCTGTTGACTTTATGGATTGTTTTATGTAATGATAGTATTGAATTTCACTGGTCTAGGCATAATTTGGATTTGATCCTGTGATGTTCCAAGAAACTCTGAAATCCACAGGCTTTTATGAGAACCAGAAGGGTGTTCCGTGCTTGCCACACTGATCCATGCTATTCCAAGCTAACATGTTCATCATTGCCTGTTCCTTCCTACACAGTGTAAGTTATATCCAACTAAATCTCTATTTGAATCTACCTATAATGCTATATTTAGAAACAACAGGGGAAGCTCATGGCAGAAAACCATTCTTCATTCTGAAATCCCCCAACTTTGTCTAGAGTAAGTGAGATCCCTCACAGTTCGGCTCACATCTAGACTGAGCAGGTCGTATCACACCAGGTCAAGCATCTTATGCAGTAAGAGAGGAAGAAGAGAGGTAGGTCACCTTACTCAAGCATAAGCCAAATTCATTGGCAGGTCCAATGGATTAATACAGAAAACATAACAGTAAAAAAATGTTGTGAAACATATTAACAGAGGATGTTGGTATCAAATGTGCCTGCCAGCTCTATTGCATTGATACGCATGTATTATTGTGCCTTATAGTGCCCTGTTTCAGTCGTGTTAGCTTGAGCTTATCCACCTCTAACGTACAGCTTCAGTCCTAAATTCCTGAACAGAAGGTCAGACAAGGAGTTTGTCACACTGAAATTACATCTCCCCATCTACTGATATTCCCTTTCTCACGGGCCTACTCTTCCTCTTCGCTCTGCACGTTCTGCTTTTACACCCAGCTCTGGGTTTTGCTGTCATTTCACCGTTTGTACAGATCTGACTACTTATCCTGCAGGCAGCCTCCTCTTCCAGCTCAGCACAGTTTACTGATCCTCCGGACAATAACAGTCTGACTTTCATCAAGACTATGCAGGAAAAACCTTTCTTCTCAGAGAAAGCTCTTAGACGTTACAAGCATTCAGGATTCGTTTACCACATTGGGTAATGAAGCAGAGCTAAAAATACCATATGTTCCTTTGACATTGCCCATTCATTACAATAAATGACTGAATTTCTGTGACTGCAGAACAAAACATGTTTTATGTTTTTGCTTTTAAGTGAAGCTGTGTGTAAAGCTCTTTGCCACTTGGAATATCCTCTTAGTGTTTTACATAAGAGCATAACAAAGTTTATTTGGAAAAGGCAGAGAAGCCTACAGCTTGTTTTTCTCTCATTTTCTTAAATGAATGAGGAGAGATTTTAGAATGTGAGATCACGGATGTGGAACTGGCCAAATTTTCTCCGTTATGAGAAAATATAGTGAGGAAACTTGTTGAGACTGCCCTTCAGAACATCACCTCTTATTGGCAGCTCAGTGCACTGGGTAAGCAGCAGTCCTTTCAATCATCTTCCGGCCTCCTATGCAATCTGTGTAAGTCTGTTTCAACAACTGAGATGAGATTATCAAAGGATGAGAAAGAACTGACACATAGGACCAGATTGTTTGAAGATGTTTATTTTAAGCCATTTCACATAGTCTCATTCACTATTTTTGTTTTTTGAACTCAGAGAAAGAGAGAGATTTTTTTTTTTTCTCCAGTAATCAAAACTCTGAAGGCGGATGCTCTTGCCTGCACAGTAAAAAAACTTACAATATTTCAAAAAGTATTAAAAAAACCACCCGTTAAAAACTCAACTGATTTCTTCCTTTCAAGTGCTGAAATGATCTTATGCTATTAATAGAAGAGTCTTTCTCTGTGGAAAATTTATTCTTCTATTTAAGGCTACAGAGGAAAAGCTTGAAAGAACAAAAAATTATGATTCTGACATCTGGCTATCAGCATAGCCTTTGGATGATGAGTTCAGATAGTGGCTCTAAAATAAATGTATTTCTTTGGAAATAAGGCAGAATGATCGACAGGACATCCTTTCTCCATACAGTTGCATGCAGTGGCTGCACACTTGCTAGAAGCCAGCCCAGCTTGTCCCTTAGTGCTGAAGGTAGCGGATTTGAGGATACTGGATTGACAGCTCTGAAAATCTGAGATTTTCCTTCCTGGCTGGAGGGCAGCAGGAGGGATGCAGCAGCATCACCTCTCCGGGCTGCTGCCCACGCTGGCCTGGGCTCAGCAGAGCAGGGGCCACTGTCCCCACTGTCTTCCTGCAGAGGCATGAAACTGATACTCACTGGGATGATGTTTTATGTGGGCACAGGACTAAGAATTCCTATCACAATAAATCAGCAAACAGAATACCTCCCCAGGAGTTTAAAGAGGACATTTTATACTGAATAGTTCCTATCCTACTTCTAGGCACCTGATCCGTTAGGCTTTACCTCTTTGACACGTGCTGGCGCTTGGTGATTTTGTTCCCGTGCTGACCACACGGCCCAGGTGCCCTTCCAGCAATGTACTCTGGAGTTAGGAGAGTTACATGGCTTCTGCATTCCCAGTGGGATCACTCAGAGATCATATTTGCAAAAACACATGGGCGTGTTACCCAGAACACGTGATTCACAATAAAACCACCAAAACCAAAACAGAATGCTTAAAGCTGAAAATAAAACACATCTTATGATTTTGTTTTCTTTTGTTTAGTAAGGAAATGGAAACAAGAGATATTTGTAAAAAGTACAAAGAAGCATTGTGCAAGGGGTAACCCAAACAAGGCAGGGTGCTTAAATATCACTGCAGTGTTTGTGGAGCTGTGAGCTCCAAAAGGGAGAGCTAAGGAGCACTGGCAGTTAGCAGGGGGCGAGATGGCAGGAGTTATATATTTCCCGGATCTATGCATGGCATTTAATTAGATCCCAAACTCAACTTTTCCTCTGCAAGGTAGTAGATAAAGCCTTAGAAGATACAGACACAAACAAGTAGGCCTTGGTTTAAGAAGTCTTGGGCTGGTATCCACTAAAGCTATTTTTAGGGCATTTAGTATCAGATCAAAACTACCGTGGTCCCAATGATACGAAGTGCAGATCCAGTAGAAATTCATTCTGTAATCTCAAATGTGTTCAAAAAAATGCTGATCAGTCAACCTGCAAGTTTTTTGCAGAATCAGGTATCGTTTGTCTGCACCACTTGCACTTTATGCCTATCAGGCGTGTCTGTCTTCCCACAGTTGGCATCAATCTGGCATAAAAGCACAGAGCTGGCATAAACTCTCTATCACGGCTCTGGCTGATTTGGCAGAAATACAGTCATTTGCCCATCCCTGATCTGGATGAAACCTGTACTGCTGTTAAAAACAATCATGCACAGATCTGGTGTTAATATCAGCCTCTCATACGACGACAGGGCCTGTGGGTGCCAAAAAGTGATGTCAAACTAATGAAACATCTCTGCCTGCCTCCCCAGCACAGAGATCTGAGTGGCAAGAAGCAAAATGAGACATCCCGTGGTGGCTCTAGCCTCTGCTCAGTGACCTCAACTTTCAACAGCAGCTACCTGCTACAGGAGCAGCAAGGAGAGTGTTTTTGCCGGGCGTGAGCCTGTGCTGCGCAGCTGCATCCAGCAGCGCGGTGTGCAACGGCTCCATTTTCAGAGCAAAATAGATCACCCCTTTCCTCAGGTTTGCTTTTCCTTCTGTTTGGCTTTGGGCTTTTTGCTTACGCACTATAAATGCACACATGCTCCACCCTCCCCAAGTTCGGTAGATATTCTGTAGCGTGTCTGTATCTGCAGGGTGTATCTACACGGTATACGTGCGTGCAACATTATACATTATACTACATAACTTAAAATCTTTTTAAAAATCAAGCAGTCTCCTGGTAATACGGATTTGATTATAAAATAGCTACTTCTCAGGTAGGGCAGAGGGAGAGAGGGTCTGGGAGCTTGATTTTAGGGTGGCATAGTCAGCGTCAGGGATCCTGTCAGTGCAGCCGGGCCACCCAGCAGACGTGCCCCAGCAGAGCCCAAAGGATGGCTAGCTCAGCCCTGCTGCTTCTAACCCCTTCCCAATCATGCACCGAATTCATCCTAGTAGCATGTATGATGACTTTCAAATAAAACAAGTCAGAAGTTAAATTTTGGCATCTGTTACAGTGCTGTCTTGAATGTTCATATTTATAGTGCATGAGTGCTGAAATGCACAATGAAAGGCCTGTGAACAGAGTGAGCTGCAGTTCCCATTCAAAGGTTCCTTAGCTTTCCTCACCTATCCTTGTATTTGTTTATCTTGATTGTTTTTCCTCTGATTTTTGTATTTCCTTTATTTTTTAAATTTTTTTTCTTTTTTTTCACCCTGAAGCTGGCAGAAGTGGGAGAAGGGCTCATATTTAGTCAACATTAAAAGTTAAAAGCTCTGACAGTTAAGCATGTCCCAAGCCAAACCAAGCAAAGCCAGCTGAAAAAAACCCAAATGTTCCTGTTCAAATTGCAAACTTCTCTAATTTGTTGAAAACGTTCCAGGGTGGCTGCAGGGTACGCTGATCCTGCCTAAAGGCAGGTTTAACTTATGTTTTGACCATTTAAGAAGGAAAACAACTCTCTTCTTCCACTATGCACTACGTCACTCGGCAAATAAATCTTACTGTGGCAGCTGTGAAGCCACTTGAGACAGACTCTTCAGTAGTGGGCCTTGGCATCTTGTTCTACAGACTAACCTGGGTGCTCTGTGGTCACTAAAAATGATAAAAAACCCATATGAAATAGCGTAGTATCATGTATTAGTATCATATTTTCCAATTGTTATGATAATATAACAGCTGAGTCCTACATAATACTTTTTTGTAAGTATATACCCAAGTAAGTGCATTACAAAGGAGGAAAGCTAAAACACAGCGTGTAGCGTGACCTGGCTCGGGCTGAACCAGTGCTGGAAAGAGAACCTTCACCCCTCAGTATTGGTCCTGTGCTCTGCCTTTTGGCTTCTTGAGCCAAGTCCTGCAGCCCAGCAAATTCTGGCTGCAGTCACAGGCCGAGGAAGCTCCCCAGAGCTGCCCAGTGGCATGGTCTATCGTACCTTGCCGTGGACATGAAAGAATTCACAAGCTGTGAGGTCAGTGCTACCTGGAGTGAGTGCAAGCTGAGCGTGCACAAACACATCATGTACCTGGTTTTTTTAAACAGACCTGAACGGTGTGTAGAATGTCTGCACTGACAGTCACAGAAAAATATCTTCAATGATTGTGGTGTGCAGCTGTATGTGAAGTGTGTGCGTATTTAGACCAAATTTGATATATAGTTGCCACAGCCGTAGATATGAATCATATAATGGCTGTATTCTTGGCCTGTTCTGACTATGTACATGTAACCACACAGTTACACAAGCAAAACCAAGGATTGCCAATAATATGCCTTTTTGCAGACTCATTTAATCATCCCTCTTTGACATTGTGGCCTTAGATTCGGTGCAAACAGAAGGACAACTTCACAGTTCTCACAATTTGCAGAATGAGACCTTGCTACACAAGCGTAATTTCTTGCCATGATTTTTCTCAAAATAGACTAATCTTTGTAGAAAATGAGAGCAGAGGCTAATGAGGGTTGAGGCACAGATGGGATGGCACCAGTAGTGACTTCATACAAACACCGCAAAGTAATAGTTTCTAGCATGACATTTAATAAAATCAAGCCCTGCTAGGACGCACAGCTACCAGGGAATTTATTTTGAAGTCAAATATGATGCTGCCTGGCTGCCTTCAGTGGAAATACATGACACATGGTCTATCTCAGCTCGCCTTCTTCAATTTCATAACACTTTTAATGAGCAGAAACAGAAAAAGTAAAATTCCTTTCTCCTCTACAATAATACTAATTTTCTTTCTACACTGCTTACTTTGAATAACCAGAGTTCATCTTTAGACCCCTGTTCAATATTTCATTCAAAGAACTTCACAAGCATCTCCTAAAGGCTATTTTGAGGCTTCAGCAACGTTCATTTGTGTAGCGATAAGCAATGCACATTTCCTGGGATTTTCTCCCCTCTCAAACAGGGCTGTCTTTCAGAGGGAGCAGGGGGAAGGGTTGTTTCTTGGTTTGCTTATGGATCCAGCTCCATTCCCAGCTGAGAGACAAGTGAGAGCCATGCAGTCCAGAATACAGTTGCACGGTGGGTAATTTATAGCCCCTCATTTGCAGATGGGCCCTAAAATAAACATTATTCAGGGACGTGTTGCCTTCTATTATGAATTCTGAATGCTGAATAATGGACTACTCCAAAAAAAAGTATCCCAGTGGGAAAAGTATCAAACTGTAGTTTAGTAGTTGTGGAATGACAGATATATGTTTGCGTTTTGATACATGTGCAAAGCATTCATGATGGCATTTGCTAAGTTGCCGTGCCGTTGTACGCTTGGAAGAAAATAATATGGCGTGTCTTCTGACATAGCTGTGAGGGGGGTGAGCCCCTGGCCCAGGCTGCCCAGAGGAGCTGTGGCTGCCCCATCCCTGGAGGGGTTCAAGGCCAGGTTGGACGGGGCTTGGAGCAGCCTGGGCTGGTGGGAGGTGTCCCTGCCCAGGGCAGGGGGGGCACTGGGGGGGCTTTAAGGTCCCTTCCCACCCAAGCCATTCTGTGATTCTATAAATTTCCAAATAATCATGAAAGTGCATATCCACAGTAAACATCTGTACCAAGGAAGGTCAAACCCCGTTTCTTTGCCTCAGACTATTAAAAATCATGAGTCAGAGATCCAGAATCACAAGACTGCTTGACCAATGGTACTGACTTTGGTTTTTATTTTCTCTTCAAGGACTCTCTAGCCTAATGGCTGCCTCCTTATTTCTTGTCTGCAGCTAGGAAGATTTAAAAAATGTTCAGCTTTTTACATGAAAACTGAAGATTCTTTGTAACTTCCTGATTCCAGAATTTTATAATCCCAAATTCCCAATGTGATCTCACTGTAAAATTACACTAGTTGACAGCTCTGCAGATCCAAAGGCTTTTTACCCATGCCATCAGTTCCTTGGAAACAGCAAAAGCTAGTGCTTTTATTGAAAAATAAAATTTCTCAGTGATACCTTTGAGTTGAAGAGTATCCTTACCCTCCCCCAAAAAACCCTAGGATTAATATTTTTGTCATGAAACTATTTATTTCAACTTCCTTCAGTTTATCAAAGTATGAAATGCTGAACATTTCCTTCAGTTGGAAGAAAGCCATTTCTCTGGCACTAAAAATGAGGGAGAAGACTTGTGGCTTGCAGGGACAATAGGAATAGGGAGAGANTTTTATTTTTCCTAGTGGGAGAGGGGCAAGGTAAAGGGAGAAAAATCAGCAATCTCCTTGGCTGCCCAGCTTTTGAACCATTAGGGTGCATGTGGATCAAATTTTCAAAGCTTATTCTCCAAAAGTGAAAATCAGAAATTTGTGTTCTTAATGCTTCTGATACTTGAATATAATTGTTCATCTTGCAAAGTGCTGCCTCGGTAGCATGGTGCTGGGTGATCGTGCCTGGATAATCTGCAATAGACTGAGATCTACTTTTAGAGGAAAATAGAGTGCTGCAAAAATAACATTGGGGTCTGATAGTTGAGTTTTCTGTGAGTGACAGAGCTCATTTCTTCTTGAGGAACTTTCATAAATTTTGCAAATAGACAATAGAAATTAATTAATTTTCTGGCCCACATGGTTATTCAGAAGAGCTTGGTAAAGTGAGTCATAAAGGCTCAATAACCATGATTTAATCTAAGTTACATGGCTTCTAAGAAAATCTCAGGATTTTCTGGGGAGGGAGGTGATCTTTCTGTAGAATGAATTAAAGCCGAGGGAAGGACTGGGGAAGCAAATCTGAAGGACTTTGGTGCACAGAATCTGGAGAAAGCTGGCACGAGCAGCCTGATGGGAAGATGGGATGGCAGTGACCCATGCTTCGTACTTCAATCCTGTCCTTTGGTTTAGTTTTAAAGTAATGCTTGGCAGCAAAGTTATAAATAAATAGATTAACCAGAAGCAGAAGGTTGAGAGGGGGCTGGTTGCATTAAATATTACAAGTAACTCTCAGATTAGTCACATGTGGCGTTTTTCCCCTGCAACCACGGCGCAGCGGGTGAAGCTGAGCATTTGTTGTTCAGGCAATGTCATGGGATATTTAAACAAATCAGTACTTTCATCAGGTCGCGTTTCTACCATTTCATTACATTACTTTTGAAATTGACTCTGATTTTATATTGTAGGCCTATATATCCCCTGAAATCATTCCTCTGCGTATGTGGAGCATTAAAAATTAATTCCATTAACAGGTATTCTTTAACTAGGTCTCTAGAGGTCTGTGAGCCTGAATTATGCTGCATTTTCCAGTATCCTTTTAATTTTGCATGTTCTAGATGAAAAACATTTTCCTTTAAAAATCATTGCCCTCTTCGCTGTAATGGCGACAAGAGGGGAAGAGGATATTGAAAAGTTCCTCATCAGCATAAATAAATTAAAATCCCCGCTTCATAGAAGCCAAAAGGAATGAAGCTGCTATTAAATGTTTTAAGAGGAGGCTAGAGGCAGAGATGACCAAAATGAAGTTCCCAGTCTAAATATATTAGCAACTCCCTCCACACTTGTATTTTAAAATGTCAGATAATCTATTAAAACTGAAACATCTTTGAAGGTAGTGTGCCTGAAGAAGGGGTTGTGATACAGTGCATTTAAATAATGGTCGATCACCTTTGCAGTTCTTCTGTATTTGCAGGTTAAAATTCAGCTTTCTGTTAATAAGGCCAGTCTCGTATTTCTGTCACAAGTGTCCCTACTCAGGCTCCTCCTCTCTCTGTCATCTCTTTCCATACTCTCCTGCTGATGCCTCATTTGCAGGGATTTCAAAGGTTTGCAAAAATTTCACAACAGTAATCCCGTGTCGTCCAGCAAGGGAGATCTGTGCACACATTTATAAACTTATACAGTTCTACTTGCTGCATAATAGCAAATTCATGTTTAATTAGAAACTTCTGATTTTTCATTATCCAGCTTGCATGCGTTATTGTCCTAACTGTGCGCACGGGGTAGATTCACAGCTGTACATAGGAACCGGACTAAGGCATCTGCTTGCACAGGTTCTCTGTAAACCTGGAGCTGGATCGGTACCAGCAGGTACATTACAGACAGCCAGAGGTACAGTAAAGCACCACGTGCACCTACATCGCAGAGTGGCCAGCAAGAATCCCTCTGCTCTGGCCCCATTTGGAGCTGAGTGACACTGAGCAGGAAAAGGCAAGCGAGAGCCCAGGGCAAAAGCAAAGGGCTGCTTCCAGGATCCCCTTCCTCAGAGCTTAGTGGGTTTGCACTGCAGAAGAGGCAGAAAGGACATGGTAATACTGCCCCGACCTTTCAGTGACTTCTCATCCAAGGAAATGCCGGCAGTACAGCTCCCCGACCCGCGGGGCAGAGCAGTGACTGGTGGGGAAATAGCGAGTCAGGGCGGGGAGCGGCTGTGGTGAAGCCTTCACACGCAGTGTGCTTGTGAATACAGGGATACAAGTAATTTCCTTTACTGTGAAAGGTATGACTATCATTTGCAATGCCCATTGGAGTCCTAAGGTACTGGATGGATGTCTGTTTAACAGAGAGGATGTTCCTGGCAGTTGCTGTGGCAGGAGCATGCCCTCCCTGTGACAGGGATTCTTGGGCAAGGAGACAGGCACCATCATAGGCAAGGAGAAATCTGATGGCTTTGGAGTTGTGCAGTGCTAGTGAGGGGGAAACGAGAAAGATGCAGTTTCTAAGGTAATTCTGTTCTCCTCATTTGGGCAAACTTTAATTTTTGAGTGCCAACCTTTTCCCTACAGTATCTCCGTAACTTCCCCATTGCCATTCATGGTATTTTAGGACACTTTATCCTGAGTTATGGGCATATATTTCACCTGGGTTTCAAACACAGTATGTTTTTATCAACTTAAAGGCATCTTATAGGCATCTTGCTTTTTGGACTGTCTATTTTAGGGTTTCCTTTTTTACCTAATCATGTCATTTCTATGTAGTCCCTTTTCTAGAAATTAAGTACCTATATGCTGGATACACTGGGTGTCCTGTTCCCCCCACATTTGTGTTTTGGCTGTTACCCACTTAAACCCTTTTGAACTGAGTCCTGAGCACCACTCCAGATGAAATTCAGAAGGGTCTCTTTCCTTGTGGGTTCTAAGATTAGCTGTTTGATGAAGCAGTCATTTACTGTGTCCAGAGTTATTTATCCCTATGGCTTCTCCTGAAGAGACAGTGATCCAGGCTATATAAGGAGAGCTGAAATCTTGTGCTGTTGATACTTGTCTGTAATTTAGAGCTTTTCCTTAAAATTTCAGCTCCTGAAGTCTTGCGAGTCTTTTTTCATTGAAAACAGAAATTTGGAGAGCTACATTTAAGTCTGTTTTATTCACTGGACATATTTTTTCACTAAGACGGTTATGCAAATATTAACAACCTCTGTAAACAAGAACAAGCCACACAGGAGAAACGCCTCCTTAACCTGCTCCCTGAAGAGCCATTTGGAACAAATGGCTGTGTGCATAATACAGTTTTTTCTAATTAGCATCTCTGGCAATAAGCCACTTGGGTATGTTTGATATGCTTTTATCTTAAGATTAAATTTACATTTGCTGCTAGGTAGCTCTGACATCTTAATTCTTGTTTTAGATCTCTGTCATAACAGGATTATTGTGTGATCACTGCTCACAGCAAACCAGCCCCTGTTTGTATACGGCTCAGGCTGCTGCACAGTGATGGGCTGTACAATCATGCCAAGTCAGGAGGGTTTTTTTTTTTTGCAACTTGCCTCTTAGAACTCAAAAATTATTGTTGTAAAACTTGCAGGGCAGGTGTGATTTTTTTGGAGCCATATAACAACTCCAAGACAGAATCTGTGAAAACAACCAAGAAAATAATTGATAAACAACGATGTCTTTCTGAAGAGATGGTAATCAAAGTATTCCAACACAAGGGTTACTCAAACTTTACGTGACAGACTGAGGCATGGATTTTAATGATTTTTCCAAAGTTTTGAAGAACAGGATATAGAACAGATCCTTTCCTTAGTCCAGTATTCTAACCACAACCCTTTTTCCTACCACAGAGAACTCAGCAATTTCAAACATAGTTTTTCAAGGGCAGATTAAGTAAGTAAAAAAATATAATGAAATCAAATGAAAGTGCTTTCATAAACGTTAGAAATAGATAGATGCAGGATTACTCATCCCATGGAAAAATCCATAATTTTCAAAATTTTTATGTTAAAATATAACCTTTTTAAAAAAAATTCTTGGAAACTGAGAAAATTTTCCCAGGTCGCAGTAGGAACTGTTGTCTAAATCAGATCAGTCAATCATTTAATTCAGTTAAAGCAATTTCACTATTAGGTTCCTTAGCAGCTGCTTTAGTGAAAAGTGAGTGCAAAGAAGTGCAAAAAAGGATGGAAAATGTCATAACATTGCAAAGTTACTTCTCATAGACCCCACTTTCTGAGTTTAGAAATAGAAAAAGCAAACTGCAATAATAAGGTAAAGTGACTGGCTACAAATCAAGCAGCAATCTAATTCAGTCACCACATGGGCCTTTGGGATTTTCATACCTTATGTGCTCAGCTGGATTTCAGATGATGTCCATTCATTAAGAAAAACATTTCTATTTCCCCAGGTTAGTAGATTTCTTCCTCCGAAGTCCACTCTCTCTCTTTACCACAAGAGCCTGTTAAGTGTTTAGGTCAAAACCACAAAACAGCAAAATACTAACGCAAAATTGGAAATCTTTTACACAGTCTCAGCTGAGATTTGTTCACCTCTAACAGCACAAGGAGAGTGAGGAAAAGTGTTCCAGTCACACAAGTCTGAGGTTGTATTGGGCAGCTGACACTGTGGCAAGACCGTGATGAAGTAAATGCCACGATACTAGCCATATGAGGTCTACTACAAGTAACTCTTTTTCAACCCTCCTAAAACTACATAAATCACATTCTGTTAGCTTAGGGTTGCTTTATAATTGCAAAATAGTGCTGGATTTTCAGCAGAAACAAGGGGTTGGTGACAGACAAAATATTTCCACATATTTGAGATCCATAAATTAATCAAATATAATTTATCAACTTGTAATATCAATACTAATATAGCATTCATGGCATGCTCCTATGTATAACATCTACTGCTTACAACATACCCACTATAGATTATTACATATATATATATTATTACAGGTATGAGGATTGGTGCTACTAGGAATCACACCTTATAGATTCAATCTATTGACTAACACTATAAATCCAATGCCAAAACCCATATTGTTCATTTAAAGGGAGGTTAAAATATTTTTACCTAGGTTTGCTTACTAAAGATGTTACCCCCAAAGAGCCACTGAAAGTCTCCTTAACCCTTTGATGTGTATAACTTCTTTTTTAAAGGATGCTGTTGTCCTGGGTTGTTTCAGTGCTACACTTCACAATACTGCCTCAGAAACCATTCAGTGGGCAAAACCGAAGGACAAGCAGCTGAGTGGCAGACGATGAACTACATTTGGGAACGGAAACAAATAACTGAAGGCAGAACAACTTCTTAATTGGCTTTGCCTTCAAAGCACATGTCCTGAAACTCTGTCCCAGGCTTAGATTTAAGAGAAGAAAAATTGAGCCTGGGAATGGTGAAGTGTAGGACTAGAAATACGAAACAGAGAAAGATCTGGAGCCAAAATTTCAATAGAGACAAAGCTCAGCTGGAGAGATTTAAGGGAAAAGAAAAAAGTTAAACTCAAAGCACACTGTCATCCAGAGCCTAAAATGGAATCCAAGATTTCAGACCGCTCTTTCTCTCTTGGAAAATACCTGATGGGCGCTGGTAAAGGTTTCGTCTTCATTCCTATCTGCTGGTTCAGTTCCGTTACCCTGTTATTCTCTGCAGTAGAGCTATTGGCTGAAATAATGCTGATGAAGCAGTGATGTTAATCGGTGAGGCAGAAGGTCTGGGGCTGTTTTAGTATATATTCTGAAGTCCTTACTAGAACTCATACATGCATGCTGTTGGATACATAATCTTAATGCAATATTCTCAAGTCATTCACTGAGAAATTGGATGATGGCTTTGCTGCAAAAGTTGTGAGTGGGTTGGGAAACTGTGGGACAAGGTAGATGGAGAAGGCCTTGGAGAGCTGGGTTCTCTCTCCTGCCCCTGCCAGCCTGCTTGTGGGGGAAAGGAATAAGTTCTTTAAACAGGGTGCTTATCCTGAAACTACAGTTGACATGCAAATCTTCAGGTAGATAAGAATCCACAACAGAATTTAGTAGACATTACTGTCTTAGTATATAAAATGCTGCCTTATTTAATGGTTCTGGAAAATCTTACTATACACGTCTCAAGTGAGGCAGTCAAAATTAGTATTTTTAAACCTCACTCTGATGCTCTGCACACTCCTCAACTACGTACGGTGGACACACCAGCCTCACACTACTCAGGGCTTTTGTGGAGCAGGTACTGTACTGATAGGCACTACAAAAAAGCTTCTGAAGATATAAATACTTCTGCCTTCATAGATTACTGGAGAAAAATGTGTATGATTGTGCACTTAAAGGCCGCATCATAACACGTATGCACAAGGAACCGAATGAAGGTTGCATAGGCAACCATAATTCTGGCATTTCCTAAGTTTGTAGTGCTTGCCTTTAAAATCTTAATAATGTGTTCTTAATATAGTGGCTTTCTGGTATATAACATGTGATTATCTGAAACTACGTATGTGATGTTTTCTCAGTATCTGGAGAACATTTTGTTTCGTGCTTTAAAAGGATCCTGAAGAATAATCGTTATTTAACTAAAACATCTTTGGCTTTCTTTTCACTTTGCTTTTGTGTGGAAGCCACAGAACAGCTCTTCACATACCAGATGAATAATGTGTAGGAAGAGTGAAAGAGGAAGGGAATTGATGGCTTTTTTTTTTTTTAAGTATATGAATTTAATTTCACCAGGCACTTTATTTTAATCATAATGCACATCCAAATTTATATTTAAAAAGGTCTCCTTCTGAATGCTTCAATATGTTTTATACATTATTGGAAAAGTTCATATTCTATGAAATAATACATTTCTTTTCAAATGATTTTTTCAATTGTAGGTTGAAAATGAATATACATCAATATCTTACGTATTAGGTAGCATAAAACCATTCTGCATCTTCAAACTGTACAGTGAAACGCCATCATAAGCATGCTGGACGACTGTTAGATTACCTCACCAGATTTACTTTCATAGAAATAAAGTTTCTTATAGCATTGGTTTTTTTAGGGAAACTCTTTTTCTCATCAGGAGGAAAAAGCCCAGCGTTCCAATACACGTCTGAACTAAACAGCATTGAGATACTTGCAGTGGGAAAAATTCCCCATTCCCTGCCCCCTCTCCCCCCCCCAGCTTTTCTGCAACATAACTGTAGACATAAATCCCTCTCACTATTGCAAAAGTGTACATATCAATATTGAAATGAAGCACGTGCAATGGACAGTTATGCAATTCATCTGCCAGCACCATCACTGATTCCTCCTTTTGGAGGAATACATTCATGGTTATGAAATGTGTGATTTTCGGAGCACAAAGTATCAAAGAACAATCCTACTTTTTCAGCTAAAAGATAGCAAATGAATTTTTTTTTCTATATTCCTAATGATCACAGAGATAACACATTCTTACATATTGTATCACAAGCAAAATATCCAAATTCCTTAATGTTAAGAGGTAACTGCATACCTTCAATATAGAATCTCAGCAATATTTTTTAAATGCCCAAAGCTTTAGGGTATATAATGTCTACTCACCTCAGTTAAAACTCCAAGTGAGTAAGATAGTTCAGTTTAACAAAATAAGGCATCAGTAGCAGGAAGTATTATCCATTTTTCTATTCAGTTCTTCTATTCCTTGCTACTCACCTCTGAGTGCTGCTGTTGCTCGGAGCACACAGAAGGCAGCAGCTCAATCCGAGGAAGAAATGCTTATTTCCTTTCACCCTCTGTTACTGTTTTCCCTTGAAGCTCCTTCACTTTTTTCTTTTCAAGTTGCATAGGAATATAAGGATGGACCCTTTGAGCTCTATCCAGGTCTGTTTATATTATGTAAAACAGCTGAATGCATTTCCTATTTTAACCAAGAAAACCACGTCTTCACTGACAGGCGCCTGGATCATTAATAGTACACTGTATGCAACTGTGAAAACCCACGTAATGCTCAGAACGGGGCTCAGTTTTCTAAATGAAGAACCAGATGAAAATCTGCAAATCAACTTCTCTGTTGCAAAAGCTTCTCTTTTTCTCTCCTGTAGAAGAAGCTGGAAGTCACTGTTTAACCAATATGGATTTTTCCTTGGAAATGCTGGAGGAGACCTCTAGACTTGGTTTCACAGCAGAAACAAACACACTGGAGATGTTTTGGTCATTAAAGTGCCTCTAACCCCACTGTAACTTTCGTTCAGCCGCCACATCAAACCTGTGATTCCTTTCTCCCCAGGCAATTTTGTCTTACAGCACTGTCAGCAAACTGCTTCAGCACTCTGAAAAGATTCCAGATTAAATTACAGTACTGAAAGCCTGGTCTGGGCTTTTCCCTTACTATTTTTTCTAGAATATTTAGATTTCGTATTTTTCCCCACCCAGTCTTAACCATACTTCCCAGAAGGCAGGAGAACAGTCTTTCCTTCCTGCAATCCTAAATGCCTTCATTAGGGAGACTTAACATTGAAGTGTTTTGGAAAGGCAGATGCTCCAGATTTAAAAGAAACAGGAGAGGACTCTCAGTGAACAGCTGCATTGCTCTCAACTTCAAGCAAGCCGTATTTCGGAATGGTTTTGTACATCATTTTGTCACTGGGAACATATTATTACCATCTAAATTTAAAAACACTGGCTTTCTTGCATGAAGGCAAAAGCAGACTTAAAACCACAATGACTGTTCTGTTCAAGCGCTCTGTGCCGATGATGCAGAAAATATCAGTGCGAAAAGCAGTTCTTGTTTGAGACGACCACTGCTTGCAAGGTGTCTGTGTAGAACTGGTCAAAACCACAGGAACAGGAATACCTCTACACTTTCAAATATAATCACTATTCACAGTTCTTTGTGGAAATCTTATTGTGCAGCTGCTTCAGCTCTTTGCTGACCGCTCAGAAATATCTTGTACCTACTATCGAGCAGTATTATTTTACATCTGTTAGTAGGTTGAAATGTTAGGCATTAAACCCATGCTCCAAAGTTACAATTTTTCAGTTCTAAGGGAAGATACTTTTCAAATAAACCAAGCGCTCTCTGCTTCTGTAGATACTAGGTCACGTAATTCTTGAAATAGTGTTGTAGCAAACAATTCCACTTCGGAGCACTGAGCATAGCTCTTGCTCTTAAAATTGCTAGTGAAATTCCAAAATCCAGGGAGAAAATCTAAACAGTTTCTTTTAAAAAATCTTGTGAATTTAAATTAAATCACAGTCCTTTTTTGCCCCATGAAATATATATTAACGGTTTTACTGATAAGAAGACTCTTACTGAGTCTTCTTATGCATCTTCCACAACCACCCACATCTACTTTCCAGAAGAGTTTAGTCAGTGACTGAATGATCCATTGCAACTCAAGTAAAATACTTGTTCTGAAAAAAGTGCACTAACTATATGCATAATATAAGATTGATTTATTTTAGCTCAATGAACATATGTAAAAGAGAGGCATAGACTTTCCATCATAAACAAGACTTCAGTGGACAGCCTGTTACGTATTCCCCGGGCCATACTTTAAGGAACAAGCTGAATAAAGTATTGTTTCAAAGACTATTAACATTATTGGGAGTCTTTTAATTAATGTCAATGGCATAACTTAGGTCAAAACTTTTGGTTTACATATATGAAAAAAATATATACATATATATATACACACACGTTATAGATAAGTACTTCATTACATTTTCTGAGGAAATTTTTTGCAATTCGGAAGTATCTGATCCTCTCTAGAGGGGGAGCCAGCCAGAGGGGAAATTTGCTTTTTGATAAATCTGGGTTTCCTGGTTGTTTTTATGTAATTACATCTGTAATGTGACAAGAGATTAAGTATCTTAGAGAATTAAATACAATGACACGTTGAAAAAAAAATCCCAATTTTTCATTTAGTTTTAGTAGAAGTTTGCTAGTGAGCATTATCCTGAACCATCAGTCATTATCAGGCCATTAATCTAATTGTTATTCAGTAAGTTCTTCCTATTATAATCTCTCAGGCGTGTGCTGCAAGGTCTAATGATCTTTCTGTGTTGTATTGTAAGAGAAAGAAGGATGTTGAGTCATCTTGTAAGTCTCCTCAACTCTTTGCTGGCAAGCCCAGCCTTTTCTCAATGACTCCTGAATGGAGGAATGCTACAATTGGGCAGGGAAATAAGACTTTGATCAGAATACTGGACAGCTGGGTAAAATAGGGAAAAGGGTAAGATAAAGTCGAACAAGGAAAAGGACAAACATCCTCATAACGAAAAGCATGCTTCCTTGCATATATTGAATTCCTTAGTTGATTTTTAAAAAAAGACAATGACTATCTCACCATTCTGCATACAGAATTCATCCCTTCTACTTATTGAAGTTCTGGAAAAAGCTACGACAACCAAAGGCCTAACTTTCATATGTAAATAACAAATATTAAACAAAATCTCTATGAAAAATTAAAAACTCTGACCCAGGAAAGTTCCCAAACGTGCTTAAATTTAAGCATATAGACTTAACAAGGTTAATAGCATTCATCTGCCAGTGAGATGCCTTATGCACAAACATGCTTCTTTGAGTTTTAAAACCATGTTTGCTAAGCTTCAGTTGAAGTTTAGGCACACAAGTTTGAAACTCTGGCTTCTTAAATGTTTTGCTGAAAAATATAACGGATCTTTTCTGGTTTAGAAGTTGATACGAATCATTACTTTTTAGGCCAACAGAACTGGTTATTAACAAGTTCTGTCTTGGCCACAAAGGTAACACTGGAGGGCTTCTGAGGCGACTGCAGCGACCACGGCAGGTCGAAACATGATACAGGACTGAGCTCACAAATGAATGAACATATTGAGAAAGTTGATGTTTTGTACTCTTGCTGATGGGCAAAATTCCCCAAAAGATTGGAATGGCTTAATTTCAGATCCAGATTTTCCATTGCCATAAATAAAATAGAACTTCTCCTTAACAGAACCCAGACTTTAATCTTGTCTTTTTGCATGAGACTCAGAACTCTCAGTTTTACACCTCTATATATGAAGCACCTCTGGCAACTTAGACTGCAGCAATAAATAAAGTCTACAGTGAATTCACGCCTTTCAAAAATATCTCTTTAAGAATCTGAACTCCCCTCATACACTTTCATGTTTTATATATACTGGACAACTAAGTTTTTGTTAAGCTTTTTGTAGAAAACATACTAAAAGTATGTGAATTTTGTAAAGCATCTGAAATGTTTCATGTAAAATTGTGTGCATGTGGTAATAGTTTTGGATATAATATTATACATTTCAGCTGTCAGTGTATTTCTGTGTTAGAAGACATTAATTTATTTATGAGATCATAGATCTTCTTTGGATTACAATTAAAATATAAGATATTCTTTGCTGATACTAAATGGTGACCCCTTTCATTAAAGCTGGGCAACATTCCATCTGCCAATGTTTTGTTATGCAGTTTGTTTAAAAGTCTTTCAATGAAAAGAGATTAAATTGTCAAAGTTACCAGGTAATGACTTGAGTACTTGACATAGCACAAACTTGGCATAAAAACCACTATATGGTTACTGAAAAGCTTGTTTCCCCATTGCCGGGGGAAGGTGGGTGTGTGTGTGTGCAAATTGGCTAGTTTACCTCTTGAAAATCCAAGGTGTTTTGCTTCTGATTCCTATTTTTTCTTTTCAAGAAAAGAATGATCATGTGAAAATTTGTCTGTGTATCAGAATGCTGTTAATCTTAGAACTCTTCAGATAGAATCTTAGACTCTTTGAAACACTCACACTGAAGAAAAATTGGCATTTGAGGAATCCCTCTTAAGCAAGTTTTAAATTAGGTGAAATTAGGACTATAACTTATTCAGTATTTCTTAAATACACAGAAATTGTGTCTGGACTCAATTTTGAGACTTTCTTCTATCAGATTTAATAAATACCTAGAGAAGAGGCATATTCATAGCAATTGGAAACAACTACTCTTTAAACCAGAAACTTTAAGATTAGGTTTAGAAAGACTATAGAATGAAACATTTGTTCTCCTATTGTCATGAACCTGAAGAAATTCCTCTTAATTTAACATCTCTTTCATTTGAATACACTTAGCATGCTTGGAGAACTTTGTTATTACTTCAATAATTAACATTTGTAACCTTTTCTTACTTGGAAATAATGTTATAGTTAGTAGAAAAAGAGAAACCAGATATTCCAGTATATTCCTGGAAGTATCTTTAAAATGTCCTAAAAAGTATTTTCAAAAGCTACAAACTTCATATCCCACTATCCCTGAGTCTCTTGATCAGCCTTAATTCAGATATTTTTGTTTTTTAAATGTGGCAATAAGTTCCTTGTGTTTTCTTAATAAGGCCTTTTGTCATTTTTTATTTTTATCATCTGTCATAAGAATTTGTTGTATGTGTAAGCAATTTAATGGTTCACTGAAAGGTTGTTATGCAACTGAATTGTATAAAATCCTGTCCAAGCCCAGAAATTACTGTAACGTGAAAACAACAAAATGGTGAAAGGCTGAGAATTTAAATAGGTTTTCTGTTTGTATTTATATCTTTTATATGTGATTTTGTTACCCTGTGAATTTAAGAGGGAAGAGAAGGTCAGGAACAGATATCTGCTGCCGATTCCCAGCACAATCAAGACTCTAGAGTCATAATTGAGCCAATGGGGACTATGTAGTACCGCAGCTGTTTTACATAGGTCTGAAATTATTATTTCAAGAATATACCATTGCTAGCTCCATTTCATGGTTAGTTATTCAAACAGAAGCCACTCAGTGTAATGCTGAGCTATTATTAAAATCATTAAGCCTGGTCTTAACAGCGTAGGTGAAGAATGATAAGCACAGTATTCCAACTGCACTGATGTCAGAACTCAAGGGCTTTCTATCAATACTCATTAAAATCCTGTAAATGAATACAGTGGGTGGGAAATATTATCAACTGGTAAAGCTGTCATTGACACAGATTATTAGCTACTGTGACAGTATATACAGCTATTCTGAGTGCGAGGCTCAGGGTGCGAAGGGCAGATTCTGTCAGTATTACTCACATCACTAGATCACACGTCTTTCTGTTGACCATTGTTGTGATTATCTACACAGCAAAGCATTACTCTATGAATGAAAGCTGGATAATTTGACTCTAAACTGATTATACATAAGTACTACTCCAAAAAAAGTGAAAGACCTAACGTTGCATTTTTTATTTCACTGGTACTGATTTCCACAGGAATAAGAGCTGATCTTAAAGTATTTGACAGAATAAAGAAATGTAATCATGCTATACACTAGTTTCTGCAATCACAAGACTTAACTTCATAATTCAGTGTATTTTCCAAACATAGCATCCTCTGAGAAACCAGAAATTCTTCCTTGCAAAGAACTTTTATATTGGATCAGGTGATCTCCTGCAGGGCCTTCCAACCTGAGTCACCCTATGATCCTGTGATCTGTTTATGTAACCCTTACAAATGAAAACCATGTCCACATCTATCAATTATTTACCTATATTTTTACAGATGTCCCAAAGGTATGTTTTTGACCTTCAGGTAGAAACACTGAAGCACAATAGAAATTCCACTTGACCAAAGTTGGAAAAGCTTAGAAACCTATACATTATCTACTATTCTAGCCTGCTAGAGTAACTTTTGTAAAACAAGAAATAGTAAGTCAGGTTCATTTTGGCTGAGTACAAAAACCAGAACCAGCAGAAGTGGAACAATTGTTGATGACCAACAGCTGGTATCTTGGGATCAATTTTTGTATTTACAATTGAACTTGCTACTTTAAGCTCCAAATAAACTTTCAAGGGAAGCTTTACAGGTATTACCTAATATCGCACACAATACGTATTTCTCTTCTCACCTGTTAAAATAAGATCCTTGTAACTTCTAACATTCATCACCACAGACCATATCACATGAAACATGAATGACCATTTTTTCACCAGCCAGCATAAAAGAAAGTGAAGAGAGCAATGTCAAAAGAGAAGTAACACTGAACTGTAGTTCCCTGTAGGATTTTCTTGTGTCTCTTCTCACAGTATATGAGCCTTACATCACAGTCTGTCTTGCCTTTTCATTTGAAATTGTGATGATCTTTCAAGACAATAATCAATGAGAAGGCAATTTGAACAATGCGTAAAAGTAAGTATTTTGTTTGCTGTCAGTTCTGAAAACATGGACTTCTGTCCTCCCTGTATGGAATAAATCATTACACAACTGAATATAAGCATACTGTACATTGCACAGGCCATAGCCTTGAAACCATATTTTCATTGCTCTGAGGACTAAAACTGGATAATATTTTTATGCATACACATAGATCCAATTCAGCATGTCATGAATTGCTGAATTTTTGTCTAATAATGCATTCATGGACTGCTGGTTTTGGCCTCTCTTCATCAGCCTCCCTCAAAAATTGTTATAAGAATTTGAGACTGGCTCTCCACTAATGAGCTAATATGAGTGAGATATACCAATGTGATATATAACCTCACAAACCTCCACCCATCTCTAGCACTGGGAGCACCAGCAATACGGGAATGCGTAGCAGAGACCCTCCAGTATTCAGCACCAAGGCCAGCTCAGGGCCACACACAGCTACGGAACAGGACCTTGATTCATTAAAAAGTCAAAAATCCCATCAAAAATACAGAGCAATCTTGAATTAATAAAACACTTGTTGGAAATAAGCAATCTCAATAGAGAAGATTTTATTTAAAAAAATCTAATCCTTTAATTTTATTCATTCACTACATTCTTCATAGAACATTCTATGTGGAATATATTGCAAATGGTTAGATGTGAGATACAGTTTGTAACATTATTTACTCTTAGTAATGCACAATGCAGCTGCCTCTGTGTGTGGTGGAAGAAAAGCCAGATGAATTGTGCACTGCACTTGCATCTGTTTTTCTTTGAATTGCCCATATACAATATGTGGGCTAAATTGTGCCTTTAGGCACACAGTTTTGAACAAAGATCATAAATTGCACAATCTCAGAAGACATGATATTGTAGCACAACTCCATCTTTGCTTCATGATAGGCCAGCCACAAATTAACTTTTCTAGAAGCAGTATACAGCATGTCTGCAGCGTCTTAGATGCACACACTAACCAGGCATTGCATTATTACAACAAAACTCTGTTTCTCTTTCCGCTTCTCCTTATCTACTCCTCAATTTCATCTTCCAGAGAAGAATGATGCCATAGGTGACATATGTATGCCCCTCCTATGCAGACTGAGACAGACAGATTTTTTCATTCCCTTTAACAGGTGTATACAGTTTTTCGCAAACCTAGAGATTATTTTTGTGTAGGTTTAGCTGACATATTTCCTTTGAGCGTGGACTTGAAACATGGGGATGCATTGGGTAGATTGATATGGATCTATTCCTGACCTTAAAATGATCTAGGTACATGTGCAATGCCAACTCAGAAGGCCTATGTATTTTATAAGTGTAAAAAGCCAAATGAGGTCCAACTGAATTTATTATGTATCAAGCCAAAGAGTGCTTTGATTTTTAGAGAACGAATTGTCATAGGCTCTGAACAAGACTTTGGCAATCCACCAGTGACAACAAAGCTACCCTGACAACATCAAATTTCTAAAACTTCAAAGTGGTTGTGTAGATTATTGTGTTGTGGTAGTAGACAACTCTGGCACATAGTCCCAAAAAACAAAACTGTAGTAAGGTTAGAAAATGTTCCCAGTGCAGGAGCCTGGAATAGGTAGTGCCACTAGAGAGAAAATCGAAAAAATGCACATGGGAGATCCCAAACGACAGAGAAAAGTCAATCACTCTACATTTACTTACGTAAGTAACCAGACTGATACAGTACTTCAGAAACATTTCAGCCTAAAAGTTGTCCTTTATGTGCATCTAAGGCCTTTTTTAGATGGCAATGCTTACAAAATCTAAACCAAATTATCTAACTGTGCGTGCTTGGAGGGGCTTAATTAAACCACACTAAATTTGCATGAATACTCTCTCTTAGAATTAAAGTAATCTTAATTCAATTTAGGTTCATTCACTTTGGAAAAGAATAAAACTAAATTAAATTGAGCTCACTTTAATTCTCGACATGAGTGTCCACATAGATTTTAATAGTTAATTAATCCATTGTACTTTCATAAATTAAACTGCATGGATTTTCATAGTCTGTGTATATGTAAACACACTCTTGTGTTATTTCAAGACCATTCTATTTTCTATTATACTCCATACGGGCCAATTTAGCAGTCACTAGGAGGAGCCAATTATTAGTGTATTGTTCTTAACTGAGACTGTATTTTCCATCACTGTGTATAAAAGACAATTTCTTATATGTTCTCTGAATTACAGTCCTTAATGTAGCCCTTTAGGCCTTAAAGTCTACTGATGATGAACAAAAGAAGCTAGATATGATTCTTTAGAAAAAGGAGTATTTAAATTCCAAGTCTAAAAATGATATGCTTAAAGATGTTCCTTTGCAAAATAGCTTATAGCATAAGAATTGAATTTTCTAGATAACAGATGGGCTACGACCACAATTTGAAACAATTTTGGACTGTGTCCCAGCACAAATCAATCTTATGGATTCTGAAAACGCTAAGACAGATCTTGAAATGGTAATTAATTTGGTATCGTGATTTTGATGTAAAAGAAGAAACACTGATTTATAGCTGTTAAGGCTCTAACTCAGCAATTATAAACTATGTTTTTTGAAGCTTTACTGTTCCCAAACTTGTTGGGTCCCCTCATTAGTTTCAGATTTTAAAATGTTCTCCTGTTCATGGGGTGAGAAACTCTTATCTTTGGCTGCAACTCTGTTCAAGTCACAGCTTGTTAGGCATGGTTCGTGTTAACTGTGATTTCAGCTGGCAGGGCACTAGATTAGCTGTTGACATCAAGCCAACATTTAATTTTGTTTTCTTGAGTCATCTGTTGCCAGTTCCCATGACAACTGATCTTCTAGCCTTCAGATTTACTAGAGAGAACTATTAAAATGGCCAGGAGTATGTATAGAGATTCTTTGAAGTAGATGGAAGTTCAACTGTTTTCTTCAATGGAAACTAAAAGATCTTTTCAGCTTTTACTTTAGCAACACATGACTTCTGTTCACGAAAACACAGATGTTCTTGTATTAGAAAAATAGAGTGAATGGTAGTTTTAAACAAGAAATCTGTTTTAGCATCTTTCTACTACATCTATAGGATGAAGGTCTTTCTTTGTGTCTAAAATCACGTGATGCAGAGGACAGGCAAAAATATTTTTCCATTCTCACTTGCATAGGAGCAATGAAAGATGAAATTTAAGATATGGATTCTTTTGATCTTCACTGGATTCCCTGTACTTTTCGATTTCTTGTTTCACAAATGAGTAACTTAGGTAAAGGAGGTATCTCAGGAACACATCATTAGTGGGCTAAGTCAACTCAGAGGTTGTAACAGATCAGAGGAAAAGGCCAATCAGAACACTATGGGAGCTTCTTGAAGCAGAAATATCTTTGGGTAAAAATAGTAGTCAGTGTATATAAAACGTGCAACCCATATACCCATAGGTTATGAAAGCAGAAGAAAAAATTAAATAGCATATTACATCACAAACAGTCCTTCTAGTAGAACGTTAAGATGCAGTGGTTATTTCTAACACCATCCCCCACTGAGTTTCACAGGACTCTGTGCAGGAGTGGTTCCAAAGTCTTAATGCCACATTCCTCTTATGCACTGTGTTTTAAACACTGCGAAGCACTAAGCACCCTCAAATCCCTTTGAAATAAATGGAAGCACAAACACAATAAAAAAAGGTGAACAACTGGTTCAAATACTGCTGGAGACGTAAAACAGCAAAATAGGCTGTCTCTTTACCTCTTCATTGGTCTCTAGTACATGGGAAGAAAATAAGCAGCTAGATAACTTTATCATTTGATGTGGATATTCCCCACTGCTCAGGAGCTGTTGTACTAACAACTAGTAACTGTCTCCAGAGGAAGAGCCGCAGGCACTGCAGTGCTGCCAACACAGGTGTGGACACAACACTCATGACCCTGTTCTAATAATTACTGTCCCTCTGCAGAGGCGATAGACTAGGGGGGTTTACACACCCCATTCAGTTTATGTTTCATTATCCATATTTGGATGACTTTTCCAGGCTGGTTCTTCAACAGCAATTCGAGATTGCCTTCTTAAGTGTGCAGGTACCTAGGCCTCTCATCTCCACTGAAACAGAGAATGAGGCACTTACTCTCACAATAAGCTTCCTTGCTTCTCTGCTCCTCCTCTGCCCAGCAGAAGCAATTAGAACATTTGAAAGAAAATGGAGGTGTACGTGGGAGAAAGTGAAAGATAAGAAAAGAGAACACACCAATTCCTCAGCTTGAGTTAACTCTCACGATTCCACTCAAGACAGCCATTGGCTGCCCACTGAAAATCCAGCCCACTGGAGATCGCGAGTGGCCACACGTTTGGTCCTGGTCACACTGCAGGTACCTCAGTGGCTTCCCCTTACAGCAACTTTCTCCCATTGAGTTCTGCTCTCATGAGACCCCACCTGGAGTGCTGTGTCCAGTTCTGGAGCCCCTACTACAAGAAAGATACGGACATGCTGGAACATGTCCAGAGAAGGGTCACAAGGATGATCCGAGGGCTGGAACACCTCTCCTGTGAAGACAGACTGAGAGAGTTGGGGTTGTTCAGTCTGGAGAAAAGAAGGCTCTGAGGAGACCTTACTGTGGCCCACCAGTCTCTTAAGGAGCCTAGAAGAAACCTGGTGAGGGACTTTTTAGGATGTTGGGTAATGGTAGGACTAGGGGGAATGGATTAAAACTAGAGATGGGTCGATTCAGAATGGGCGTTAGGAAGAATTTCTTCACCATGAGGGTGGTGAGACACTGGAACAGGTTGCCCAGAGAGGGGGTGGAAGCCCCATCCCTGGAAGTTTGTAAGGCCAGGCTGGATGGGGCTCTGAGCTGGTCTGGTGGGAGGTGTCCCTGCCCAGGGCAGGGGGCTGGAACTAGATGAGCTTTAAGGTCCCTTCCAACCCTGACAGTTCTGTGATTCTATAAACCCACCCTTTGCTGTTGTGACTGGTAAAAACTGATGCAAACTAATGACAAAACGAAGCACTGTGGCCGGGGTGTATGATTGCCATCTTTCAGTACTACAATGGAGATTAAACAAGTGCATACATTAAATCTGGCAGATTTTGCTGTAACGGTTCAGGCTGTGAATTCAGGCTCTGTGTGATTGTTTTAGAATGCAGTTGGCTCGTAAATGTCATTGATGCAGACACTGGCATACATTCAAAATGCTGTGTTTCATGTTTTGCTTTTATCTTTAAATATATTTGAGTAGGTTTTTCTCTCTTCTAAAACAGTTCACATAATAGGTAGAACTAAAAATGCTCTAATAGCTTCAGTGCCTCAGAGCTACTGCCATGCATGAAATTCAAACTGTGACTATAAAAAGAAGGAGGGCTTTCTCTCTGTTTCTCATTTTTAGCTATTGCTGTATTTTTTGAGGATAGAACTCATTCATGTTTCAAGTCAGCATCAGTGAAATAAAATGCAATCTGAAAGTTATTACAGGTCATCTGGGGAACTGGAGGCAAAGTTCTGGGAGGTTCTGACTGCTTGAGAAGCACTAAGTTTAGGAAGATTAGTAGTTACTAATTAAGGTTATAGGGTGACCTAAATTTGGTTTTATAGCCCTTACTTTTTTAGTTAAATGCAATGATTTCCACTATAGCTGAGCAAATAATTCCTTATGAGTAATGTATTTATGCCGTCTTACTTTCTATCTGCATATTCCCTTTGATTTTACTTCAGTTTTCCTGACACTATCATCACCTTGTACTTGCTAGATTATTTCTGCAGTCTTCAAAATGTGTATTGTATGAATTTGACAGCCAAATACAAGTGACATTGCTCAGTTCTAGTCCAGTACCTTATGTCAGTTCAGTCTATGACTGAGAGCAAATCTTAATTAAGTTTATTTGCATGTGTGCAAAACATATGCTTGGTTATTCAAACCTTGCTTTGTGCAGATGCTGCCTAATTTTGTTAAGTGAGAGAGACCACTATAACTTCTAGGAGAAATTAACCAAATTAGAATGGATGAAACCATTTGAGTGTGTTCTCAGACTAACATGACCATTTGGTATGTTGCTTGTGAGAATTTAAACACTTTATCTATTTGCAAATGTTCTGAAATAAGAATTTGTGATTTTAATTAACATGGATTGTTACTGGGTTTTACTACATGCTTCATTCCAGCACAGGCTGACTCAGTGTGTTCTGAGACATACACATATTGAGACACTCCTGCAGATTGATTTCAGGTTGAGCCATAACCATTCTGGCTTTGGATGGGCCCACTGAGGATGCACCCGGTGGGTCTGTCCGTACGGTAAAGAAGGAGACTGTGGTGTATCCTCTAAACCTGTTCTAACAATGTAGGCATTTAATCAGAGGCTGATATATTTATTATGAATAAAAGGAACAGGAGGATACTAAGAATTTCTTCCGGGAGGCTTAATTGATAGTGCATTGGGTAACGAATGACTAATTAATAAAATGAAAGCGGAATATAATGGATCTGTACTTTGTTTGTACACAAAAGGCATCATTAGAACTCTTCAACCATCATTAGCTCTGTCTCTTCTGCAGTGAGTCATTCTGCTCCCTGAAAAAAGTCTGGCTGCATTATAAAACCGCCAAATCATACAACTGGTGCAGCTAAAACTTTCTGGACTGTCCTCCTATGTAAGCTGGTTCTCTGAGTTTAGGGGATTCTTTCCCATTTCTTTTTTTTCATTTCCTGGTGAAATGGGTTATGCAGATACCTCAAGGCTGAATTTTCCAAAAGCGAAGATATAAAGAGAAAAGTCCTTACCCTACCGAACAAACAGTCACATCAGCTGTGGTCTCCTGGAGGACACCACCCGGCTTACTCTGGAGAGGAACTGGCACGTCTTAGGTGCGGAGAGACCAGGAGTAAGTGAAAGCGGATAAGCTTAATGACAGCTCCTGTGTCTCTGGTTCATTCAGACAACCTGGGTGCCACTCAAACTAAAATTTGGCCCTTTCTAAATGGGAATGAGAAGACTGTTTTCTTCTGCTTCTGAGATGATGGCACCCTAGAGATATGCAGCTGCAGAATAAGCACTCCCTCTCTTAGGACTGGCACAATAACCTGTCTTTCCCAATTCACAATCAGTGTGTTTGCCACATTTAAAACCACTGTGACAAGATTAAATAACGTGACTGTTGAGAAACTGAAAACAGAACTTAAAGAGTAGGGACAGGGTAATCATTTAGTAGCATGACTTATTCAGTCTTTAAAAAATTGAAAATAAAAAAAGGAGCATTGAAGTAATGAAACCAAAGAAAAGCAGACTGGCAAATTCTGGCCTCTGTGCTATCAGCTCTTTAGTAAGTTGGTTCTTCCACAGGTTTATTCTCAAGAAAGGCCCCAGAGACACATAGGGGATTTTTCAAAGTTCAGTTACAAAACCACATTTCTAGAATGTGTGTATTTCTCGAAAACAAGACAGTCCTTGATCTACCAGAGAACTAGACAAACACATAAGAATCAGACTTTGATTTAAAAAAGAGCATTTTTCACCCAATCTGGTTAAGCAGTCAGTTACAATCCTTTGGTTGAAATCTATATCAGTGGTAATTGTGTGCTTAAATGCTTTGAACATTTAGAATAATATATTGTGTAAAATTATATAGGCATGGCAACAACATGTAAAACAGAGTTCTTTTACATACAATGACAAAAATTTCTAAAATCAGATGCCAAAATATACAAATCATTTGTATACACAAAAATCCCATGAGTGCATATGCAAACCACTTAATTATACCTGTTAGTTATTGTAATTGCCATTAACATGTGCAATTACTTGCTCTGCATCACAATTCTAAGTGAATGGTAAAATCAGCTACAAAATTATGAATAGCTGAAAAATTCTGTTTCAGTCCCCAAGCCATATCATTACATCTCTTATTGTATAGTAAACAAAATGCATATCATGAACTAACAAATTGCAAACGATATTTTTTCTGAAGTGGCTGCAGTATTCCCAGAAGAACTGAGGTTCTATTGTTACAGAACAAGTATTCCACATGCGATAGCAGTGAAATTGTCCTTCCAGTCCTTCCCATGGAGCTTAGTCACATCAGCCGGATGGGGTATTTGGGCGCCTTCAGACCTTGAGTGTTCTGTTAGGGCTGTTACATACTTTAGTAATGCTGTCTGTGATCCGAGTATTTGAGCGCTTTCTGCATAAAACCATTAGCAATAACTTAGTTACTTGTAGACGTAATTGCCTGGCTCTTCTCTTTTTTGAGGGGCCAAACCTTGGTTAGGGTTGGGTTTTCTGAAGTCTTTTTCAGAATGGGTGTTACAAGTGTAAATGTAATTTTTGGTGGAAAAAAATGAGGATGGTTATGAAATATTTCTTAAGGACTACCAGACGAGATTTGCCAAAGCACTTCTACAAGGCTGTTCCGCAGTTAAATCCTCTTGAATCTAAAAGCTTTGTTCTCATCTCTTATGATGGCCAAATGGCTTCATCCTTGGCTCTGCATTCTAAATTGTTTTAGAGAAACACCTCTTACAGCAGTACTTCATCAGCTGAAATTCAGGCCTAAATACAGCTGAAGTTTGCGCAACCTCTTATACATGGGTACTGGGGCCAAAGCTGGTGTTGGTGCTCTAAGTCAGCCTCTCCTAAGCTCGCTCAGAGCTCGTTTGAGGATGTGGCTGCAACCTCAATGGAGGTATAGTGACATGAGCCAAGAAGAAAGGAAATGTGGGAAATCCAGACTACCCTTTGGGTTGTGCTTTTCACCTAATATGTTAACAGGAAAACACAACAAAATATAGAGTTAAGCAGGTGAGAGCTCCCATCCCCTTCCTACCTCTCTTTTTTCCCCACCTCCCCCAACCAATAAAGGCTGCGATTATTATTTTTTCAGCAACCATGGTAAAAAATGAAATATTAATAAAACCCGATGGCTACTCTCCCTTATCCAAGAGCTTGTCCATAGCTGCAATGCAGAAAAATCCAGCTACAAGCTTTTGAAATTCAGATTTAAGCAACAACATCAACAGCAACAAAACCCCAAGCCCAAACCCCTTCCTTTCCCATCAGGACCTGGACCACATGCAGACTGTAATTCCAGAGCTATTGCGGAGGAGAGACCATACAGAATACAATTATGCTATTAGGACTGGGTAATCAGAGTAGCTTGCTTATTAGAGAAAACCATATACTTGTCCTACGCTATTATTTTCACTTATATAAAATAGCCTTCTTAGGAGATACTACAATTAAACAGTGATTATGCGTATCAAATCAATTTTCAACAGATATGGTTTATATGATAGCAGAAGGCCTGAGAGAAAATCACAGTTTAGTGTCCATGCATTTTAATAGTGAAAATAGTTTTGCAGTGACACAGAGGTTTAGGTGTGCAAGCGTGAGTGGTATCAACACAGACATGAAATGCCCATTAAAAACATATAGTTAGAACTGTTAAATTTCAGACAAAAATCTAAAAAAAAGAATACAATTACTATTCAAACATCAGTGTTATTGGAATCTGATATTGGAGCCCCTTTGAATTCGCTGAATTGCAAATAAATGGGTAAGACTAAACAAATAGACTGTGATACTTGTGATCCCAAAGCTGCCTACGATTCACCGAAATGATACTACGTACATCTTTGGGAAACAATTGCTGTAAAAACCCCATCTGTCATGAGAAATAATCCTAAATAACAAGGTCATCACCTCAAGTAGACTTAGATGGCAGTGGAACAGATGAAGCCTTCTTCACATCTCAGAACGCTGAGTGTTTTACTGGCAGAACAACAATGAAATAAAGCAGCTACTTAAAACCACTCCAGACATACTATTTTGGAACAGTTGCTTTGAAGTTGTACCTTCCGAAAGGTACCCAAGTGACAAGATGAGAGCAGGAGCACGGGGTCAGTCAGACTTGGGGCAATGGTAAAATGCCTACAAAGGAATCTCAGTGCTGTTTCTGGAGGATACAAAACATCTGAGTTCCCAACGGTTTTGGTTTGGGCCCAGATGTCTGTTACAGGAAAACTGAGGGAACAAAAAATTGATTTTGAGACGGTATAATTAAAAATTTCTCAACAGTCATGATTTTAAAGTTTGGAACATGACGTGGATGTTTAATGAAGTGGTTGGTGTTCAGCAGCCCCTCTGAAGATGGCATTACTAATTTCTCGTAACAAGTGACCATAAGATCTGACTTGGAAGCTGTAAGCCAGGAAATAGAGTACTGCCATTAAGCAATACATACAAGACAAATTTTGCAGAATTCAGCATGTAGTATTTGTTAGTCTTGGGGAAATCTTCTACTACCAGGTTTTGGCCTCTTTTACATGACTTCCTTTAGCTGTAAGATACGAGCAGGCTTGAACTTTGGCCCTGTAGCACTTGCCCTTCTGAGCTTCTCAGCCTCGGGAGCTGGGAGACACAGCTCTGACGGCAGCAGACACCAGCCCAGCAGCCGTTACCCAACATGTCCATGACTCAACACCAACACCTGTAGAGCTGATACAGCCTCCTTGGAAAAGTCTTTTTGAGAGACTTGGAAAAGTCTCTTAAAGAGTCGTATAATGGAAGAGCAGGATTTTCTGTGGTAAAACAGCTTCAAAAAAGTTGCCAACCACAGCAATGTGGAGAAGAAAAAAGCAGCCGCTTACTATAGCTATATAGACCTTGCCTAGTAGCTGTTCTTTCAACAACTTATATACGCAATTACACATCTATTCACCATCATTGCAGGTGCAAGCTGAGCAATAGCATGTGTATAAATGTGTGTGGGTGTGCAAACGCTTCATTATGGTGATTTGTTAGCACAGTGAGTGAAGCTTTGTGTCCAATGAATGTGCAAATTAGGTGCTTAGCTTACTTGGAGTGAAAACCAGCTCAGTTTGTCTCCTTAGCCCATCTCTCTCAACAGACATTGGAAAAGAAAGTAGGAAAGTAGATAGTTTCAACCCTGTCAAAGTAGCAGCTTCCGTCTAAAACATAATCCTGCTTGTCCTCAGGTTTCTAACAATGTAGGGAAGTGAATCTTGAGGAATTAGTCGTGTTGAATGATATCTTAATCATATCCATGATAAGCTCCTATGTAGCATTAGAATAAGAGGTGTCACATCGTGTGTTGTCATTTCTGGGGCAGAAAACTGGGACTGTTAGCTAGCTTTAAATCATTTCTGGCATTAACGAGATTCTGACCAGAGGCTCTCTTTCATGTTCAGGATATGCACCACGTTATTTTCTATTATATCACAATACATTGCAAAGGAACAGCTAAGTTACCAAGACTAATCCTTTAAGTCTTCCTTTCTTCACAATGTCAGGCAAAATAAGACTATGCCATATTTCCATAATCACTCTTGTATTATGAGAATATTATGTTCTGTAACAACAACAAAATCCCTAAACTCCATGCATCCCGTTGGCTCTGATATGCTTAGACGCGTCTCTTTCTGTCAGAAAATATATTTATAAATCTGTATGATATCATCTTAACAGACACTATCAGGCTAAAAATCAGACTATTAACATAAAGCGGGGAAAGTTTTCTGGTGTTTAAAAATCAGTATTTCTGAAAAGACATGACGTAGTACCTGAAGTGCTCCTCTTTCTTCACGAAACTACTAAAAATGAAAGTTAATTTTGAAGACCTAGGGTATCTACTTCCACTTTTTTTCTACTTGGATACTTATATTTAAATTAATCTGTTCAAAAGTAGTTTTTCTTCTCAGACCACTTTACATCAGCTACCAAGATCTAAAAAAGATTTCCGCAATGCTGCAATGGCAAATCGCGGGGGAGTTTCTTGAGGGAGGGTGGGAGGGGAATTTGAATTAAAAACTAATTAATTAAACCCACCAGATGTAGCCTTCCATTGCTTTAAATAGAGTGAGATAGAAAAAAAATATATATAAAAGGTGTATACTCCCCCTGCGTGATCTGTCCTTTTGGATAGGGTGAAAACATCATCCCATACATACCTATTCAAAAATTTCTCTGCTGATATTTGCATGATGTCTAAGAGTGTATTCAGTCACTTAAGTCTTTTGAAATCACTTCGTTAGAGCAGCCGAAAAACGACGATCTCAAAATGCAAAAGCTCTTGGCAGTGTGCTCTTTGTTTGGGTTGCGGCGGAGGGTGGTGGTTTTGGGCTTTTTGTTGTTGTTGGGTTTTTTAATAAGTTACTGCAAAACTTGCCTAAAATGCTCAACAGGCAAAGAAATAGAAGAATAAAGAAATATTAAATTCCAGGACGGGAAGTGGAATGAACCTTCTGCAGGTGCAAAACATGAGAGCTAATTGTATAAAACATCATCTCCCAAGTGCGATGGGTGAGTAATGCCCCAGGTCACAGTGCAGGCTGTTTTGAAGAGGTTAGTACAACTCGTTGGTAGAACTAGAGACCTTTGATGTGTTGGAATAAACACATCCTAGAAGTAGGGTTATGAGAGCAAGAGTACAAAAAATATAAATGGAACAGCAAGTTTCTGAAAACAGCTGCTTCTATTTTTTGCACCCAGGTTCTTATTTCAGAAACAAGGGTTATTTAATCACTTTTCATCTCTTGTCACCCACAGTAACTTTGGAGCTTACTGGCAACTTTCATCAAAGGATGTAGTTCATGAAAAAAGACACCAGTGACCCTGCTGAGTATTACCTGCAGGAAGAGCCTCGGCATGAGGTCAGTTTTGCTTGTGCACCAA
Organism: Rhinoptilus africanus; assembly: GCA_013400135.1. NCBI lineage: Eukaryota > Metazoa > Chordata > Aves > Charadriiformes > Glareolidae > Rhinoptilus > Rhinoptilus africanus. The sequence goes on along the minus strand of VXBO01006133.1, from coordinate 494,559 downwards.
GGCATCCACACAGGAGGGATGCTCTCGTGCCCTAAGGGAAGAGCTTTCAGTCAGACCTGAGGCTTCCTAGATAATAGAGGATCCAATCTGAAGTTGTAAGTCATAAATGAGATTGTTGACAGTTTAAGATCAAACCAAGGACTGAAAATGCTGAAACAAGGGGAAAGCAGGCTTTGTTGGCTTCTCTGTTGTTACAGTAGTAACACCCATTCTATTTCCAGAAGAATCATTTGGGAGAAAGGCATCTGGAGCAGGGGGCATTAGCTGGGCATTAGCTAAGGCAGAAGAAAAGTGCTCACTAACAGAATGAACTCAGACTAGATGGCAGAAAAGTGAAAAAGCTGTAGAGAAAACAGCCTGAAAAGGAAAGAAAAAAAGTTGCAACAAGCTCTACTCTTTCACAAGAGAACAAGAGCCTGTAGGAAAGCACGAACTCAGTGAGAGAGGGGGAATGCCAGTCTTCAAAGAGACATTCTTGGCCTAAAGAAGAGAGGTACAGGATACATTTCTATTACGACCTAGGGCACCTTCTTAAAATGTTTCATTCATGCACAGTATTCCAGATTTTTGAAGGATGCTTCTTTGTAGTTTTACTTGTTAAAAATGATCTCTTTTACCAGCTTCCTTTCAGTTTATTCTTCTGGCTGAATTACGGCAGAAAATGTACACCATAACACGAAGAAGTCTATTTGCTATCTATCTTGACAGCTGTTGTTCACATACCCTATGTTTGCCTCAAGAAAATACACATCCGATTATGTCATCTGTTAAGTTAACCACTACTGTGAGGGTTCAAGTGAAATAGCCCCAGGCAGTGGCTGATATTTGCTTCTATTCCGGATCCATCAGAGTCATGGTTTTAGCGAGCATGTAATTTTTTTGTATCACACCATTTAATTCTGAATTAGTATCAGGAGTTTACAGTAAAATAGTATGTCTTCAGGATCTCTGTATGTTCCTAAATGTGGGGGATTCCCAGATGCCAGTAAGTTCCCTGATGTTCCTGACTTGCAGGAGGAAGTGTTACAGGTTGCTAGGTTCTCTGGAGTTAAGTATCTCATATGGGAAATCTGAAGCGGCAGATGAAGTTTATCTCAGTTCTGATTTATCCATTAATTTTCTTGAGTTAAATAAGAAACTAGGCATTTAAAACTCATGGTGAACAAGTGGAGAGTTTGTATGAGTGAAAGGCTAGGCTCCATTTTCTTTTTTCTAGAGCTTTCTGTGCAGAGTTAGTATTCTGATATGGGTATTTACTCTCTGCTTCTAGGCTTTGTAACATAGAGCAAAGTCAAATGAGCAACTGTTACGGAAGTAAACTTTTTAACTGAAGTTAAGCTGAACTGCTGTATCCGAAAATAGGATGCTTTTCTCCCTGAAACCTCTGCAATCCTAGAAAGCTGCTACCCAGTCTGCATAGCTACTAGAATTAAAAAAAAAAAAAACCAACAAAATCCAAACCATGATTTTTTTTTCTTCTATCATAAATGCAGAGCTTACAAAATTATAGAATTCCCATATGCAAAGCATAAACTTCAGAGAAACCCAGTTAAGCCAGTGTTACGTACACTGTCATCCATTGTGAGCAACCCAAAGGGGGCTGAGGATTTAGGTAGCTGGCGAGAAGGCAGACAGACAGACCCGAACGTGTCCAACAGTCTCAACAACTGAGATTTCCCAGGCCTGCCAATGAAAGCCGCTACAACTTTTCTCCCTTCTTCTGCAGTAGTTTGTGAAATCCCCCCTTGCTCTGAGCCATCATTAGAGGTCACCGGCACACTGTTCAGTGAGTGTACTTTTCACTTGTGCTGTCATTTTCTCTCTGCTGCTGAAACGATTTGGGATGGTCAAGATTTAAGTGCTCGGTCCACCTTCTCTCGCTCTGCCACGCTTAGTCAAATACAGGGAACAAGTCCCTGCAAGGCTTACAGCCATACAGCGATCCCTTGGGGGGTCCAGCAGAGGCCATTATGTAGCTGACCAAACCTCTGCTGGATGAGAAGAAACCTTTTAACTATTTCCTTCCTGGGTTCCCTCGCCGCAGTTCTCAAGTCCTGCTGAAGTAACGTGACACTAAGTACTGCATGGGAAACTTCCAGGCTCCAGTCCTGAACTCGGTGTCATCTTCCCCAACTCTGCCCATCGTCAGAGCTGAAAGCGGTTTAGCTCTGGAGGCTGAGGTATGCTGGCTCAGACAGGGACCTCCCGCAAAGCAATCACATCACCTCTCTTACATGGCAAGACCTGGAAATAGGGAAGAGCGGACAAACCTTCTGTGGAATGGTAGCTAGCCTTTTTGTTGAGAATGTTTGCTGTCTAAATATTCCACACAGATTCATATCATTCACAATGAAAGAATTAAAAACTGCTTGCAGGAGCCAAGAAAGTCTCTCGGAGACCAATTTCTACTAATGTTTTGTCAGTTCCTCCAAGCAAGCAGGGCTGGTTTCTAGATGCTGAAATATGATCCAGGGCAAACAAACTCTGCTAACAGAACAGGCTTGTTGGTGGAGGAAAATGAAATGGAAACCAAAACCCTTCTGGTGAAAACCCCCCTATAATAGGTGGCCTGGCTCAAGTGTTGGTATCAAATTTGAAAATGTATGCAGCAACTAAAGACGTCACAGATAAGCCTACAAGTGCCCAATTTAAGTTGTGGTGATCTAAATGACTGGAAAAGGATGGGAGCATCAGCCAACCGACAGGCAGGGCACCAGCGGCATCTCTTCCTGTCCTGGTGCTCACGCTGATATTGATTTCCTTGCATCTTAAGCATGTGTTTTAAGTTAAGCACACAGTTACAAGATTTTCTGAATTATGGGTCTGGAATGAATAATTTGCAGCAAAAATGACTAAAGCAGATTCAGAAAGCTGGCACCAATCTCCGTGCACTCCAATCGTACCTCTCTTTGCTTTCTCTTTGTTCCTTACACACATCTGCAGCCCAAACCTACTACACTTTACTTTTAATATGCTTTTGAGTTTTCAGACCTCCCCTGCCAGTAGCTTCCAACATCATGCAGTTTACCAGCATAGCATCCTGACGGCTAAGGGGCAAAAGCGTGGCTCGCCAATTGCTGACAAGCCACCTAAGACTGTGCACAAGACTCAAGCTGAGCAAATTTGTTGAAGGAACAAATATGTCAGCAACAAGTGTTAGTTAAAATCTTCAGCAGCATAAATCAACCCTAAGAAGTTATGAGAAATCAATGGTATGCTTATGAAGGGAGTGGCACGGCCTATTTAGGCTAGGTTACAGCTTTAAAAAAGAAGAAAAAACCTCCAAACGCCCCAGTATAGAGTATTCTATACTTGACATTTTATGGCGTTAGGACTTTCCCCAGGCTGATGTCCCTGCATTGCCTGTGAGGTTCTGCTGGGTTACAGCTCATCCTTAGCCCGGAGACAGGCCAAGTAAAAGGAGCGTAACACTTCAATTCTTTCAATTCACAACCCTTCTTAGGGTCCTACAAGAATACTTACAAGAATGTGTACTGCTACAAAACTTTTGAATTATAATAACTAGAAACAGTGACAAAGGAGCTTTAAGTTTTAGGCAGTTGTTGTCTTCTTGAGTTAATTCAGTGCACAGTGCTGCTGATTACATGTTATCAATAGAAATAAAAAGGGAATTACTGTCTGGCAGCAACGTAGTTGGACATTTCTGGAACAGCTATTCTGAAGTAGCTTTAGCTTGTCAGATCTTGAAGCACACCAAAGAGTGTAGAGGCCGAGAAGTCCCCTTCATCAGTCTCTCCAATGAGAATGCTGAGAAACAGTGCCGATAATGCTGTTAACAACATGGAACACTACTGCTTGCACTACCCCAGCTCCTTGCCTTGGTACAGATGCTACGCTGGAGGAGAAGGAAGACATGGTGGACCACTGGCAAGGTCCACTGCAGAACTCGGTAGCGCCAATCCTGAAAAATCATTAATTGCATGGTGCCAGGGAGGACAAGTAGCAGCATAGAGAGCAAAACGTGACGGCACCAACGTATACTTATACAAATTAAAATGGATTATCCCAAAGTTGAAGGGGGGTGACATTTTCACACATTGTCATGGTTGTCTGTATCTCCTCAAGTAATACAGAGTTTTGACATGGTGTGTGCTGCTTCCGTCTGTGGAGCCCTGTCTTTTATGACAAAACAAATGAGATTGTCAATCTTTTCTGTGCCCTGGAAGGATATAATGAGAGTGGTATTTTGGTTTCCTGCAACTGCCTCTCAAATAGGTGGTGACAGTGAAATCTGTTCTAAATTTCCTATCCCTGCTCCTTTTAGATCCCCCCTTTCTCTCTTGATCCTCACCTGGGAAAGTTGAGCAGGCAAACAAGGAAGGGGAAAGGAAAAAACTATGTTCTCTGGAACTAATGAAATGCCTCTTTGCATTATCTTTTCTTAAGTGAGTGCCATCTTTTGCCATTTAAATCAAGTTCCATCACCTTTTAATTTTTGAATTAGAATTTAACTAGTATTTTAAATTTTTTAAACTTTCTTAACTGCCTCAAAAAAATCCCCTTGGTGTTATGGCAGGATGTGATATTTTCTAGAGCTAACCCCAGATCTGCAACCAAGAGATTGTAACTTTATACACAAAATCTGATACAATTGGCTATTCTGGCCTTCTCCCAAACTCAGTGAAGACAACGGGACTTTGAACTGCCGTCTTAATGGCAGTAGGGAAGGATGCTACTGGTTTCAGAACTCTTTCCTACGAGGATTTCCAAATTAAATTGTGTTAATTGTGGTTCTTTTCCTGTGAATCTGACATTAAGTCATGGCACAATAAGAAAAATGAAGTTCACTTTCTTAATGACAACACAGTCTAGAGACAGCCTATAGTTAAGCAGGATATAAGTATTTTGATGTGTGTTTCTCAAATTCAGGACACATTCCTTTTCAAGGCTGGCTCACTCAGTGTGACAGCGTGCTTAAATTAAATAGGAAAGTCCAGTGTTCGCTGTATTATACCAATTCTCATAAAGTACTGCTCAGTCCCCTCGTCACCTTGGTAGCCCTTGGCTGTCCCCTCTCCAGCAGTTCCCTGTCCTTCTTCAACCGGGGAGCCCAGCACTGGACCCAGCACTCCAGGTGGGGCCTCCCCAGGGCAGAGTAGAGGGGGAGGATGACCTCCCTCCACCCGCTGGCCACGCTCTTCTTGATGCACCCCAGGATGGCATTGGCCTTCTTGGCCACAAGGGCACATTGCTGGCTCAGAAGAGATTACATCTGTTCTAGTAAATCAGGGTTGTAAAATAGCTTTTCATTTCTACAGTGAATGCTTTGTGAAGAAAAGCACACTAGATAAGAAGCTTTATCATGAAGCCCTGGTTGTTCAAGGCTTGGAGTAATTGCAGCTTCTGACGGCATCAGTCAGGATTGCCAGAGTCCAGAACTTGCAAAGATCAACATCTAGGGCTATTTGAACCACCCAGTTACTTAGTTATTCCATGCTCTTGCTGGAAGCAGAGGGAGCCCTCTGTTAAGAAAATCAAAAACAAAACAAACAAAAAAAACAAACAAACACACAAAAACCCCCAAACCAAACTTCAGCTTTGTTCTCACATGGGAAACTCCTCTGAGACTTGACCTGGTTCATCAAAAAAATTGCGAATGAAAGCAATAGAAAGGTGAACCAACACTTGCCATCTGCAGTCTGTTAATCCTGAGTCCCTTCGGTCTGATATTTACGTTTGTCAGTATCAGCTAAAAGGAGATTATATGGCCCAGTGAGAGCAGATTCTGAACTTGTGCAAGAGAGCCAGCAAGGCTGGCAACACGCTGCGTACAGTCAACACCGCTCTTCAGCTGGCGTTTCAAGAGAGAAAGGGAAATGAAGCACTGCATCAGAGAATTTTCTTAGGTAAATACATGTAAAGCTATATGCTGCCACCACTACTTTCTCAACTATGTCACCAACATTTCCTTTATGAACCTGGGCTGCAAAAAAAATACTGTAATTGTATAGGTCAAGAACAGGAATATAAATTATGTCTTTAATCAAACCCACATGAACATCAGCAAAATTTACAATTTAGGCTGGCTTCATCTATTACCACATCTTCTACCTTGATGTACTTTCCTACAGTACAGACAGCCAAATGAATTGGTGCAGAATAACCTTTGACCACATCATGAATTCAAGAAAAAGTTGCAAAATGGGAGTGCATCTCTGGTAGGAGCACAGTGTCATTCAACTGTCGTATAGAAGTAGGAATGGTTCTGTAGTGATCCTTCAGTTATATCCATATTTTATTATTGGCTTATTTATCTGTATAATTTAAATGCATGACAAATGTTAATGAAAATTAATTTAGTTTTTAAGTGAACAAATAATCCTACATTTCAAATTTACTTCTCTCCATGGTTTATCTGTGAGCAGAGTTGGGATGTAAACACAAACTTCCTATGTACCGTTTAGTGCACCTAAAGTGACGTAGAGTCATAGATGATTATGTTGGTATTATAATGATCATGTTGGCATTATAGGATTCTGCAGATGGCTATGTTGGCAGTATAATGATAAAATCACTTTCCAGAATAATAAAATAAGATAAATTACAGTTATGTCATCTAGCATACATAAATCTTAAAATAGTATAAATTGTATTTCAGGGTTTTTTAGTAGCCAATTGTATGAAATTGCTCATAATAAGTGACTACTTACAACACTGTAGGGTAAAATATTATTTAAATAAGTAATTTATGTTCATTTACTATCATTTTGAAGCATACAGATGTTCAATACTATTTGATAAACAAATTTTAAACCTGAAAAGCTTACCAAGCATGCTAACTATCCTACCTGGACAAAAACCATAAGGTATTTATCACCTTTTGTTTCTCTCCCCATATTGTATGTATAACACAAACCCATAAAAGAACTCTTTCTGGCCTATTAGTGTAGCTTCTGCCACACAATGGGACACTGGTTTATCTGACAAAGTCTATATTAGGAGGAAAAAATGGTTCTTAGTATTGATAGTTCTTTCTCCTTAGAAAAACCATAACAATGTTTGTATCTGTCTATATGTCAGACATGTTGTATACTTTCTTTGTTATGTATTTCACAAAGGTCAAAATAATCAATTAGCAGAAAATAATATAGAGGAATTAAAATTGAGATTGCATATGCCTCCCTTTCATTAGTCACTTCTGCTTCCAGAGGTGAAATGGCAGAAACATGTATTCCTCTTTCAGTCAAGATTGCCCCTTTGGGAGGGAGTTGAGCAGTTCATGTTAGAAGAGTCCTTTGTTCCCTTCACTTAGGGTATCGCAGCAGTTGGGCATCAGAGATAAATCATCTACTGTTTGCCTTAATTTAATTTGTATTTCACTCCAGAACAAGGTGCTCAGAATTGCTTGATAAGACAAATAAATAGAAGAGCTTAAAATAGTTACAAATATTAATATCCTCATTGGCTCACAAGGAAGCAGTGTAGCAGGTGTATGAAAAGAGGCTGGAATATTTTATTTACTCAATAATCTGAAACAGACTGGAATGAAAGTTCAGTCCAAAATTGCATTCAGAGACTGTCTCTTCCAGGCTGATAGTGCCTGACGCAAACCCCAAACCCATTTCCAGGGCTGGAATTCAGTGTAATGGGCAGCGATGATCAACACCCCATTCATTGTCTTACACTGTTTTGATTACTCCTTTTCTCATAAAGGAACCTTCCAGTTCTTGTATGACCGTCTATTCAGCTAAACTGGGAGGAAACTGGCTCTTAGTCTTTGCTTCCAGCTTGTTGTCGTGCCTTTCCTTGCAATCACATCACATCAAAGTGATGTAGTTAATTTTTTTTTTTTCTAAAGGGGTCATCATTGCTTAGATTCTGACAATTTGAAATTACTGAGTCACCACCAGCAGACGCTTAGAATTATTCCTCCAAGTGAAGTTAAGCTGAAAACATCATTAGCCATTGTTAAGGAAAGAAAATAATCTAATCACAATATTCTGTTTATACACTAGGGATTCGGCCGCGTCCCCCCAGCACCACCCTCTGTGCCTACACTTCATGAGGTTACGCTTCTCCCGATCAAGTGAAAATTACCTTCTCGGGGGGAGAAAGCGTTTAATTATGACTCTGCTTCCCCCCGTCTCCATGGTGATGCCGTGCAAACAGCCTGCTTTATTAGCCCCGATTTCCCCCCGCCCCACCGAAGTCATAAAGCGCTCGGTGCGAGCCCCCGCCGCCGCGCTGCCGCCGCCGGGCCGGGGCGGGGACCCGGGGCCGGGGCAGCCCCCGCCC
>VXBO01006133.1:446754-486005 GCA_013400135.1 Rhinoptilus africanus | reverse complement strand
CCCCCCGCCGGGGCTGAAGGAGGCGCGCGGGCGCTGAGGTGTCGCCCCGCAGCCGCGCAGCTGGGCGGGACCTTCCGCGGAGGCGGCGGGACGAGGCCGCGGTCGCCCGGTGGCCAAGGAGGTGCCTCGGGAACACCGGGCACTTGGGCTCGGACCAAGTCAGGAGCTGGGAAGGCGTGTGAAGGGCCCCGCGGGGCTTTCCCGGGCGGAACGGCGAGCGCCCCCGGCGCTGCGGCTGGAAGTTTGGCGCGTCCCAGGGACGAAGCTCTGCCCGCCCGCGCTCGTGCGTTCCTGCCCGTGTTTGCTGTGGCAGAAATGCACGGCACACACGTACTGCGTGTGCGTGTCCTATGAAAGTGCGCTTTAGCCATTTCCCAAAGCAGGGGCAAGGAAGCAGCTCTGTGGGCCTGTGTCTCCCTTGTGTTTTGGAGGGGGTTTACCCCAAAGCCGTCACACCTATCGCAGCGAGAAGGGCAGCTGCCTTTCTTCTTGAAGCAGGAGTTTCACAGTTAACACCCGCACACGTCGCATTCGGGAGTCGCCTTTGGGCTCGGCGCTCCCTGAGGTCTGGTCACCTTCAGTGACCTTCTGAAGAAAAAGAAGTCTGTGGGCCTGCGTTTGATGTGGGCCTTGAGAAGAGACTTATTTAAAGACGGCATTTGAACAGGGGCCAAGTGTGGCTGTTTGGTCAGCCCATGGCCGGGGCAACCTGCTGCCTCCGACAGCGAGTCCAAATATTGTCAGGAGAGCAGAGACTGAACAAAGGGTTTAAAGCAAACCAGCAGAGTTCCTCATGCAGTGAGTACCATCCCTTCTCGCTGTGTAAGGTAGAGCCTACGGAAGCAGTAGCACATGGTGGTGTAATCGAAGCTGTACCATAATGCAGTGGAATAAATTAAGGTAGCAAGGGCATGCTGTAAATTGGTTTTTCTGAGAGCTTAACATTGCCATCTTGACACATTTTCAGTGTCAGCTTTTGTAATTTCTTCTAAGCCTTGCCAGTCAAACAGCCCATCACAATTCCAAAAAGACAGCTAAATGAACCATTTTTACCATGCTATAAAACATTCCCAGGGAAGCAAACAAACAAATAAATCCAAACTACTTGTTTAAGGGATGCTTTAAAGAGATCAGGATGTATTTTGAACTCCTTTCCCCTTCAAGCCAAGCTTTTGGGTTGCCATGACTCAACTTTGAAAGGGAGCCGTGAACTCTAAAAACTCCTTACAATAGAGTGGGGGTTTTTTCTGTGCATACAGATAGCACCCTCTGACATAGGTACTGGGCCCAGGTTTCAAGTAAGAAATCTCCCCTTTATAGTGAAACAATGAGCCAAATCAGGTTTTAGTCCTAAAAAGAGAGGAAGTAGCAAGATTTAAATGGTTTTTCTCTATACAGCTTTTAGGTCATGCTAGAAAATGCTGATGGCTTCTAGTGAATTCTGTGAAGGTTGGTCTGTACTAATTGATAGACCTGCCTTCTGCAGTGAGATGAGACAGATTTCTTGTATAAAACAAATAGGTGGAAAGTTCCGTATCATATTTAAGCATTCGTACAAGAGTGAATATATGAAAATGTTTTCAACCCAAGAAAGTGGCTCCAAGGCAGCTTTAGTACCCTGTACAAGTAGACAAGATGCTACTGATGTATTTTTAACCAAGTCGCGTATCAATTGCCTCTATAGAGGACACTTTACAGGGTTTCCTTTGGATCCTAAAATACTGTCTGATAGAAATCAGGCAAACAAGGCTGGAATCTGCCTTGCTGTTTTAACTTAGTTAAAACACTTAGTGTTTTCTCATTCCTGCCAAGCCAAGCTCCGTGAGGCAGCCAGGAATAACTCCTGGACGCCATGCGTGCCAGCTGACGAGCTGCCTCAGGAGACCTTGCTAGTTCCAGGGGCACCGTCCTCATCAGCCTTGGGGCAGGAGGTGCAAGAAAAAAAATACTTGCGTTAAATTGTTTAAACCTATGTTGCTAAATGATGCCTCTCATGTAAAAAGTAGTATTATCTGCATGTCTTTTACTTCCAAGGTTCATATAGAATGATGATGATTTATTTATTTGCACTTTTAATTTCCCCACCTTACAGCAGGCGCTACTTTTCTTTCAGAAGCAAAGCTTTTGACAGGAAAAAAAAATGTGACTCAAAGTCTTTTCTTTGAGTTGAAGGAGCAATGCCAAAAGGAATGGAGCATTTTCAGAGGAATAGATAGAAGCTGATGGAGGCATGTGCTACCCGATACATTGTAACTATATTAATTTGTAAATCCCTCTGAAACTGGAATGAAACTAAAGCCTGATTCTAGCTGTGGGTCCTAAGCACCTGAAAAATTGTCCTTAGGATTCCTTTTACTACTTGATACAATTCTATAAACTTCCCAAACAAAAACATTTGTAGGATTGCAATGACTATTAGTAGAAACACGATTCTCCTTTTACTTGGTTTATTTTCTCACTATAGCAATCTTGTGGTAAACAAGTTTGCAACATTTTCCCAGAAAGTACAATGATCTGATACGTCTATTTCTCTCTCAGAGGATTTCTAGCCTTTGATATCCATGATGAAAAGTTACGATGAGATTTTTCTAGCTTTGTGGCAGATATTTCTGCAATTGGCATCCATTCAGTTGCAGAAAAATATTTCTTAAAATGAAATGTCCACACAAGGAACACAAAAGAGAAAATAAAATTTATTTAGCTTGATGCCTATTCCACAACCAAACCAACGCATGACCATTTGATACGCCTTCCCTTCATAAAAATTTTAAAAATGCAATTATATAAATCGTATGCATGGTTTGATTAATTTGCTTTCTGTTTGATAGACAGCTGAAGTCCTGTTTCATGATCTAGTTATATAAAGAGAAACCCTGACTTGTGTTAGAAAGGCGCGATTCTCTGAGGAGAAAGAAAAGAGGTGAGTCATGGCAGTGCTGGTTTTATCGAATCAGCAGAATATTGAACAAGCTCATTTCCATGAATCTGAAGCCTACATGAGATCTCTGAGCGTGATGCTGATCTTTCTGTGCTATTATTTAGAAAAATGAGTTCAGGATGCATTTGGATTGACAATATCAGCTTTCATGTTAAAATTGTTTTGATGACCAAGGGACAAATAGCCATGCTCACAGCAGTTTTCTTATGTGCAGCAACAGAAAACATTTGTTTTGTTGCTTGTTAGCCTCAACCTAGTTTTTTAGATTTTATGCCAGCTTGTAGTTCAGGATGCTTACAGTAACAATAAAGATGAGCATTCCCATGCTCAAAAAGCTCTTGTCTCTATCTACTTTGTGAGTTTTTTTCCCCTCAGATGCTTTCTTGGTAAAGAGGACATAAGGCCTATTTTGAGCCTTTATTTGTCAAGCGGACGAATGCGTGTCACTGCAGAGATACAAGTATCACCCGGCAGTCTCAACTTTGCAAGTACAAAGACTTGAAAGATGTCTTCTCCAAAGCGTGGTGGGGTAGTTGCTGCTATGGAAGGCACTTGTTTATTGGCGGCTTCGTGTTCACATTCACATTTGACATCTCTGGTACTCACGTGCTATGCTAGGCATCACCCATCTGATTTTCGTGTTTGCTTTCTCACGCAGCTCTAGCGCTCGCTCTGTCACTTTGTAAGTGAAGAACAGGAGAGGGAGAGACAGGGAAGAATGTGAAGGGAGGCAGAGCTCGGCTGCCTGCCTTCTCCACAAGCAGCTCTACTCATGTAAGTCCTTCTAGGTAGCTGTGCCATGACAATGAGAAGGGGAACGTCTACTCTTATGTCACTTATTCCAAATTATGCAGCTTATAATAGCAGCAGCAGCATATCACTGTATGGGGAGGGAACTCAAATCTGTGACATGCGAAGGGCAACAGGGAGCTGCAGAGATGTGATTAGTGTGAATGATAATTGTGCGTAAGAAGCAAGGAAAAGGCAGCCGTGTGTGGAAGACAGGGGAGGACTCCTGCGGTGCTGTCAAAGCCAGCGAGGCTAGAGATGATGTGCCATGTGGGTATCGTTCCAGTTTTGAACTCTGAAGGAATGATTCTGATTTTCCTCTCCATTTTTTGTTCCCTTTAAACCTCAATATGTCTGAAGAAAAGGGGTGTATACACTACTTCCGCAGCAAGGACAAATCTTCCTCCTTTCTGCATTGCCTTTTGGGGAATGAATATTCTTGTGTACAGATCTTTCTCCTCTTTACAGGCACAATGTTCTTAAGAAACAGTGTTCTTCCAGAGTTTGTCTCAGCTTTGCAGGTACTTGACTCTGGAGTTTAACTTTAGCTTCATAGAATCAGGAACCTCATTTTATGAGAACATTTTAGGCCCATATAGCACTGTATAAATATTTTGAATTAATAGTTTGATCATGCCAACGGTTTAAAGACTTTTTTCCCCCCTCCTGATTGAATAAGGGGAGGAGGGAAGGCTGCTTTCCCAATGATTTCTAAGCAGCTGGAAACAGTATTATCATTTGCTTGCTAACAATCCACAGGTGAATATTTGATTTCTGTCTAACTGAATTTTGTGTGTGTTCCGTAGATCTCACTCCCATCACTGGGTCTCGGGTTCCATCTCTCAGAGGGTCAGTGATACGGGAGCTCGGTGCAAGGGAGACAAATGCATTGTGATTATGGTAGTGACGTTTGCTTTCTCCTTGCAAGTGGTAAATTGCTTAGAAAATAAGTAGACTTTTTTAATAACTGTTTTGAGCACTTAAATTCCATTAGGAAATGAAATATACATGAAAAAGAAAAACCTTTGTTTTGCTTATGCTTTGCTGTTGGAAGTGTTTGTTTGTATTTTAGAAGCAACACAGCTGATTTTTTCAGGGGTAAGTGTGGATAGCTTGTACTCTTATCAAAGATGTCCTTTCTTTTTATTACGTATTGTATTCAGACGGTACATTCTGATTCAGTTCTCATCTTCCTGTCACCAAATCTGGAATAACTTTGATGTGTAACTTTTTCAAATTAATTCAAACAACAAAGATCACTCAGTTGTCAGCAGAAGCGGAAAGAGAAAATTGGTGTTCTGTGCTAATTGGATGAGAGCTGAGGAATCTTCGACAGACTTACAGGACAAAATTCTGATTCTGTTCATGTTGGTATAAGTTTCGACATTTACTTCAATGGCATTTTGACGTCATCTGTATATCAATTTCATTTCTTGTGTAATGCAGGACTTTGGCTGGTATTTTACACACTGACCACAATACACAAGAAATTTGGCAGTTGGAGAATTAAAACAGTTTGTGGGCCAGTGATGAATGTAAACCAGCCACAGAGATTCCTTCAGTAGACCAGTTAGCCATTCTTGGGGACCTGAAATCTAGTGAAGACCACAATAATCAGGGTTTATGAGCATCTCACAGGTGACACAACCTCATAAAATTGGGAGCTAACTTGGGCTTGTCTTCATGGGAGAAAATGCAGGAAGCCTAGAGTTAATCAGCAGCTAAAGAGAAGAGAATGAAAGATCAAACTGATTAGAAGTCATAATAAGTAAGGTCCGAGTTAGCAGCACAGTATCTGTTTTGAGATTGGAGTTGTGTATTGTGTGACTCCCCAGAAGTCATAGCCACTGGTTCCAGTTCTCCTACAGGGGTGCTACATGGCGTAACCGAGGAGTGTGGAGCTGCAGCGTGCAGAGCTGATTTAAGAGAATTAAGCTTGCTGTTTGCGCTTCCCCAGGAGGAATGCAGTCTGTGGTACGTGCTCTTACTTCTCCCAGTGCTTCTCTGTGTCACCTAGTTTTACATGTGCCTGCGGTAGAGTAAATCTTGGGATGGTTCCATGCATTCAGCGTCCTGCCCACCAATTCCTGAAGCAAGACTTGAGAAGGGAAGCAGAACAGCTACATATAGATTCCAGGAATTTTTAATTTAATGTTAAGGAAAACTAGGACTGAATCCTATTCCTACATGGTGAAGTTACTCATTTCTATGAGATGAAGTAAGGATTTATGTAGTGTTTTGCATCCTCATTTAGGTAAAATATGGATGTACAGTAAGATGGTTGCTGTGGAGGTTGGGTTTCTGCTCTTTTGTAGTAAGTCTTTTTGAGGAATCATTCTTCATCAAAAACTAAGCTAATTTTTTTTTACTTTTTAAGTATCATTTTTCTTTTTTAACAGTTGTGTATGTTGCCATGACAGCAAGCAATCTTGAAACAATCTGCTCATCTACTGTATTGCAGTTTAGCATGCTGTTTCTTAATGGGGCAGATGCCATCTTGCTGCCAAGTTTGGAAGGGCAGGCTTCCCGGCAATTTAAAGACAAGGTATTTGATGGACAGAGTGGTTGTTTTTCTAGGATCAGTTCTAATAGTAAAGTTTTAACCAGAAAAGTTAATCCAAGACAGAATTAGACGGACCTTCTGTTCCATAACTTTAAAGCTGGAGACTATGACATTCTCATAAGCAAAGTCAGAACAATTTAATCATGGAAATTTCTGTACTGTAGTTCTATTGTAAAATGCAGTTGGTCAGCATGGCTTCCAAACAGCAGTGGACTATAATCAGGTGAACACTTTCAGACTATGCAGCTTTGATCTCTTGTATTTTGGAAACAAATCCTTTAACATCTTTATCCAACAAGTAGCATGCAGATCTTGCCTGTCAGTGAGGTCCAAATTGAGGTGGCTGTTGCAAAGCCCCTTTCTAGGCCAAGTGCCACGTTGTAATAAAAGCGCAAGCAGGATTTTACCAACACTATTTCCAACAAACTTATTAAAGAGTCAGATTTTGAACCAGAATTTATGAGAATGTATGATGAGCTCAGCAGAGTGTGTTGTGCAAGAATGATTTACGGGATTTTGTTGGCAAAGTCCTCTTTTCATGTAATTACACCAAAAGTGACATTCTAACAAAGTGGTCTCATCATTCACCAATGAATTTGGGAAACACTCCAAAATGCTGTAGTGAGGAGTGGATTTGAGGAAGTATTACCAACGTATTTGAAGGACATTGGATGTAGCTCGAACTTGTACACCTCAACGCCAACAGCCCCAGCTGCTTCCAGTGTTTGAAAGCCATTGGCATAATCTGTTTTGAAGCCAGAGCAACAAGGAAAATCCACATACAGACACTGCTCTGATAGTCGTGTGTTTGTAAACATTGGAAGGTTTTAGTCATTTGGGTGGTATAGCATGTGTGTGAATACTGTGCAAGTGTACAGCACTGTTAGGTAAATGGGAAAGCATGCCAATTTATACTGGAAGCAACACCAGGAATGGCACTAAAAACAGAGACATGGGCAAGCTGGAATATGGAATGGGCTTTGATCCAAACCCCTCTGAAGTCACTAGAAAGAGTCTTACTGTTTTCACTTAGAGGTTGTCCCTAATATGTGCCTCCCACCCTCAGCACCATGTTAGCACGGCTTTTAAATCCCTCCAGGGATGGTGACTCAGCCACTTCCCTGCGCAGCCTCTTCCAATGTTTGATAACTCTTCCAGTGAAGAAATTTTTTCTTAATGTCCATCCTAATCCTCCCCTGGTGCAACTGGAGGCCATTCATCAATGTATACTTCTAGGGCTAGATATAAACAAATTGCATTGGAAAAGAATTTCCAATATCAATTTAATATATTCTGTGAATCATGTAGATATTTTAGATTTCTCTCCTACAGATTGCTTCTGCAAGGCCATGTCCTTCAAGTTTTAAGGTCCACTTGCAGAACTAGATGTTTTATAACTAACATGTAGTCTGAAAATGTTTTATTCTAACCAGTTTGGAATAGAGAGACCTGAAACACAAATTTTTGCTAAATATGCAAATAATTATGTACATGAATGTTGTCTTAGAAATCTTGCTAGTCACTTGTAGGCATGCATACTGGAGGTAAACTTTTATACAGTTAAGAGATTGTATGACCCATAGTATTTATAATTAGGTAATTATACCCATGCTTAGTGAACTAGCAAACGGCAGAGGGGGGGGTGTTTGCTGGTGGTGTTTGGGGTTTTTTCCTTGAAAAGAATAAAGTGGAAATAAGTCTAATTAGATCAGTCAGGGAAGATGCCAGTAGGTCTGCTTCTTCAAAAATCATTCAGAAGTCATGAACTATTTTAACATTTTGTCATCTTTCTCCCTTGGCTTTGTGGCTGTTACAAAAATTCTGTTTATTAATACATTATGAACCAAAGCTGCCAAAATGAATCTATTTCTCCATTTGTAAGGATGTTATATATGTGCATCTGAATGATACAGTATGTACTTCTTAAATTTTCATGTGGGCCTCCTACTGGATTTCCTAAATAGAAGACGAGCTGACAACCGGAGAATGTCACAGCTTGTGTATTCTGCCCAACGCAAATGTCACACAAATATTGTTTACAGAGATATTTCTGTAAAACACAGTTACTAGGACTAGGTTTAGGTCCATTTTATGTTACTCTTGGGTATTAACCTGCATTTTCCTATCCAGTGCAATGAGGAGTTATGCTTAAGACCATAGGGAGCTCTATTTAATTATAATTGGCAGTCTGCAATCCTTTGTGCTGTCACAGAAATCATGGATCTAATGGATGATACTGCAAGCACTCGGTAGTGGTTTTATGCTCAGCGATTTGTGCTTTATTTGGCTGAATAAATATCAGATGGAGCTGAGAGAATACACTGATGAAACGTTATTGTATAGAGGAAATTACTGGTGTGCCTGCCAGGGAGCCATAGGAATTATATAATTATTTTAAAGGGTAATTTTGCCATCTAGCCTATACATCTGAAGTAAAAAATATCAACGTGTAATTTACCTTTAGTAAGACATTTCACAACAGCATTGTTAACAGGCCGGCGGTTACGGAAATGTGTCAGTTACTGTGGGCAGAGGGTAAAAGTCTCCTGTCAGACTGTTACAGACCAGGACTTTGGAGCTCTTGAGAAAGT
Organism: Rhinoptilus africanus; assembly: GCA_013400135.1. NCBI lineage: Eukaryota > Metazoa > Chordata > Aves > Charadriiformes > Glareolidae > Rhinoptilus > Rhinoptilus africanus. The sequence continues at coordinate 477,124 of VXBO01006133.1, read as the reverse complement.
CATCCACAAGAGAGGCAATTCTCTGCTGCGCTGGTATCCAGGAATTTCCCAAACCACTATGGGGTTATGTTATTGTGATCATGGAGGCTGAGAAGTATGGGCAGACTTAACCAAATTTTTACTTTATCTAGGCTTCTAAAGACTAATACCCAATATCTATTCATATTGAATTTTTCACATCTTTTAATTATGTTACGGAACTTATAGTGAGGTAGAAAAGTAGAAATAAAGCATAGTTTAAAAAGCTATAGAGCAAAGCTTTCTGAAAGGTTAAGAAAATTAAGTCATATGTATTAGAAAGAAATCACACTCCTTGATTTTATTTTCTTCTTGGTCACAAGGTTAAGTTGAAGACTGGTAGCAGCAGAAGTCCTGTGGTTTTATGTTCTAGTGTTGCACTACTCTAAAAATAATTCAGGGTTGGGCTTTTTTTGAGTACATTTCCCTGAACTCCCACGCTGACTTGGCACCAAAATGGAACATGAGTTAGTTGTCTGGGACACTCCATATTTCAATATTAAGAAAAGTATGGTTGACTTGGGTGCTCCTAGAATTTGCCTTTCAGTTACGATATTCTGACCTGTCGTACTTTTTGCACTCAAGAAATACCCCATCAGTCTTGGAGACAAATATTGGGCCATTCAGGAATCCCTACGCAAAATAAAAATCAAAGTAAGCAGTTGTGAGGGTTGTGTTGGTCTGGTTTGGGGCGGGGGGTGCAGGCTCCAGCGGTGGCTCTGTGCCGAGCAGGACTGCGTTCTCCAGGCACCTCCCCAGCCTCTGGGGGCCTTCCCACGGAGCTCCCGGGCGGAAAGCTCGGGGAGAGGGAGGCTGGTGGCCCCAGGCCTCTTCTGTGGCTTGTGTTTTAAGCCCAGCAAGACAGTACAGTTTTAATAGGCACACACTGTGCAATGTGGTTGTCTCAACTGGAGAGTCCAGATGGAGCAGAGGGGAACGGTTTTCCCCTCACTCCGCCGTTTGTAGGATGAGGAAGAAATCTGGCACAACTGGAGTTTGTCAGAGAGTCAGAAGGTCCCCTGTTCCGATACCAGCCGGTGAGACACCCAGCATACTAAGGCACTGCCAGTGTCTTACATTTGTTCTGTATCATGCCGGACACATTTGTTCTGGAATTCAATCCTTAAGGAAGAACAAGACTTGGATGCAGAAGGTTGAAGCAAACACAAGTGCCTTCTCTCTCCTAAGATTTGGTAATTTCTTAACAGATAACTTTATAAACTCTGCCCCCAACTCTCTTCATATCCACTGGCCAGCTCCTGTATCTGGACCAGTTGATAAAGTTTGTTGTTGAAGCAGTTTCACAACAATTTATTAAAGATGCAGGAATGCAACTGCACTCAGCAAGGGAAGAGAAGGAACATAACCATTCCTCACCTTTTTCTCTGCATGGGGTGTTACCTGAGTCTGTGCCCTAAGTCACTGCCTGCCCCTCAGTGAGCTGTTAAAGATGCCAGGTCAGCAAGTCCAGAGACATACTAAAATGCTGAATTTATTCTCATTTAAACAATTTTTGTTACTTTCTGATTCACATGTAACATGTCAGCTCTGATTAATTGTAGCTAAAGGTGTTTGAAGGCCATTTCTACAACGGCTGCAGCAGCCAGGGTGCATGGCAGGCTTGACCCTCTTTGTCAGGAGCCATGGCTGACTGCAGGGGCATCTGAATATTTTGGTTATTTTGAGTGGGTTTAAACCTGGAATTGCAGCCTGCAGAGGTTTTTTGACCGGGAGCCACTAGAGAGCACTGTGTGATTGTGGCTGTTCCAAAGTAAGGCGTGGTAGCCAAACAGAAACTCAGGGTGAAGTTAAACGTGAAATGCTCTTTTCACAACATTTCTAAAGAATCCTCTTGGGTTTTTCACAAAATACGAGTATATTAAGCTAAGATTTTAGCACCTCTGGCATTTAATTTTACACAATTATTACTCTTGGTAAGGACTTCTTACATCAACATTTAATTCCCGCTTAGTACAGTTTCACAGGGATCTGTAAGGGAGCCAGGAAAAGTCCATTACAGTAATTAATGTATGACCTGGTTTTACCATAAGATTGAAGGATGATGCTTTGATGAATGCTGCATGGGTAACCTTTGGTGAAACTAGTTTCATTTTAGCTTAATTCCTAGGAAAACTTTTATCTCAAATCATTATGATTCATCAAAACATGAATGGGGTGGATCCATTTAAAATACATAAGCAAGGTCTTAGAAGTGGTGATTTCGGGGGAAAATGCTGCATAAATGAATCTTCTCCTTTCTTCCTGATCCTAGTATTAGATGTTTCCTTATCTGATGGACACTGTAGTTCTGTAGATCTCATATGGCCCATTTCCCATATTCCCCAGAAAAGAAAATTGCATTATTCTTTCCTTTTGAAGTACCTGTGCCTTGGGGTGGTTTTTTTCTCTCTTTTCATAGTGCCTTCTGAAATCAGCTGTCAGAGACCTGGTATGTTGATGCATTGTCCTTTTAAAGCTCTTCTGTGTTTTATGGGAAGACTTTCTCATTGAGGTCATTGCTGTCTTTCAGCTTATTGTATGAGTGGAAGGTGGAAAGGCCGTAGCTTGAAACTTGGCAGCGACTGTAGCAGAAAGCATGTTCTCGGAAGATAAGGAGCAGCCCAGAAGTCCAAAGTTTTCATCATCGGGTCTGCAGTTCTGTTTACGGCCAGTGATTAGCGCAGCTGTGGTCAGCAAACCGGTTGCTGCAGAAGGGTCTTTCTTTACTTACTAAATTGGTGCTGAGAGGCAGAGCCACTTACTCTACTGAAGTGAAATTTTACGATTTCTGCCAGCATTATGGAATCAGAGCAGCTGTAGGGGAGTACACTGGATTTTGATGAGATTAAATGTTAGGGCCAGCTGTGTAAATGGAACGCGTGGTGATGTGGAAGACCATACCCATGACAGTGGTATTTCACCTGAGAACCTAAATTGACCAGGCTGAGAAAAACCCGACCTACCTTGAGTCGCAGATGCCCAACGTAGTTTGCCACTATGTTCTTCTTTATGCAAGTGTTAACATGGAAACTTAACCAGCAGGTTTGGTTTGAAGCACTTGGTGACAAACCCACATTGCTTCTGTGACAGTTGAACCAAACTATTAAAAAAAATAAATAGATCACAGGTGTTACTGTATATTTTTTGTAGTTGTTCTTCACCAGTTATGAAGAAACTTCGTAAGAGGGACTACATCTCTGTTTACTGTTGCAGTACCAGAATGCTTAGCGGGGAAGTCATTTGGCCGTATGGAAAGTGTTCGTGGCTTTAAATCAAGTGATGAAATGTAAAAAATTACTCAAGCCACTTTTTAAAGCAACTTAGAATAAACAGCGTTCAGGTTACAGGCTGAATGACTGAAGAAGTCTGAACAGTTTATTGAAATCCATGACTTCTCATCAAAGTTAATAAACCTGCAAAGATTTGAGGGTCACGCCTTCAGAGAGGAGCTTTTATATATTCCGTAGAGATCAGAGTGTGTGCTTAGGTGATTGATTTGTACATTTGCATTTATTTGCATGCAAATTAACCAGTTTGTATCTAACTTTTCATTGTTTTTCTTGTGGCTTAGCTTCAGTAGGAAAAAGTCAGTGCCTATACACCTCACATTATTGCTTTTTGGTTGAACCATTTTTATGTTCAGAGATAGCTGAAAATACTGAAATTGCAATCTCTTTCAGAATTTGTAATTAATGAATCTGTATGACTCTTAAAAACAGATGAAATTAATGTAGCCTTTTATGTTTCAAGGTGTGCAGGCAAATATGTGAAAATTCATTAATATATTGAAAGATTTTTAAAAAATTAAAATCTGGCCCTAATTTCCCAAGAAAGTAGCTATCCAAATGATGTCTAATGGTTTCTGTAAGTGATGCTCTATCACTCAGAGCCAGGAAAGAAACAGTTTCCCATCCTCTGAAAATTGCTGAGGACTTTGGAGGTTTCTTTGATCAACTGGAATTATCTCCAAAGCTTTGAAATGTTTTTGGTGTGGGGTTAGGGGAAGAAATTACGGTCAAATTAAATATTTTTTTATTGAATTTAGGTTGCTTTCTATGAATTCTTGCACCTGTTTTCTAGGACTTAACACAGGTATTTTGTAGGAATTTTCCCGATGGCTTTCTGAAAATTTTCCATGATGCTTTCTGGGAATTTCTCTAATGTGTTTACAAATGTACCCCCAAGTGCCTTCTAGCAATTCCCCCGAGGAAGTTTCCAGGAATTTTGCCAGAGCTTTCTAGGATTTTTTTTGGGTGCTCTCTGGGAATTTTTCACGTTCTTTCTAGGAATTTCCCCTGTACTCTTTTGAAATATCTAAGAAATTCTAGAGTTTATGGAAATTCACTGGGGCATTCCGGGAACTCTGGTGTTTATTATTTTTCCATGAATTCCTGTAACTGCTGCTGTATGTAGAGCATTGCTGTGGATCCCAGTCAGTATGACTTCTCCAGGGCATTCTAGGAATTTGGAGGAAGGGAGTGTCCCGAATTTTGCTACAAACTCGGGCAGCTTGCTCGGGGTTTTCTCAGTATTTCAGGTTGAAAAGCCTTGTTAGAAATTCTGGGAGTTTTGTAAGAATCTTTCTGGATTTTTCTAGGAATTCTTGAAGCTTTGTAGGAATTCTTCAAGTCTTTTTTTTTAATTTTGGGATCTATAAACTTTTTATGAATATTTGGGCTTTCTAGGAGTTTTCCTGGCCTTTCTAGGACATCCTGGATCAAGAACCTTTCTAGGAATACCTAGATTGAGAGCGATGTTATGATTTACCATATTGAGATATTTTCAAAGAATTTCCTAGCACCTTCTTGGAATTAATTGATCTAGATCTTTTCTAGGAGTTTCCCTGGCCTTTGTAGGTGTTTCTGAATGTATAATCTTTCTAGGAACTCCTGGACTGAGACTTTCTCGAGGGCTTACTGAACCTACAACCTTTCTTGGAATTTTAACGCTTTTTGTAGGGATTCCTGGATCTAGAACCTGAGATACTTCCCGTGCTGTTCTAGGAATTTCCCTTCCTTGGAATTTTTACAGGTTTTCTAGGAAATCTTGGATCTAGACTCTTCCAAGGAATTGCCTGCAAAAATTCCTACAGGAACTGCAGTAATTCCTCGTGTCCCATATGATTTTGCTTCAAGGCCTAGAAATAGGTTTTACTATTTTTCTTCTATCAGAGATAAGCATCCGTCATATACATAATTGAGTAGCTGTAGGCATCCTGCAACAAAACCCTGCTCTGCTCAAAGTGCTCTTCTACTTGCTGCAATCAGGCAATATCTAGCAGCAAACTGGAGCTTCTGGAACTCTCGGTCATTGCTTTATCTGAGCTGGTTGGACATGTCCTGAAATAAACACGTTAAACTAAAAGGCCAAGCAAAACCTCTACAAGAAAGCATACAAAAAAATATCTGCCCACACATTATAAAGGGGGAAAATATTAAAATTGGATAGTCCTCTACCCTTTTTGATGTGGAATTTTTAACCGAACACTAATGGTGCTGGGAATTTCATATTGCAATTAACATGCTGCTGCTTGGTCCAGCTGTTCTACTCAGCTCTATAGTATCTGTTATAAAATCACTTCCCTTGCAAGTGCTGAATGCTTTTCATCTTCAAAGCTTACGCAGGTGACTTTCATAATGCACTCGGGACAATACTTTTTGAGAGTGGGCTTGTCACTTACACGTCTGAAAACTGCAGAATTGCCATTCCGCTGGTATGGGACTAGGGGCTCGTTACTGCCTGGAGCCAGTGATTAGGGTATTTATCAGTCTTTGAATTCATGACATTGGGTACAAAGTTTAGTCAGACATGAGAAAAGGTTACTCACAGATAAGAATTCAAATGATATCAAATTTGTATTTTTAAAAAAACTTTAATTGAAAAGGAGAGAAATTAACATTTTCAAAGCTGTGCACTATGGTAGTGAAAACTCTTGTTGATGGACTCTTCAATTATTTCTTCTGTACAGTAGCCAAACAGACCATCTTCTAGGAAAGAACTCTAGATGTCCTGCAAGTATGCCAGAACTTATCCCAAAATATGACAAGATTTGGAAACTGGATCATGATTTTTGTGTCAGAGAAATACTCAGTTGACTAATGTAAGGAAACACTTGGTTTATCATGAATAAATATATGGGATCATGGGACCCTCTCATTCTTCTCTTTCTGATTTTGAGAAAGGCTGTTTTATGTCCATCTTGGTGGTGTGAATACAGAGTTTCTTATTCTTTCTCATCATTTAGCACACATCTGATTCAAGTTAAAAGATGCAGTCTTCAAGATTTATTTTTTTAATTCACAAATTGATAAATTTGAAAATATTTGGATAGTCCGGTGTAAATTGTCCTGTTATTGCTGTGGGTTTTGGTGAACTGATTGTGCTACCTGAGTTTACAGCTTTTTCCATAGAAGGGAAAAGTCCAGATCCCCAGCTTGAAGAAACTAGATTAGTTCACGCTTGCTTGGATTTCCCTTTGGATGCACTGAAGCAATTTGTAAGCGTTTAATATGGTTACTGCTTGGCAGCTGGTTTGTTCACAGTTTTTAACACGTGGAGTGTGCGGACTGTGTGACGTTTGCAGCTGGCAAGGTTTTATGGTGCTTTTACTGCAATGAGGAAGGAATCAAAGAGCATTTTCCAGGAAGGGTTCAAAGAGCCTGGTTTCGTGTTTGGGGTACCAAATGCAAGCTGCCAGTGGATGTCAGTGTCTATAGAAACACAAAGGGCACGAACGAAAGAGGGGTTATAACAACACTGAAAAAATCAAATTTAAATAAAAAATTGAACAGAAACTTTATTTCTTTTTTAATACTAGTATATGATGTGATTGCTGCAGTAAATGGTGACAAACTTTATGACTAGGTCTTTTCCAGTCCTCTCTGGAGTAAGACGTAAAACATGGAGGCTGAAGCAGCTTGTGAAAAAAAATTTCAAGCAAACAGGTAGCTGTGACTTCAGTATTGAGTTTTGTTTCCAGCATGGTAACCAGCTCCTAAATTCTGCAGCAGAAGTTCTTGCCTTTTGAGGGAAAATATATGAAAGTTCACACTTTTCTCATGACCTAAGATAACTTCTCATGACTTTGGGCCAAAAGAGTCCCTAGTACTTAGTGCTAGTATAGACAATTACTCACTTGACCTTTTTTAAGACTTGATGATGAAGCAATTTAATTTAAACCTACTTTTCGCAAAGCTAAATTGTTTACTTTGATACTCATCACCCTCATTTTCTGTATTTCCTTATTCTTTTCTCCATCCAATTGTTGAAGCTACTGGAAAAGAGATCAAATACTCAAGAGCAGTTTTTATATCATCTCTATTGTTTCCTTTTTACAAGAACCCTACTTTAAAATCTTTTTTGGCAGGAAGAAGATGATAGAGATGGGAAGCATCTGATAGCAACCAAATCAGAGACTTACAAAAATTTTCTATCCATAACAAACATTAAGTAAGGCAGATGCTATGTTAACTACACATCTGTGCTGCTCATCTGTCCCATAAAGTATCTGTAGCATTTTGGTTTGTAGCTTTATATGCAAAATATAATTTTTTAAATGATGTATTAATTAGGGATTTCAATTAAGGATAATCAGGCATCCTCTAAAAATAATTATTTCTGGTTGCATTAAGATTTCGATCACAAAAATTCTCAGTCATGTGTGTATGAACTGTATTGGCTAAGAGTAGTGGTGGACTGAAGTCTCTTGGCAACATTTCAGTGTGTGTAAAGTAAGAGATCCATCTGTTAATGAAGCTGTAACAACGCCCCTAGATAATGCCACAGCAAAATGGTCTCCAGTATGATGATGAGGATTCTTGAAATGTCCTGAACTGAGTTTTTAAAATTTCTGAAAAGCAAATTGAAAGCAACTGGTGTTAGTTACGTTATTTTCTGGGAAAGCTGTTAAAAAATAAATTGTCAGGTGATACTGATGAACTGTGTAAAATGCTTTTAAAACTGTAATATTTGGCCCAATGTAGTGAAGAATTATTCCACTATCTGCACATGCACCATTCTGTCTTGGCTTTGTCACTGACCTTGGGCAAGTCTCTTTGATGAGGGATACGTATACAAGTTATTTCAGGGCAAGCTGCTGTGTGAACTCAAAATACATCAGCTTCTCGGCAATATTGCCAAACACATCTTCTTACCCCAGGACAAGAAAATAATCCACTTCACATCTCCCTCTTGAGGTAAGACAAGATTTTATCCCCTTTTGAAAAAACTGCTTTTCGGGATAAGGATGTGCATGTGTCTGTTTCTCACGGAATAACTGGAGCTCTTCAAGTTTATACCCTCGCTTGCCCTGCAGAAACTTCTTTGTGTATTCCTATCCTTTGCATCTCCCTTTGTGTACATAAAAAAGAAAAAATGCTTTTAATACTTCTGTTAGAGTAGTGTAAGATCTCCAGATAAAAGGGGAATAGGCATAATAATTCCTTTTTATGTATGAGATATAAATGATACGACAATGGATGGGGAATCAGAACAGCATACTATGTTGGCTTGTTTCTTGCTGTGGGAATAACTTTCACTTAAAAAATGGTTGCACTTCAGCTGTTGTGATAAAGTTAAGCCATTTTAATTACCAGCGACCACTAACATGATCTGATTTTGCTCTTGCCCTTTTCCTTGTGCAAGTGAAGCTGTTTGGATGCTTAAGCCAGCTCAGGGGATTCAACTGAAAGCAGGGGGTTTTGCAGGGTTATTTTTCTGGTTTAGCACTGGCTATGCTGTCCTACCCCATGCAAGAGAAACGGCTGGAGTGCAGCTGGCACGAAGGTGAAGAGTAGATAATGCGTTCAATCTTCTGGATAGTCATTTTTAATGTTTTCAGAGTCTGCATAGTCAGGAGGAAAAGATGTTTTCAGTGGGGCAGAGCTGGTCACCAGACTTCACATTCTCCTGATGATCACTGCTGGCGGGGCCTGTTCGGCTGCCTCCCTCTTCCCCACCCATTCCAGCGAGAAGAGGGTTGTGCTCCTGAGGAGAGCGCTGGAAGAGCCTGGTTGGTATAGCGCACTGGCCTTAACTGCTTATTCTTCACAAAAGGGAGAAGACACAAAGCAGAAAATCAGTCAATGGAAACTTCTAAAACAGTGTTAAAGGCATAAATTTTCCTTGATCGCCTGGCCTGCCTTCCAAGAAATGTAAGTTTTCACTGGTGTAGACTGATGCCGCATACCCAGGGATCTTCCAGAAAACCTAGTTCCTGAAGTTTCTTTTCTCTCCCAGTTTCCTCATGCACATCCTATGTACACAGCAGATTTAGTAATATCCTGCAAGATATTCTGGACAAGCGGTGGCTTTGCTGTTCGTGCTCATGCTGGTGTAGTAGCAGGAAAACAGTTTCAGCTGCGCGGGCCAAAGTCAGGGTTGCAATCCAACGCCCCAGGGCTGCGCTAATTACGCCCGCAGGGGCTGGCTCGGGTAGCTCAGTAAATTTGCTGCTGAAAGAAAGTTGGGGGGAAAAAAGCGCTCCTTCTCTTCCTTCCTCCATCTGGTCCCCAGTTGCTGCCACCCAGTGTGACCTGACCCCTTCCCTGGGGACAAAAGGTGCCGTCCAGGTTCGAAGGGAGGTGGTGGGACGCAGCCCACCCAGGCCTCTCCTGCCCTTAGCAGGCAGCAGACACGGCTCCTGGTGTGCCAGCAGCGCCGGGACAGAGGGTTACAGCGGTGATGGGAAACCTCCGGCAGAGAACAGGCTGGCAGGGAGAGGCTTTGCTTGAGCCCACCATGGCGAGGCGGGGAGGGGGCAACAAGCAGCTTCTTCAAATAATACAGTCTTACAGCACCCATTCCACACCTGGCTGGAAGTTGTTTTCACAACATGAAGGGCTTGAGGTGACTTTCGGGAAAACAGAAGTATGAGTGCCATCATTTCATCAAAACACTTCGCCAAATTATAAAAATTTTGAAATCTTAAATTTAAGGCAGGGTTGAGATTATTTGTCAGTGTGATTTTAAAGGAGGATCCCACTGTTTTTTAACTCCATTGTGAATGTGACCAGCTGTATTTCATCCTGTAATCAGCTCCTGATTTGGTTCAAGTGGCACCTGGATCCAGCAATTAAGCCATCCTACCGTGCTCCTGGGCATACAATACATGTGCTAAGGAAAAGCAGGAGGAAGAAATGAAAAGAGTGTCCTGCAAAGTGGATTTGAAAACATGTTGGAAAGGAGCTCTGGAAAGAGCTGGTGGGAAGCAGGAGAGGGGCAGGCTGCCCAGGACACCCTGTGGGCTACGGCTGAGCTCCGGGGAGAGCTGGTGCCAGGGCCAACGGAACTGCACACAGAGCCTGGAAAAGAATTTGAGGTATGGTAATTTTTTTAATAAATTTTGATTTTGTTGTGGTGGATGTTTTTGCTCTCGTCTTTTGATTATGTGCATGATTAAGCGTCTAAGTGCTTGCTGTCTTTGTGGGGGTTTTGTTCCATTTTAGTTTATTTTATGTTTGTTTGGTTTCTATTTGGATCAAATGAAAATTAATAATCATATGCTTGTAAATATAAAATGAAAAAAGGAGTTTTTTTCTCTTTGTTTCTCTGTGTCTGGCTCCTTTAAGGAACCTTATTTTCATGTTGTAAATTCTCAGCACTTTCTTGTAATCTGTAAGATTTAATCTGGTAAAGATTTTTCTGCTGACAAATTAACCTACCTATGCAGAAGCACAATTTGGCAGAATCGGTCTTTCCCAGTTACTGTTAAAAGGTGTAGCTTTGTAGAAGTAGGAAACTGTGGTAACTTCTGTTAAATTTTAAAGAAAAATCAGATGAACTGTGCAGTTTGATTGTTTGTCTTAATCCAGCCTTGTTGCATTTGTTCTTGTCTGCGTTTTCACGTCCTTATTGCTCTGACTGAAAGAGTAAAGGCAGCAGAAATCATGCCTAAATCAGATTGTCTTTCTAGGGCAGCTAATGATTAAATCTACTGGGTTGTCTTGAAGTAACTGGTTGCAACTAAACCCTGTTGTCAATTTAGAATTATTTAAACCAACCTGCTCTACTCTTGATTCTTCAGGTGTTCATCCTCACCAAAGTAGAGGGCATTCTATTTACCTGGGTTTTCTTATGAGTAAGACGAAAGACTATTTAAAACTTGTAGGATTGTGTTTCTGATGTTCAGGGGATATTTTTAATATTACCTACTAAGTATTAAAGAACAGGAATGACACTTCTGCATTTTAATCAAACCTCAAGATTTTTATTTTACCTTTTTTTAAAATATATATATTTGGTACCTTTGAAGAGAAGTCTCATGGAAGTGACTGTTTTGGAACTGTTACTGGCTTTCTGGGAGACTAAAGAAGTTGTCATTTGTGTGACTCATGCACCCTAAGACTGCTTGCTTTCTGTGAGCGTGCCGTGCGGTGAGCCCGCTCCCTGCTCTCCCGAGAGGGGCAGTGCCTTTGATCAAGATGGTGGTGATCAATGGCACTACAGAACAGGTTAGATAATAGAGTTTCAGGACTAAAATAAGGAAAATCTGAGAGTTTAACCTCGAAATCGGAGGATGAATCTTTTGAATTTCAGAAATAGTTGTGCTTTTTTTGTGCCTAGAGACATGGGATATAAACCCATGACTGCACCAGCGGAATTTGCGCTTCACGTGTATTTGCACGTGTTGTCTGGAAAAATACAATCTTTGCAGGAGAAAAGCTTGTGTGGTTGAATCTGCCTTACTATATTTTTCAGTTCAGGAGTCTTAAAAGAATAAATTTGTTATTCTTATGTAGTCTTCTTATTCATGGATATTTTAAAATATGATCCATTAGTGTATAAAGTTAGGCTGTTTCTCTAATTTCTCTTTCTCTTTTTTTTTTTCTTTTAATAATGTAGTGTCTTGACCTGTTTGTTATGAGAGGGACTGCAACATAAAATGCAGAATTTGAATGTTCACTTGATGGCAGTGGAAATTGAATTTACTTGAAGCTGACCCAATAATGCCATGTAATTTATGTAATTTGTAAGAACACCTTAAGGCTTTGGTGTATTACGGTGAAGAGACAGTTCTTAGTAAATGTCTAGCAGAAGCAAAATAGAAAAAAATGCATGTTATATCTCAATATTTCAAAATAGTTATTTATGGAGCTAGATTTCTCAGACCACCTTTAGTCAGATAAATAAGTGACCTGGTTTTCAAATATTCTGAACACTATAAACACCATACAGAAATGTAATCCTTTTAAAAATAATTTCTGGGAATAACTTTTGAGTTTATGCAGCATCTTAGAATAATCTAGGTTGGAGGGGACCTCTGGAGGTCATCTAGTCCAAACTCCTGCTCAAAGCTGGTTGGAACTTGATTCAGCTTCAGATTTATCTTGGGTACCTCAGGGCCTTGTCCTGTCACACAGTCTGATCAAAACTGGTTTTATTTTGAGGCTTATGTGAGCTTCCTGAGTACTTGTTTTGTAGGCAGCTGCATATAGCAATTGCTGAGATCAAAAAAGGATTTATAAGATTACCATGATACTCTGGAAATTGGGTATTACTTAGGGGTCCATTGGTTTAAGGAATGTTACAAGCTGTTCATTATAGGCTGACCTCTAATGGAGACCTATGGAGACTTAATGTCCACATGTTAATTTTTTTTTTTAATTTTGTGCTGATTGTTTTTCAGAACTTGGCTTTCCTGCTTCTTGCATGCTCCATGATGCTAGTGTAGTCTCAGCAGTTTAAGCTAATGAAATCTATAGAATTTCACAATTTTTGTTCCCTTTTGCTTTACAGTCAAGCCATTTGGATTAGAGTATCGACCTGACTGCAAAGGAAGGGATTTCATTCGGAATTGTTCAGAGGCAGTAACATCATTTCTTATTTGTTCCCTTTGTGGACAACTTCACTGTCTGGGGGGTGGGGAGGAGGAGAGTGCTCCTTTGGTATGTTGTCAGAGAATTAAAGTGCAGCCTGTGCTTTTCATAGGCATCGTAAGTAATTATTAGGTTTGAAAGAAATACACTAATTTGTTAAGTGTTTGAAAATGTCTCAAATAGAATTGCGATAAAAACCAGCATGAGATTATTGTTCTGGTCAACGTGGCAGACTATTATCTGAGGAAGGCTTCTGTTTGTCATTTGTTACTTTGATTTTACCATAAAACAAAACTGGCCTTTTAGATGGTGTTTTGTAAATTGGCAAGGTTATGAGCTTGGTTACCACCCTTACCTTCAGTAGAAATATTTTTAGAAGAAATGTTTATCAATGTTCTTCCTTCCCTTGGTGTCTGTAACTGTTTGATTTTTATCCTCTGATACACGTGGAATTTTTCCTCCTCTGTATTTTTTCCTTGAGTCATGTCTTCTGGCTTGTTCTATAAGACCTCCGTACTCGACTGGTGATCTAGTTGTTCATGGTTCCCATCTGTATCTGTTCTTGTTAGAAAATTTTTCACAGAATTTTGTTTTATTTGAAGTGGGATGGCAGCATTCCTTTATAATGTCTGTTCACTGTGTCCCAACACGGCTTGCCTCTGGCTGAAGTTCTTACATTCTCCAAGGATATTACTAATGCACTTTGGAAGAGAATGGAAGTTCTGTTTTACAGAGGTTTTAAGTCTTTTAAACTGATTTTACTCCAAAATGAGTCCACCCCTTCCAAATTTAAATTCTTTTCTTGAAAGAAAATATATTTGGGTTTCACTCTTATAGGATAAAGCTACAAATAAAAATCCATATCAAGATTAACAGTGAGTTTCATAATTATTTTTGAATGAAATAGGATTTTTTTGTGTAGTACTGGAATTAGTAGTAGGATTGTTTTTTCCCCACTTGGAAAAGAGAGATGGGAACAGTCAGTAACAGTTTGTCTGGTACTTTAAATTGAGCAAAATTACAGCAAGGACTAAAGAATTAATCTGCGTGAGTTATTTAACCATGGTCTGGTTACCTAATACTTTTTTTTTCCATTTATCATCCAGTTACATACTTGCAATGTTATTCTACTTCCTTCCAGCCCAGTCTAAGCCTACTTTGTTGCATCTTTTTTCAAAGCATACAATTTTTCATATGTGTTCCAGTATAACTAAAACTTCAAGCATTTTTCTCTTTGGTTGAGAAACACTCTTCTTTTTTTCTGGCTATGAAAGCTTATAGATTGGATCTTAACCCTGAAGGAAAATATTCCAGATACTTCCTTCCAGGTATGCCTGTCACTGGTTCATCTGCTTTATCTTAGAAATAAATGCCCTGGAGAATAAAAAAATGCATCAAAATAATTCTTCAGCTGTGAAGCTATGGCAATCTGTATTGGCTAATGATTTGTTTCTGAATATGTTGTATGAATCTGCCCTTTCCCTTTCAACCTTGGAATATTAAACTCGCTTTATTTTGGGGCAATTGATTCATATTATTCTTATTTAAATGCACATAATATATCAGTGCACCAACAAGTATTTCTTTTTCATAATATCAGTACATCATTTTTCCAAAAGAAAGTTCCCTCTTCACCTTCAAGTAGAGATAGAGATCTCTTTATTTACAGTAACTTTGTATTGATTGGTCTTAATTACTTTTTGAAGTTATTCTCATGAATCACTGAGGTATAGGTCTTTGCAAAGACAAGCCCAGCGGGCTCTGCACAGAGCAGAAGTGTTCAGCCTTCTTCTGCTTTCTTAGTCCTTCCATTGAACTGGCAAGTCACGAGCAAATTCTTGGGTTTTCTTCCCTACAGTAGCTATACAGGGATTCCCGTTGTTTGGTGTGATGCTGGAGCGAATTGCGGTTCCGTTCTCTCCTCTACGTGAATGAGACGGCAGTAGAGCCTGAGCTCTGAAATCCTCACCCTGCTGGAGTCAGTACCTAAAGTTCCTCCGGACTTTGGCATGGCAGGGATTGCACCGTGGCTTATGGGGACGCCTGGCATGTTCCATACTGGTACATGTTCTGCAGTGTTCATTCTTTGTAGCTGAGGCTGGATGTGTTGACTGCTCCTAATTAAAGTAATTTAGGAAGCTTCAGCAGCTGACCTTAAAAGTTAGCTGTGAACGTGTATGTTGTATACATGTAAGAAATCTACTGTAATACTTAAACACTTACGTATTTGCCAATAGCAGTGCTGGCTGAAATTGTTCGAAGATTATATTCTCCTCTTAAGACCATGGACTTTCTTTTCTTTATTTTTTTAAAATTTTTTTTTAAGACATGGAAACTATTGCACATACTCTTCCATGAAGTAAACCTTTGTCTTTTATCATTTCATTATCAGCTCTCAAGGGGAGTGACATAAGACTGCAATCACTGGCATGAATGACTAGCATGTGAGAGAAAGAAAAATAACTGTTGCTTTTCTTTTAGGAGAGAAAAAATAACTTTTCACTTTGTGAGACATGGAGGGATATTTTGGAGGCACATGATAAAATAATAGTTCTGTCCTTTGCCTTGAGTAGCAGAAGGTGATGGGGAAAATGGAAGATGGTTCTTGCAATTATGGAACTGCTTTTTAGCCCTGGAGGTACGGAGGGCTTTGAGCAACATATGTAGGTTTTCAGGAGAAACACACAGACAAATCTTTCTTTTTCTTTATCTTTATTGCCATGAAGATGGTGGCTTTGCGATGTGTATGCATAGGCTTCCTTCAGTTTTTAAGGAGGAGATTAACTTCCATCTGTTTGGAAAAGCCTTAAGAATGTATTTTATTATGTTTGTGTAGTTTCCAAGCAAGGTACATGCAGGTTGTTAAATGAGGGGATGTGTTCGTTTGATCTCAGAAGACCAAGAGTTATCTTCCATCCAGCCCTTCTGACAGAATCGAGACCTTTCAGTAGGAGATGAAGGTCTGAACACTAGGTATCTGCTGCTCTACAGACAGTTGAAGCTTATCTTAGCAAATTCCAGCCCAAGAGAGTGTAGAAAATGTGGCAAAGAACAGACCCTATTTGTTTTGCTAGTAGTGATAGTGTGGAAAATAATCTAAAATCTTTGGTTTAAAACAAACAAATAAAAAACATTATAAAGACAATAGCAGCATTATTTTTTCTACTCTTGAATGTGTTATATTCTATAGTACAGAAAGCAGTTAATATTTCATAACAGTGTGAAATTGTATCATGCAGGTGTCATCAAATGCAATAATTAAACCTCAGCAAAGCAGTTCAAACATGCTGTTACTGGTGTGACTAGTTAGTGCTGTGAATGATGGGGAAGGGAGTCTGATTAGGGAGCCCGTAGGCAACTGGGGATAAAAGACCAATGTCAGCAGCATCTTAACTAGCTGAGAAGAGTCTTTGTGCCCAACATGCTGCTGCTTGTGCTTTAATAACTAGTCATCACCTGATGCTTTTCCTTTTGACAACCAAGTATGTATAAAGGTGATAAAAACGTGAACTGTGACCAGCATGCTTCAGCCGCAGCCGGGGAGGTTCCTTCCTCATGTTTTAAGAGGCTGTTTATACAACAGTAGCCAGATGGCAGGAGTTACAGAGGAACAGTGCGGATACTTAATGCAAAAATGTTGGCTTTATACAAAATACTTTGACGTGCATTCCCCTCTTGTAGTTAGTATCCAAAACCAGCTATTCTAAAAAGCCAGACAACCAACTTGGATTAAAAACCCAAAGAGGACAGAGCCCCCAGCTTTATCTGAATGTGTCTTATCTTAAAATCAGCGGCAACACAAATCTCTATGGAGAGAGTGTGTGTGAATGCTGGGGCAGGACTGTGGATTTTTGTTGTAAGAGACAGGCAAAGGTAGTATGTGAACACCTGAAGATTCAAATTGATGATGGATATCAGGGACTCTGCTTAAGAATTTCTCAACCATCAGTCCTAGATATGAAGGACTGAACTCTGCTTTTTTAAAGACATATTTTACGCAGTCTTCCATAATAACCTTTTACATGAAGTTTTCAGTTATTATTAATTTGGATAGAGAGTGGGGAAAATAAAAACAAACACCCTCAGAGCAAAAAATCTCAACATTAACTGGCTGCTGGGTAGAGGATGATAAACCCAGAAATGATAGCTTCTAAATTGGCAAGGGAATTTATATGTTATGCCAGGTAGTTGTATCTTCTCTCAGGAGATGAGTTAAGATTAGGAGCGTAGAAGATGAGAGTGCCCTTAGGATGGATTGGAATATGGAGAGCAAGGCAGCTGGGAATTTCGGAGGATTTCTGTTCCGGGGGGGAAGATGTTGTCTCTAAAATGCGAGTGAGGACTCACGGATGAGGGAGGGAGCGAACCTCTGGTGGAGCACAGCACTTGAGAAAATACCAGCGCAAAATTAAAAACGGGGTTCAAGTGACCACTGGGCAACTCCTCTGAGTCTGCAGAATTGCTGTTTTCTTTTGGGAGAAGGTGCCATGAGCTGGCTTGTGACACTGGGAGAAAATATTTTCTGCATGTAAGTAACATTTGGATTTAGGTGTGTAATATGTGGATGTATTGTTTGCAAAATGCCAGTCGAGTTCTCAATGGAAATCTAGTTTAGTGAGAGGTGATGTGAAACTGCAAAATTATTCCTGTGGAAGAGTTGGAAATAAAGATACTGGTGATACAGCAAAATTGTGATTCTGAGTAGGTAGCTTGGAAATTTTTCAATCAAATAGGCAGAGTTTTAATTGAAAAATACTGGCTTGGTAAAGAAAAAGTGTACCTATTTCAACACACCTCCACTAACCATCTGTCATGGATCTGTCAGAAACTTGCCTGGTTGTCTTGCAGGGTGCTAAAAAATCACCGATTTTCAGTATTTGTGGCTTGTTGGCCAGAATACTGTAAATATTCCATGATTCTGTTTTGAAAGCTGGAATGGAAGTGCAAATAGCCCCATCTTAAATGAAGGCTGCAGGGACCTGCTTGTTCCCTGCCATGCATTTCAAGCACTGATCAGTTTGATGGTCCTGGCACCTTTGGGTTGAAGTGGGGTGCTGGAATTTTGTGCTCCCTGATAGCACTTGCCCTAACTTCAAGAGGACCTCATAGAATGTCCTTATCTTTTCTGGAGCAGCCACAGCTATTCTCAGATTTAGGACCAGCACACATATTTGCTTGGAGTCTGGGCAATTGGCTGTCTGGTTTTATTTTGAAAACAAAACCAAAACCTATTAAAATATTTGGATTTCTTACACTGGATTTCTTGACTTGAAGAAGGCTGCCCTGTTCTATCTTGTCTTATGCTGCTGATTCAGATTTCCTTGGTAACAGAAGTTAGAAATTTAACTATCGTTCCTGGCTGCTAAGGTAGTATTGTGCATCCAAAGCTGATGGGATTTTCTCAAGGCACCAACCAACCAATGCTGCCTTCTAGTGCTTCTTTCTCGTAAGACAAAAGAGACAAAATGTTGATAACTCTGTGATAACATAAGGACAAGTGCAAAAATATTGCTAAATGTATCCTAGTAGAACTGCCTAAATATGTCCTAGTAGAACTTGCTTTGGTTTATGTTATGTTAGTAACCCAGTACGCTATTTGTGATTACTAATGCTTCACAAGAACAGTGTGTGCTCTTACCTATTTTATTAATTATGTTGTTTTCCAGCTGCTGCTTTTGACTTGTTTAAAATATCTCTTCAATCATCTGCAACGCTGCTCCTTTTAATAAAGTAACAAAAGACTACGAGCTATTCTTTTTGATTAAATGTAGTTGTGTTATATGCATAGCTGACAGGCTAATATCTCATCCTATGATATTTAAATAAACATCTTTTCCTCCCATCAGTTTCTCATAAATCCTATACTTATTTTGTGTATCCACAGGAGTCCTTTTGAACTTTGCATTTGTTATTTTAAAATGTAAGTGCATGTTCTATTGGGGATAATGATATTTTGGTAAATAATGTTGGCTTAATTGATTTCATGCAACAGTCACGGGATCTAAATATGCAAACAGACAAACTTTCTGGGTTGAAGTCCCATAGAACTGAAATCCAGAAGGGCGAACTTTAGATCCTGAAATTGAGCAACTGTTTTCCATTTACGTTGTTGTGTACAACTGAATTATAGGTTGTTGATTCAATGACCTCTGGAAAAAACACAGTACAAAAGTCCTTTCATTTGTGCATGGCTATGCAAATGTAATTATGTAGGTGTAATGCGTTGTGGTTTTTTTCCTAGTTCTATAAATGAACATTAGTCTGTGTTATACTTTGGGCTAGGTTGCTGGCTTTATAGTTGGTTGGTACACTCTTTCTTTCCTGTAAAATAATATGTAATTCAGTATTTATTAAGCTTTTATGTGCTATGGCATCTTCTCACAGCTCAAGCTTTATTTGTGGTAGTTAAAGATAAAATATAATTGTATGATAAACATAATTGTATGATAAACTAATTGTGATTTTTCTAGCAGCATTTCTGTAGCAAAAAAAATGGAAACATCTACTGACCCCTCCAATCTCTCTCCTCCTTTAAGACTATCGAAGACAGGAGGAAATCAAAAAGCCAAACTCTCGTCATGGCAGTTGCAGTACAAGTTGACAAAATATTTAGACAGCTTGTTCCTAAGCAAATACATACGCTGGACCATCAGATGACCGTTTTGATGGATCTCATAAAGAATATAAATTAAGACCACAAATCACTGAGGGCAGCCAAACAACTGTCCTGCTAAATGAGCTGCAGCACAGTTGGAGACAGGGGAAGGGAACTGCCTGGCATCTTTTTTTCCCAGCGCACCTTCCAACGGTTCAGGCTGGCTGGGGCCACGTGGCCGTTCCCTGGAGATCAGTGTTCTGCGTGTGTTGCCTGCTGTTATCATTCATGGCAGAGGAGCTCTTCTTGAGCTTAATATTGCTTTGCCTTTTAGAGCTTTTACAGTTGTCTTAGAAAGGATGGCAAACATACTAATTGTAGTTATCTAATTATACCAGTATGAAAGCAAGCTACTCGGCGTAGCAGCTGATGGCCTGGCCTGTATGGTTTAACTGAACACAGTTGGATTTGAGCACATCTAAGTGTTTTGGGTTTGCATGAATGCACTGGTGGCAGAGCTACTTCTGGTTTGTCTCAATCCAGTGTAGAGAGGATCTATCCCATGGCTGCAGCACGATTGCACAATCCCTCTGGAATGCCAAACAGCCTGCTGGGCTGCAGAGGAGCAGGGAGGCATCCTTCTGTGTTTGTTTCTTGTATTTTCTTGCAAAGTCTGCTTATTACCCTATCAATTAAGTTTTTCAATTATTCATTTTTTTGATGGAAGCATTTCTTATTTTAGTTGAAAACCTGTCAACTAAATAAATAACATCAGAAACTTCTAACTTAGTGATTGTGGCACATGATTCTTCTAAATGCAGCAGTATTTTCTCTTTCCATAGGTTATGAGCTAGGGTCCTTCAAAGACCTCATTGTCCTGTTATACAAAGATGAAAGCAATAATTAATTTCAATGGAAGACCTGAAATGGTAGAAACATTCTCTGTCACTTGTAGAGCGACTCTTACAGCTTCAATTCAGAGTGGAAGTGGCACTGATCAGTCCCTCAGTAGTTTTTTTTCCCTTTCACCTCCTGCAGTTTGGGGGTTTTTATCATATCTGTGGCTTCGCTTTGTTGTGTATCACTGCGGGATGCTTTCAGAGTGATTGCTGCTGGTTTTAGTCTCATAGTCCTGTGACTTAGGGAGATCAGTTCTGATTATTTTTCCTCCCTACCCCTGTTTTTTAAAAACTAGTTCCTAAGTTCAAGTCAGAAGAAATTTTGCTGACAATTTTAATGGGGAAGATGTGACCTATGCCACTTAAATTTAGTATTTTTTTTTTTAAGAGTGGCAACAGTACTTTAATTTCTAAGATTTATCTATGCTTGGGCATGAAGAAGGAAGTATCTTCAAGCCATGTTTTTTCTTTCTAAAAACTTGAGTTTGTATGTCAGTGACATTGGCTGGAAAAGTTACTTTCCTTTTTCTGCCAGCACATCACTTTCAGGTCTTCATTGTGCCCTTTCTGTTCCTTTCTGCCCATCACTGACACTTCACAGTCAGGAAGTACAGAAAATAGTGTAACATCATCTATGCACTTGGAAGCGCAATAGATACCTCTACAAGGTAAATTAATTTTCTGTTTCTACTCCGAGATAAGCTGTCTGATAAAGCTAAAGGGAGTTGTGTCTTTCAGTCCTATAAAGAAGACAACCCTAAGTTTTAAGATCTGGGATCAAATACTTAAGCACTTAACTTCAGTCTAATCGACATGGAATGCTATATTTATGAAGCACGGTAACCAGAGTTCATCCAAAAATGCCTGTTGCTTGTGACGTTCGCCTTCATGGTTTGTGGCTCCATAACCAAAACTGTATCTGCTTCTGGGTTCTGGTTGTCTGATACAGCAGGAGAACTGTTTGTGGCATTTTGGAAGCATCTTACATTATGGCTGATTCTCAAATCTTCAGATACTTAGTCTAATCTTGCTTCTTATCTGAAGTTAATTGGGATTGTATTTTCAATGTCGAAGTGGGAGAAGGGCTATATTATACTGAAGAAAATGAACAAGCTGTCTCTGAAAGCAAGTGGTGCTTTGCTTCTAGGTCTCTGCTGGATGTTCCTTTCTCTGTGTCTGTTCCGTAGTGGGATACTTGGACTAGTTCAGTTGAGCTCAGCTGTTCTTTGTCACTTTAATTACTGTAATCAAATGGCTGAACTCCTTGTGTGTTTGAGAAGAGGAAAAGTTTTAATATCCTGTTTAGCCTCTCACTGGTTTTAATATTTCCATGAATGGAAGTTAAGTGAAGGCATCTGGCATGTTTAGTCTCAATAAATAATGGAACTTCTCTCTGACATATCAATTATACTAAAATTATGCCTACTATAAAACTTAAACTTCAGACCTGATCTTGGGAACTCAGGTGTGCACAAGTAACATTTCACTTATTTGGAAATAAAGCTTCACTTGTGAATTTTAATTTATCTGTTGAGGCAAAAAAGAGAAATATAGCAACTCCTGCAGCAGTAGGGTTTGTGGGTTTTCTTCTACAAACACCAGTTAGCATCAGAGTGGGTCACACCATGCTACGCTTGGCATATAAATCCAGCAAGGTGTGTGTAACAAAGAGCTTACAGTCATTCTTGTATGGTCCTGAAATGAAAACCTAGCGGCTTGCTTTTTCGACTTTAGGAAATTGCCCAGAGCCTGTGTCACCCGGGACGGGGCAGTGCTGGGCTGGCGCTATGGCAGCCCACTTGAAGCACCTGCGTACGGGGTGTACAGTTGCTGATGTGGCTACACTACGTTTTCCCCACCTACCTCAAGCATCTCTGCTATTTAACTGCTCTCAAGGCATAGGTTTCTCTACGTTTCAGCGTTCAATCCAGCAGTCTTCTAGAGGTCCAAGTATGCTCACTGCCTGAACAGAAGTTTGGGGTATATATGGGCAAATGGACTAAAGCAGAACTGCAAAGCAGGCATTAAAAAAAAAAAAAGTCTCCAAGCAAATATCCTGAGCTCAGATTTTGCTATGACTGATGTAGGTGTCTCCTGCCAGGAGTACAGACAGGGTGTATTCTGAAGTGTGTTCTAGAACTGCGGACGGAGATGAAAGGAAGACCCCCTCCACCTACGCAGACAAGCCCAGGGGGGTTGCAGAGTATTACCGAGGTGAATCCTCTAGGGAGTAATGAAATTGGAATTGCTTTAGCCACAGTTTAAAGGTTAATGTTCTTGTGATGAATGATATGACAGCATATAAATTACAGTCTGCTCATTTCTTAGTGTTGAGCTTTTTATTGTCTAAATTGTCCTGGCCAACCAGGACACTTTTTTTTTTTTTTTTTTTTTTTTTTTTTTTTCCCNTTTTTTTTTTTTTTCTCCCCAATTTGTTTACTGACACGATGAAATGCAGAACTGTCTGCATCTCTGCCAATGCCTAGACCAGGGTGTAGGCAGGCGGTCGGTCTTTTTTTTTTAAAAAAAAAAAAAAACAAACAAAACAAAAACCCAAATCAACCAAAATCCCACAAATTACAAAACAGTGTACTGAAAAGCAGGAAAATACTAATGTCTTCCATAAATTTGCAAGGCTAGGGTTTAGTTTAATGGGATATGCAGGGAGTAAGCTGTGTGTTAAAGGTAGAAAGCTTGTTTTATGAAACTTAGAATTTATTTGCTAGTTGCATTCTAAGGAGATTTGGAAGGCTTTCTTATCAGTCAGTAATCTTACTTTCTGTAGCAGGTCTCCACTTCTAGGTAGCAGACCTCCTGCCAGTAGAATTCATTTTCCTTGTCCTGTTGAGGCTTCTCCAGCTGCAGCCCAAATCACCCCAGGGTGAGCATGAGCAGCGAATTGCTCTGAAAACAGTGGAACTGCTACAGCTTAATTTCTTGTGGAGTTTGACTCCATTAATTTCCATGCTAACTGTGTTAATGGCATTACCCAGCTCCCTGGCCGCCCATTATCAAATGCTTTTCACTTCAGTGACCAAAACCCCTCCTGTTTTCTTTGCTTACCCACAAAATATCCCTCTCCAGCCACAGCTCCCTGGTGAGTTCCCGAAGGCGCAGGTGGCCCATACACTCTGGCTGCTCCGCTTCGCTCCCCGCTGCGGGCACCTGGCTGACCTGTGCATCCGCAAGCGTTCCCCTTCCTACAAAGGCACCACTAACCGCCAGCGCCTAGGACCAGAAGCTGGTTTCCATAAACTTTTAGAAAGAATTAAATTATAATAATTAACTAAAAGTAATAAAGTAGTATAGATTTTTTTAAGTTGTCCAGAAAAATCAAAGGTTGTTTGTGGGTAATATAGATGGACAGCACAATTAGATACATCTCTCTTTTTATTATTTTTTAGTTTTAGATTGGAAATATAAAGTTACCTTACACAACACAATTTTCTCTTTAAGACTTAAAAGAAATTACTTTAAAATTATAGGCTTTTTAGAATAATAAATACTAAGAGTGCTTTCTTAGAATTGTGTATTTTCTTCCTGCAGTTCAAATGTCAGAAGTTTCAGTAATATGTCAGTACTGCAGTGTTAAAACCCAAGTAATTTTATTTTTTTAAAATCTTACTCAACTGAGCCTGTTGAAGAGTTTATTTCAAGTTTATTTCGTTCTTTTATATTTAGACTTCACAAGAGTAGCTGGTAATGAGTTCCCTTTAATAAAGAGTCTTAGCATCGTTCTGGGGGTTTTTGAGTTAGGAATACGGTGTTTCATTGTTTGCCTTCCCAGTATCCATCTCCTAGCTCTGCCGCTCCTTGCTGTGGTCTCTACTAGTATGTGTTTATCCCCTGGAATAAACCGGCAGGCCAGTTTTCCTGGCCTGCCAGGAGGCTTATGCAAACTGATGAGGCATCTGAGGGATGACAGTGGCTTTGTGAAACGCATTTCACTGTTACTTTACATTCTGCTCATTGTTTCCATCTGTGAAGTAAGAAAGGAGTCCCAGGAATAAACTGATACAAATACTAACTTTTAGCATAAGTAACTCTCTGAAAGAATGGGACGTTTACCTGTAAGTGTTCGTATGTCCTAGAGAACAGCAGTCTGGAATAGTTTGTCCACAAAGCTAAACTAAAAGATTTTTATAGATGTTTTTGTTTTGCTTTAGCCTTTGGGTTATCACAAATGATACAGAAAGTTTCTGATAATATGTACATGCTACACCATACTGTTAAATTACTGTCTTACTTTCACATCCCAGAATGAAGAAACATTTGTCTTAACAGAGATTTTAGGCACAGTAACCATCCAAATCTTACTAATTTCCTGTGTTACGTACCAGCAACAACCCTTTGAGTTCCGATTACCTAATTGCAGCTACTTACTTACAGAGAAAACACTGTTAGTTTAGGAACCAAAGTGTAATAAAAATAAACCTATTAAACTAAGGTGTTTTCTGTAGATCAGTCTCAGCAAGTCATTGACTTGATGAATGTAAACATTTTAAACAGACCAATGATAAAGAGCTTGGATTTTAGACAAGGGAGAATTTATGTAGGAAATAGCAACACATTTTTCCTCTAAATTTGCTATCAGAAAGTGAATTTGAGTAATTTTTAATTATGAAGAAATTTAACATACCAATTGTTTCTGCTTTCATGTAGCACTTTTCTCTACTCGTACATTGTGTTGTCTTGCCCTGAGGGCTCATAGGAAAGGGTAAAGAATAGAAATAAATGCTCTGCACATTTTCTATATGCAACTTCAATCAAATTGTTCCATAGTTAGTGCAAAAGAAAAGTGGGAGAGTGAATCCACAGTACGGTTTGCCTCCTTGGTGTATGCAGTAGCTCTATTGTCCTGGTTATAAGCAATGGAATATACTATTCTCTCCATGCTCAAATTATAAAATAGCCTGGATATGGTCAGTTCGTAACTGAATGTCGTGATAGTTCCGTGCATTGAGTGTGTTCTGTTCTAGTTCTACCTTATTTAGTCCTCAGAAGTGGGGGGTTTTTTTTCCTTTGGAAATTTTACACTATCTGGATGTTCCACCAAAAAGAGACAGAATGAAGGCTCAGAAGAGAGGTGCTCTATTGTTTCTTATTCTTAAAATAGTTGAATACACTGTGTTCTGAAAGAATTTCAGAGATTATTTACCTATAAAGGAGTATGCTTGGTCATTTTAAGTTCACATATGGTAAAGGGCTGTATATTTTAATTGGCTCTTACTAGTTCTCTGAAATGTAAAAGCAGCGATGTTATGATTGCATTTCAAGGATCTCTTGTGTATATATTTTTTTATTTAAATCTAATCCTTCTTTAGAAATCACAGAACCCTAAAAACATTTAGACTGGAAGAGATTTGTGGAGGTTATCCAGGCCTTGATCTTTGCGCTCAAAGCAGGGCCGTTTTGTAAGTTAAATCAGGTTACTCAGGACCATGTCCAGTCATGCTTTGAAAATCTCCAAGGATGGAGATTCCAGACTCTGAGCAACTTGTTCCGGTGCTTAATCAGTTTCACTCTATTTATTTTTTTCCATATATCCAGTCAAACATTCCCTTAGTGCAACCTGCGATCATTGTGCCTTGTCCTTTAACCATGCACCTCTAAAAAGGAGTTTAGCTCCAGGTTCTCTGGGCAGTGAGGACTACAGGTTGCTCCTCAGCCTCGTGTTTATTGGGCTGACCAAAAGCCGCGTCCGTCGACCTCTGTGCCACATGCTCCAGGCCCCTCACCCTGCAAGACTGTCGGGTTTGTTCATATCTGTTGTGAAATGAGTGTTTGAAGATGGAACATGATATTCCAGATCCAGATGCCAGCCTCACATCTGGCGAGTAGAAGGGACTGATCATTTCCCCTGACTCGCTGGCATTCGCTGCTGCCTGGGCGCACGCTGGCTCCTGTCCATGTGGCTGAGCAGGACCGGACACTCCTCTGCTGAGCTGCCCCTTCGCCCGGCGGCTCCTCTCTCAGTTCCTTCTCAATGCTGTTGCCCCTTAAATCACTTTTGTAGCAGTGCTAGTCAAGGCTTTGAAAAAGACATTGCCTTAATTAGGGCCAAATATTCAGTAAGTATATATTGTCATGGTGGCAAAGTAGCTAAATCAACTTGCAGCACATGCACATTTAGTCTGGTTTGGGTCCTGCTCAGCTCGTGGATTTGGGCTTACGCTACAGTCTGTCTTGGTACTTGCACATTTTCTTGGCATAGTATTTTTATTTCAAGTCTCTGATTAATCAAAATCATCCTTAATATAGTTACGCCTTTTCTCAAATGTGAGCAAAGAGGCTGTCTCTTGTTCCAAGGGGGCAGTGCAAAAGACACATGGATTAGTATGAGTTTAGTTTTCTTATTTTTATGTGCTATACTGTGAATATAAAAGCATCAGCAATAATAGTAAAATAAAAGCAAATGTTATTAATATCCTATTAGTTTAACAGATGGAAACATAATCTTTTTTCTAACAGATGGAGTCCAGATTCTGTGTAGTAAGTATTTTAGAAATAGTTTGACATTTGAAAAGCAAATGGACCAAATGGATCACTTCAAAAAAATATACAAAAGAAATGAGGGCTTCAAAAATAATATTCCTTTCAGTCTGATACACAACTAATGTATCTTCAGTCCATCCTTAGTGAATGAATAAATAAAATGACATACCAATTAGGAGGTATCTGTTCTACGTAGGTCTTGGTGTTTTGTCACGTCGCCATATCAGCATCCCCATTTTTGCTGGAATAACTGGGGTCCGGTGGTGTGAAGTACCCTTCCCAAGGTTGGCTTCTGCAGCAGCATTAAATACTNTAGTAAACTATAGTTTACTATAGTTTACTTACATATTTATTTATAATAGTTTACTATAACTACTACTTCCCAGCAGCATTAAATACTTGTTCTGAAATGTGTAGGACTGTAACGTAGTTGATGCTTACTAGATTAAATTGCTATGTATTAATTGCATTCACTCATCCATTTAGAAATGAATATAAACTTGAACATCTTGAAGCAATTAGTATCCTAATGTAAGAACTCTCAAATACCATGAAAAAAGTATTGATTTTAAATATAAGACAGCAGAATATTTATAGGAGCTGAAAAGCGGATGAAACCCTTTATCTATGTGTTTCTTTTTAAAATAAAAAAACAACCCAAAAAAAAACCCCAAAAAACAAAAAAAAACCACAGCCAAAAATACCCCAACAAAACAAACCCACTCACTTTTTTCCATTTACTCCCGAAATGTAGATCCAGTTCTTTGTCTGGTAAGAAGTTCAGTCTTCAGCAAAAATCCTTTGCTGATTTTGGACTGAGTTTGTTTATATTTGTTTTATACATGTTTATCCTTGTGGTGGCCCCATCAATGATGAGAATTCCAAACTTTGTGGAACAAAATGCAAAGCAAGCATTTCATAACTGGAGGGAGCAGAGCCAGGAAGAGAAGGTGCTACTCACGTGCAATTGAAGCTCCCCAGTACGCAGGCGCTCAAGGCCCTCGTGATCTTTACTGTATTTATCATCTGTAGTGTTAAGGGCTCCAGTCTGAGGTCCTAAAGATATGTATAACTGAAATGAGTGCATTGAGTTATTTGGGAGACGTAACCACTAGGGGCCCAACTGTCTGAAAGGAGAAATGAGGTGGTGTATTCACTGGACAGTGTGAAATCCTTTGACTAGAATATTTTTTGTAAACGTTGCGTATGTTTTATGCAGTTGTCACTGGTAAATCCTGTAGAATCAAAGACAACAATGAGTGTGAGTGAACAGACTTTATTTTTCTATGTAAATTACTCTGTACTTCTGGGTGCCAGGAATGTTGCATTGCGCAATTCCTGCCCCACTCAACACGTGAGCCCGTCAGTTCCTACGTTTAGTGAAGTAGCAATCCATTTAGAAAAAAGGGCATGGCATTAAATTTTGGAGATTAAACATTTGAAATCATGCAAATTAATTTGTAATAACTCCACGTGATTCTTCCATAACATATTTGCATTTTGAAGTATTCTGAAAAGTCTGTAGCCAATTTTTTGTTTAAGTTGTGAGCAGCAGCTCTGCTTTTGCAGCCTGTAGGCAAACGCGGTGTTAACAGTTCAGTTCTGGTTTCAAGTCTTTGTTGCAGACGAACTCTGTCCCATCACTATTGCACACAGAATGATTTAGACTAGAACGTTGTTTTTTCAATGCCACTTGTGTAAATAGGGCTTAAAAAAAAAAAACAAATATCCATTTAGGAATGGGGTTAGCAACCCTATAATAAGGAAGAAAGCACCTAATTTGTCAGGTACAACTGAGAATAAGTTGTCGGAGATTGAGGAGGCCAGCTGAGTTTCTGGACTTTATTCCCGATTTTTTTCAAGTCCCTAGAGCAGAGTTAAGGTGAGTCAAGAGCCATTTGGTTAAACAGAAACATTTGTAGGTCTTATATATTTGATTTTCTTTGTATGTTCTGTTTGCTGCTGCGGTGGCTGTGTTCCTGCTCCTCCTGGATGGGTCCTGCTGCCTGTCTAGATTTAATTATCCTAGAAAAGCAAAGAAAGGAGGGACAGGGAAAGTAAAAGTCGGGAAATGGCATTTATTTTTCACTCTGAGATCTGTATCATCCGTGGCTGGTTATCATTGTGTACTTCTGAAATGGAGATTACAATTGTGACAATACATAGTACAGGTCTAACTCAAACGTCAAATTAGTAGAGCACAGTGCCTTCGGGAAGTCAAAGGATGTGTGAATAAGGTGCAGGAACCAAACCTTTGCAAACAAAGTTACTGAGTATAATGGTCTCTTGTTACTGTCTGTTTGGGTGGTTTTCCCCCAGATTATCATGGCAAAAATGTGACTTGAAGTAGCTTTTTTTTTCTTGGCGAAGGAAAGAGTAAGTGACCTTGCATCACTGCAGAGCTGCTGACACGCAATGGAATGCTTTTTGTGTTAGACTACATGATAAATTTGTCATTTTATATTAGAATTTTACTGTGCCAAAAATACAGCCTAGTCAGAAAGCTGCATGTTTCAAATCTGCCTTTGTAATCTTATTTACATTAACTTGTGATCATGAGTATTCTCCCTGAAGCCTGTGGTATGAATCCAGTCCTAATGAAATTTTGTGTTTATTTTTACTCCTCTGGTAATTATACTTTGCTATCTGATTCTTTTGTGACCCTTCAAGCAAAAGGCTCAAGAACAGAAATAAAATCTTCTTTGCTTCTATGCTGGAGCCAGTTCTAAAGAAATGAAGAGTTCTTGTATCTTATTTAAAAACATCATACCATCTGGCAAGGAGTATTCATAAGTCATTATGAAGGTTGCTCTCATAGTTCAGATTTTTAAATATAGATGGGACTACGCATTAAAGCTATTTTTAATGAAAGACAGTGATCTAATATTGTAACTAGTTGCATCTGCCAGTAAGCCTAAAAGAATCTTTGATAAATTTGAGATATCACACACAAATACAAGGTTGATAGAAAAACTAGTAAGCTGTTATTAAAGTCTAGAAATAAAGCATAATATCATTTACATACAGTAAAGACACAATATAAATATATAGTATTTATAATATATTTTACTCTCTTAACTCAAAAGGAATAACAGAACCTTGAGAGAATTTAATCAACAGAAACATATTCAAAAGGACTGCAAAAATTGCAAATTTTGAAGCATAGGTGTCATTTTTCCAAAATTGCTGCTTTGTATTTTGTATAAAGTTCACAGAGGATTAAGATTATTTTCTGAGGCACGAGAATTGCTCTGCCATCTCCTCCATCCTACTGATATTACTGCAAATTTTACACCATCTCCTGTTCTTTTGTGGAAGTGATTAGAAAACATCCGTCCATTTTTCAAACACTTGACTATTCATCCTTATTTGTGCAAAGTATTTTCTCAAGATGTTTTGAAAAAAAAGGTCCAAACTTTGTTTAATTAATAACATTAAAAAATTATTTGTATAGTCACTTTACTGTGTGGTTTGTTGATCTGGTTTAATATAAAATGCTAATTGCTGATTAAAGCTTAAATTACGGGAGGGGAAAAAAACAGGAACAT
>VXBO01006133.1:401167-443955 GCA_013400135.1 Rhinoptilus africanus | reverse complement strand
CTGTGGCGGCG
This sequence comes from Rhinoptilus africanus, assembly GCA_013400135.1. Classification (NCBI taxonomy): domain Eukaryota; kingdom Metazoa; phylum Chordata; class Aves; order Charadriiformes; family Glareolidae; genus Rhinoptilus; species Rhinoptilus africanus. The sequence goes on along the minus strand of VXBO01006133.1, from coordinate 443,944 downwards.
CCCGGGCGTTGGCGTCAAACGTGTGCGAAGCCATGTAAAAGCTGGTGCGGGTTAGTTGTCTTGCTTAAATATAGTTTACTAAGTAGATTATGTTTTTTTATTTTGGCCACTCCATTACTGACAGCTTTCCATTTTTCTCAAGGGGCAGCCTTCTCTCGTTGGGTCTGCTAAATTACCCTCCGTATTTTCATTACTTAGGTCCAGAAGAGCTGCATCATTGTTTGAGATCCTGTCAGTGAAGAATTTAAAGCAATAATGTTGTTAGGCTGTAATTTCTCTATGTTAAAATAACTCTTACAGCCTCTTATAAAGAAAACAAGGAATTCCGCAGATTTAAGAACTGCTGTGTGGTAAGGCCTCAGGGGAGACCCGTGGCTCTGTCCAACTCCCTGAAGGGAGGCTCCGGTGAGGGAGTCAGTCTCTTCTCCAAAGTAACAAGTGATAGGATGAGAGGAAACGGCCTCCAGTTGCACCAGGGGAGGATTATGATGGATATTAGGAAAAATTTATTCACCGAAAGGGTTATCAAACATTGGAAGAGGCTGCCCAGGGCAGTGGTGGAGTCACCATCCCTGGAGGGATTTCAAAGATGTGTAGATGTGTCTCTGAGGGACGTGGGTTAGTGTAGCTCGACAGGGCTAGGTTAACGGTTGGACTCAATCTTAAAGGTCTTTTCCAATCTAAATGATTCGATGATAGTCTTATGTCTAAATTTTTTCTTGTGTTCTCCTTAAAGTCTAACTAGCACTGAATATACTTATACATCAGTAATGGATGCCTTGATATGTACTGCCCTTCACGTTGCAGATNCCTGTACAGTGGTTCCAGTGGAGGAAATGGAGCTCAAATGTTTTGGTTCTGAAAATTTTTTCTTCCTCTGGAAATTTTGTAACACACATGACACATGCACTTTTATTCCCATTGTTACACAATAAAAAGGGAACGATTACTGATTTCCTGGTTTGCTACCAGTAGGTTTTCATCCAGAAGCACAGACTGTTAATTACGTATACTGTCAGTAGTGATTCATTTTTCTTGTACAGAAGGCTTAAATTCTTTTCCTTCCCTGGCCGTTAGATTTGTAGGACGACTTCTAGGTAAAGCGTACAGTGAATATCCAAGTAACTTATCTTCAGTCTATACTGCGATAAACCTCCTTGCTTTAGTGGTATTTGAGAGTTCTTTCTTGGCTTTTTTTTTCCTACAGAAAACTTTTTTTTTTTTTCCCCATTTGGCCTTACCTGTGCCTTTACTTCAGATCATAAGGTCATCTTGTGTTAAGCAGGGGATGGTGCAGTCTTAACACGATTCTGAAGATGGGCACGTGTGATCCAGATGTAGTCAAGCATCTAATGAAGAGCTCCATATGAGAACGGAGCAGACCTCAAGTAAAACCTCAGCTAAATGTACTAGTGGTGATCTGTCTTCAGGATTATGGGTTGCTTAGCCACCTGTAACTGTACAAGGAATTCTCTGGGTTGGTAACCATGTGTTTTCAAAACTGCAAGGTACCACTAGTTAATAACAACTTTCCTGTTAACTGTGTTTCTGCTAATAGCATGTGACTAGACTGAAAAATTTAGGTAATCAATAGTGCCGCTTTTCACACCATTTTAAGAATGTAACTGTTTTGTATTTTAAAAAGTGAATTAATTTTACAAGCCTAAGATTTTCCATCTTTGTAGTTCTTGTAAGTCTTGTTTCCGGGACCGCGGGTGTCAGTTGAGGTTTCCAGGCCAGCCTGCGCTGTAGTTGGTACCATCCCTGTCGAACCGCGGCAGCGCGTGGAACGCCTGGTCTCGGGCAGCACTTGCTTCCTGACTTGTTCCTGCCGCTCCAAACGGCTTCTGTGGGAGTCGGGAGCTCGTTCCTGAAGCAGACGCTCGGTTTTCTTTATCCCGTAGAACCGCCTCGCGGANAGTAACAAGTGATAGGATGAGAGGAAACGGCCTCCAGTTGCACCAGGGGAGGATTATGATGGATATTAGGAAAAATTTATTCACCGAAAGGGTTATCAAACATTGGAAGAGGCTGCCCAGGGCAGTGGTGGAGTCACCATCCCTGGAGGGATTTCAGAGATGTGTAGATGTGTCTCTGAGGGACGTGGGTTAGTGTAGCTCGACAGGGCTAGGTTAACGGTTGGACTCAATCTTAAAGGTCTTTTCCAATCTAAATGATTCGATGATAGTCTTATGTCTAAATTTTTTCTTGTGTTCTCCTTAAAGTCTAACTAGCACTGAATATACTTATACATCAGTAATGGATGCCTTGATATGTACTGCCCTTCACGTTGCAGATCACGTTGCCAACAAATTCTGCAAAATGCCGCTTGTCCTCAAATCTCTTTCAGATGGTAAAAGATGTCACTCTTGTTGACTTGTCTACTACTCAACCTAGAACAATCTCAGGTTTAACAAAAGATGAGTTTTGAAGTTATGTAGAAGTTTTGAATGGTTTCCTGCGCTTCCTCCTGCCCTGTCCCTGATTCAGCCTGGTGGGTGGCCTGTCAGCGGCTGAAGTTGACCATGAAGAATTAGACAAAGCAGTGCCAGACATCACGTCGCACAGCGGCTGCAGAGCTCTTTAGTGTGCAGTCATTACACGATATACAAGCTGCTTATGGTGTCTTTTCACTGCTTTCAAGCAGTACAGCCTGGCATGACTTCCAGCAAGGTCACCTTACGTGTCTGCCGTAAATAGTGAAATTTCTCCTGTGAAAGCTAAACTTAAACTTTAAAAGCTGTCCTGAATTGAGATGTAAATCCTGGTCTAAACTCTTGTGACATCACCCATTGATTTAATTGGGTTTGGGCTAGTTCCGTAGTCTTGTGATAGCTATTATGGTGCACGCTTAAAGAAAACCCACCCCACAAACAAACCAAAAAACTCTTGAAAATTTGCCTTTGCGTCACTTTACCACCCCTAGATATTTCCAGGACTTGCCTCCCATAGATTTCTGCATGCTAAAAGATAAACTTGTTGAAGCGTATTCTCTTAGGAAGCTCTATTTCCATTTTGCATCTCTTTAAAGGTTCTCCTTTTCACTGAATATGCCAACTTTGAGCAATATTGATGTTGATAATAAAACCGAGAGAACTGTTGCTGCAGGTGCATTTATATTTTCAGTCACACTTGACTTCTGCCTCTGCACCTACTTGGCAAGCAGTAGCTCATTTTCAAGACACTGATGGCTTACTACCAAGTTCTTCCCACGGCCACGGAGCAGCAGTTGAAGACTGCTTTGTTTCAGGGCACTGGAGGTAATTGCTTGGTGACAGGCAGAGCTTAATGTGTTTGAACTGCCTGAAGGGATGAGCTGACTCTAAAGAACTGCAAAAATTACAAAACTCCATAAGCAAACAGGGCCTGGCCCCGAGCTTACATTTCAAAGAGACCGTGTGACCTGTCAGCTAGTGCTGGGATGCAGCATGGGAATCCCTATGTTATACAAAGGGACAAAATCAGGAATGCACTTTTGCATCCAGTGAGGATACCCAGAGGGCGCACACATATTATGGAAAGCACACGCAACATGTCGTGCAAATATGGAAAAAACCCAACTGGCTGCTTTCCTGGATGCCTGGCAGCCAGGTATTCAGAAAGGTGTGGGCACTGCTCTAATAAATAATGTATTCTCTGTGTGTTTACAAGTGCCACATACACATCATACGCTTGGTCACTGACTTCATCTGTTGCATATGTGCAGTGTCTGTCCAGAGGAACACAACGCACGTGAGGGTGATGCAAAGTCCCTCGCCACTTGCAGGTGTTATTTGTTGGCATCGTGGAGGCAGCTACTCAGTGCTATGAGGCGTCCAGACGTTGTGAAATGGCCACGTTCATTCATTGTAGAAGTCCATCAGAGCCAGAAGAATAATGTTTCAGGAAGGAACTGGGCCTAAAGAAAGTAAGCAAGAGGGGTTGTCATTAAAATTAAGGGAGGAGGATTTAAAAATAAGTAGAATGCTCTGTAAATGCATTTCCCAGAGCGAGAAGCTTTGTAGCCCAACTTCCCCAAGCCCCTGCCCCCATCTGCACTCTCTGTGATCCATGCCTAGTCTTCTCAAGGCAGATTTCTTACTGCTATGGATTGCCAAAGGTGTAACAGCAGGGATATTCCCAGCACTGGCATAACTTAGAGTATTTACTTCCAAAGGAAGTATTTTATTCAGGTGTCAGAAATCTCCTGATTGAAGAGGGGGGAAAAAAAAGGGAAAGAAAAAGGGGAGTTCAGGCTAATAAGCTGTGAATATGTTGTTGGTGATGAAGCATTTTTCTTGAGAGGACTTCTTTAAAGAAAAAAGTGGGGGAAAATTGGAATCTAAACATGAACAAAGATAATTCAATTAACAGGCGTGGCCAAAAGAAGTCTGAATTAAAGACCTTGAGCATGTAGAAAATCCTTTTTCCAGACCAGCCCCACCACAAAAAAGAGAAGGTTTTTTCCTAACTTTATCCAGTTTCATATCCTCAAAACCAAAAAATGTTGTGGATTCTCCAACTTTTTGGATCGTGGTCCAGATATTAGATAAAATTCTGATGAATGTTGTATAGACATTAATACACTTCTGAATAAGGTGAGGTGGGTCTGTGCTCAGGCTTCTCAGAGATACTGATGAGCTAATTGAGTTATCTGGCACCGATTCTGACTTTTCACAGTTTTCATCAAATTTCTCTGGTAATTTCTTTCTCCTTGAATCAGTATGCCAAGTATTAGCCTGTGCTGACTCCGTCATTCATAAATATTCCCACAACATGAAACAAACCTATTTTGTTTAAATGCAAAAAAGTCATTGGATTTCATTACGTAACAAATTTTGCCTTAGGTTATGTATAGTCTTTGAAAGTGACTGTAACGTAGTCCAAGCTTTTAATATTCCTGTCTAGTGTTTCATTTTATTATTATACTCTTTTTTTTGTTTGTCTGAAGTGGAAGAGATTATCTGTACTCTAACGTAAGCCTTCAGAATATCCCACTATGCAAAGGTTATGGGACTGAGCCCTATTTTTTCCACAGAATAAATAACGTCTGAACAAAAGGCTTCACTATGTTGTTGCCGGCTTCTCTTACTTCCCTTGCCCTGCTGTTTGTTAAGATGAAATGGATAACATTACCTTAGGTAGTTAGAGAGAAGAAGGCAGATTGGGATGTAGCCAACAATACTAGAATTAACAAAATGAGATGTGCGCTGTTAGCCAAGGAAATTATTTTCTTGTAGCAGTGGGAACAGCAGCTCTCATGGAGAAACTAGTCCCAAACCTTTGGCAAAATTAGGATTAGCGGTTACAGAGCAGTTTCCAACAGCAGTGTGACTCAGGATTCCTGTAAGAATGGGAGGTCTGTTTAAATGTAGCAGCCCAATAAAAGGACTTTTTGGTCTTGGTCTCCCAAGAAATTTAATGATAAACTCCTTGAGTGTTTGTTTAGGTCCATCTGTAAAAATAACTCAATTGGGATGGAGACTACATTACAGTATTCATTTTTCTCATTCTATTATAATTTTCTGACCCTGATTTCCTGCTTTCTTGCTTGGTTTGAATTGGACCGGTTCATGAGAGAATTCTTCCCATAAGGCATAAATTCTGTGTGGGGGAGAATTCTTTGTAGATATTTGTTCTATGAATTGAAATAATAAACTGTTATAATACTGCTATGGATTTGAAAGCTACTTTGGTCAATAGCAGCAAGTCTGAAACTTTTATTTCATTATTATTCATTTTTCAGTTAATCCCACTGTGGTGTTTGAGATAATTTATTTGCTGTGGGTTTTCCTTTGGTGAAAATGCAAACCCTTTGTGTCCACCAAATGCACGTGCATCCTGTGGGCTTGTGTTACTGGCATGCCCGTACTTTAACTGAAGCTCTTAATGGATGTTTCTGGAGAACACACCATAAATGTTTTTCAGAATATTTTGTAAATATATTTAGAAATAACGCACGTTATTCTCAGTCTTGAATCAGCGATGTGAAGTGCATTATGTTCTTCACGTGAGAGACTCGGTGGTACTGAATTCAATACGGCTATTCTTTGCTTGCATCCATGCAGGCTGCCGCTGGTATTGTTGGCTGCACATGCTAATATTCTGTAACATTTTATTCTGAGGGTTTGTATATACTTTTGATTTTTTTCCTTTCTTATCAGGTCAAAGAGTTTGGCATTTCTAGCACAAGAGCATATTATTTCCAAATCCAAAATTATTTTGTTTAGATTTATGGTAAACTGTCTGAAATCCTTTGCAGCATTTTGTAACGGTTTTTTGGTTTGCAGCTTTGTTAAGGTTATGACCAAATAATTTAATCACCTTAAATTGTCTTTGCACACAAATCTATAGTAATTGTGTTGGGCAATATATGTCCACATTTTTTTACACTCCCAGTTAAATAAGCTGTGCTTATTGGGTGAACAGATACTGTATATATAAAATAAAAAAATCTAACTGCAGCTGCTTTTGTGACACAGCAGGTTTTTAAGGCTCCCTTCAAAGGTGCCACTGGGGAGCTTCTAGGCACTGCCTTATTTATGATGTTAATGTTGTGGTAACAGTGCCCTGCAGGGGAGGGACTTCTCAAAGCTTCTAGCTGCTTAACAGCACAAGGAATTTCATGCTCCCAAGCCCCTTAGCTACTTTTGAAAATCACACCACATGAGTGACCTAACTATAGGGACAGATACGAGACCATCATTTGGATTAAATGGACCAATTCAGTGCAGAAAAAATACAGAAAATTTATGGAATTAAATTAAAAACGTTGACTAAGATCTGCAAATATACGTGGGTATCTCCACGGGTAAATCTTTGTGGATCTAGGTGAAGATTGCATATCAAAATAACTAAAAATTGTTACTAAACTACGATTTTCTGGAAGAAAATAATTTAGTTTTCAGGTTCTGGTCTGAAGCCTGTTGAAATAAAAGGGACTTTGACTCTACAGAGTATAATGCTTGGGGTAGTTTCTGACAGCCTTTCTGTCATTGAATAGTACAAGGAGGCTCAATGAAGCCTTTAAGATTAGTCATTTAGTGCCTATAGGGATACGATAGTGATTAACAGTGAAAAATATCCTGATAAATAAAATAATAATTGTATCCTGGGTGACTAGCAGAGTGTATGGTTGGATATAATCTTCTGGAGGGAATTCTCTAAAACACTGTGTGTCTGTTCCTGCAAAATTAGTCATAGCCAGTCAAAACACTTCAGTACTGAGTACCGGAAAATATATCTTATTTTGCATTCATACACAAAGCTAGCTTTTCTCATGTGCTTGTGCTTTTTAGTGATTCTCAGTAGACTAATCTGAAAGCAGAACCTAAGTGTGAAAGAGCAAGACCTTGTATTTTATATGCTCTTCAACATGAGGCATTGTAAAAATAACAAAACACTTTTCAACAGACTTGTTAGATTATTATATAAATTGGTACTTTTTCATTATCATACTCTTACATCTAATTTTCTGTAAGTGTTCTTGCTTATTCGTTTTGGGGTTGTTTTTTTTTTAATGAATGCGTTTCTCGGTTCTGAGTTAAGGCTAGTCTTATGGTTTTAGGAGTGGCAGGTATTCTTACAAATACAGATGGTTTTGGTTCATTTCCAAAGTAAAAATGATTCACTAAGTGTTGGCAGCTGCATCTACCATTTTATGTTTGTTTAAATCTATTTTATGGTAAGAGTTTTTTGCTCTACCTGCAAGGGTGGGAAGTGTACCTATACCCTGTAACCTGATCAGCCTTTCAGAGTTCACGGTGGCAGTCAAGTCCTGGAAAGAACATTTGGATGAGAACAAAGCTGTTGAGGAATTCTCCCGAGTCCTGATGGCTTGGAGTTGATATAATGCCAATACCTGTGACGAGTCTGTAAAACTCAAAAGTAGTCTTACTGATTTGGTTATAGTGCATTGTAGATTCTCCATAAACCTGCTTTTTGTGGATGATACGGGCAGGTGATGCTGGGCAGGCTCCTGTGGTGTCTTGACGCTGGCAGCAGGCTGATGGCAGGGCAGACAAGCGTTCAGAAGTGCTCTTACACTTTAGCCTTTGAATTGCCAAACTAGAGGCGAGTCTCCCCTGCCCCTGAAAAATGCCGGTCCATAGTGTGACAATGCCTAAATAAATTGCCTCACTGACCCTGCTTGTGGTTTCCTTCAGGGCACCCCATTTAAGCCTCCAGCCGTCACCTTTCCTGGCGTAGAGTTCCACAGTGCGCTCGTTCCAGTCTGAGGCCTTGGGCTCTACCCTCTGTTGTTCATTTGCCATCTCCTTCAGCAGGTCAGGTCAACACCTGCAGTTCCATTCTCTGCAGCTTTATAGTATACATCTTGTTTCAGAACACTTCAGAGAAAGCAATTTTTAAAAGAGCAATTGGTCTGACGTGTCTCCACATCCAGCTTTCTCAAGTCAGTGTTCTCCCTCTGTAAATTCAGTCTTGTGCTATGTCAGGCATTTTGAAAAAAGTGAGATCACTCCTTCAACTCTCCTAAGTGGGGGTGAAATACTGAAAGACACATCTCCTCTTTTATTGTTATCACCGTACTTTAAATATCTAAAATGCCTTCATTTCCTGAAGGAGTCTTTCTTTAAGTATTTGGAAAACAAATACAATACCTGTTGTAACATTCTCAGAAACTTCTTGTCCCTGAGGGGAGGGATGTGGCTTTAAGGTCTTCCTATGCCCTCAAATTTCATTTAATTTTATGCAGCTATCAGGAAGATACTTCTTTATTCAAGATGCTAATACACTTGTATCTTAAAAAATATTTTTTTGAAGAGAGAGAATTTAATAGCAAAAAAATCAGTAGACTCCATGTCACTAATTTCTTTGAAGCTGTATAAGTTTTATCACTCTTCAGTGCAAATTTTGAATTAACATCTTCCAATGTGTAGAAATGAGCATACAATATGACCTGTTGATTGGTTCTAAAATTGTCTTGACAAATTGCAGTCTTATAAATACTTTCTGTTTACCTTGAAGCTTGTTCTGAACACTGCTACTTCTGCTGTCCACTTTTCAAAGCTTGCATTTCTTTTTTTGTGAAGTGATACTTTGCTTTGTAATGAAGATGTTACAGAACAGTTCTTAACTGTCCTTTGTTAGGCCTTTAAAAATTGAAAAGAACGCTGTTGTGAATTAATATATTTGATGATTCCTCCTAATTTAAAAAAGGGAAAAAACCTCCCTATCTGGCATGAAAGTCTGTAACGTTTGTAAGTTTCTGTGTTGTTATGATGTAGGATGCCAGGAAAAAACCCTAGAGTGCTATTGCATGGCAACACTAGAGATGGTTTCTTCAGGGGAAGAGGGGAGTTCCCCCACATGTGAAGAGATTCAGCTTTTGAACAGCTTAACTCTACCCGTTCTTGTTGGTATAATATTAATCCCAAATTTTCAACAGTTGGTTTTATAGATGTAGTCTTAGATGAATGATCATGTGACCGTGAAATATAGTGTAGAGATGACCAAATTAGTTTTAAGTCTATCAACTTGGTAACAGCCATTTCAGACACAGTAGTGTGTAACACCATGGAAGCTAATTCACTCTTCAAAAAAGGAGTTTTATCTGGGTGTTTGTGTATGCAAAGTAAATTATCTGACACAGTGCTGCTGTGGCTAAACCACTCTCAGTACTTCAGCTAGTTAAATTAATTTTAAAGTTAATTCATCTGTCCCTAGGCTGGAAAGCAGACAGCATTGTAAGCAAACTGTAAGTACAGAACTTAAATCAAAGAAAACCAGAAGTAAAATGTCTGCTTAGCAAGTAAAGGGAGTCTGCCCCACTTCGGGGTATGGAAAGTGATCGTTTCCACACACCAGCCATCTGGGGCCGCGGTTGTTTCTGGATTTTCTTTGTGTGTTTGCTTATGTTGTTTGAGTTTCTGAAAAATGTAGGTTTTTTTATTTCTATAAAATTGCTTGTGGTGGTCCTTGGCCTTGTTCACATGCTGTGGTAGCTCCTTCCTGCACTGGAGCCCTCCATGGGTCCTCAGTAGATGCTATGATGTTCTCCAGGGAAATTTCAGTGGGCAGAACAAAGAGATGGCGTGAGGCTTCCTCAAGTCCTTCCCTCAGTTCCAGCTGTCTCTACTGTGGAATATTCCATAGAGCTAGAGGTGATGAGAGTCCTTCCAGATGGATGACTGACTCCAGTGCAGATAATATGTGTTTAATTTTCAATGAAACCTGGCAATAGAGCAAGAGACTGCATGGTATAAGAATAAATCACTATCACTCCAACTGGAGTTTTTTCTTGAAACAACTTTTGAAGTGCCTGTCACTTAAAGATCTTCATGTACAGTTTCTTTTTTTCCTAAAAAGGTACACGATGATGCTTCTGAAAATAAGCCACCTTCTAGTGCCTTTATAAAAAAAAAAAAAAAGATTTACAGATATCTCTTTCAGCACATTATATTTATCAGTTTTCCAATCTTTTTTCAAGATGAAAGGTGAAACGGTCTGACTTGAAACAAAGAAATAAACCCTATCTTGTCTTTGAACTGTTTGCCAAGGAAGTAATGGGCTTGTGGGGTTTACATGTGCTGTGCTGAATTTGCTGAGAACAGCAGCTTTTAATGAAGCATACAAAAATATTTGAAATTTAGATATATTTTGGTATGGGGAGGAGAGAAAGTATTTTCGTTTGAGCAAACTGTAATTCTGAAATGCTTCGAAGTGTTCACCTATTCTATAGTATGCCAGAGTTGTTTTCTACATGTCTGTTTACCTTTATGTGCTTCAATTTCAACTGAGCCTTGTTTTCTAGAAGTTGTTGCTTATATTTTGAAAATTAAAATTATTGTAATAGCCCTAAAAAATAAGGCTTTAATCTCCTCAGAGGCGCCATACAGGGATTTTAACTTCTTGCTTCTGGGGAACTTGAACCTTTAAGCGTTCATTTTCCAAATACACCAGCGGGTGCATAGCTTCATTTGTGAAGCTATTCCTGTTGATGTCAACAGGACTAGTCATATGAAGAAAGCATGTACGTGGATGTTTGTAGGGTTAGAGCACTCTTCAAAACAGGCAGATAAATGTCATTACAACCATGATGGTCTAGCAGTTCTGCACTGATGTATTTGTAGAAAACAGACAAATTTACTAAAAATACATATTCAGAAAAGATAGGAGCTGTCTCAGAAAAATTGAAAGCATCATATACAAAAGCATCATATAATAGGGACTCATAATAAGAACATCAGATTATTTTGCTGTTGAACCTTCGGCTGTACAGTAGACCAATACCTTCCTGTACTGAATACATATAATAAATGGACAGCTATGGAAGGTCAAAATGTCAGATTAGGTAGACAAACTGGGAGCACAAGTAGATCACAAAGATTATGAGAAGCACAAAAATTTAAGTTCTTACCAAGGAAGCTTTCTAAGCAGTGAGAAATTCTGCTAGGTCTCATACTGAAGGAGAAATGTAGGGAAGTGTTTAAAGTAGATTACTAATATCGGGACAGGCATTCATATAGCCAGGATCCGTAAAGTGAAGTTACTGACCGAAGAACTGTGAAAAAAGAGCTCCCTTGTCCCCCTCCCTTTTTCCTTCTCTTTTCCTATCTCTATTCTGAAATTTAGTATTTAAAAACACACAGTACCTAACTTCTAAGAAAACATCTATACTGCAAACTGCACACATCCATCATACAGAAACCCCCAATTAGTTACTCTTTGGGTTCTGCTGTGCTTAAACAATCAGATGGCCAAAGAGCACACAGAACTGATGTGACACGGCCATAAAACTATGTGTGCTTTACCAAACAAGGCTGTTTTAAGGGGAAAAATGCGCCTCCACACGTGGCATTTAGGATAGTTAGACCATACGGAAAGCTGCTCTCCCTTGCTCTTCAGTGAGGTGCGGTCCTGTGTTCTTGCAGATGCTGTGCAAACACAGCATTATAACGCGTAGCAGGGACTGACCCCTTGTTTCGGGTGTTCCATTAGGCACCCTGTTTCTCCATTTCAGTCCCTACAGTCGCACTTGAGCTGCCCTGCAGCTGATGTGAACCAGAAGTCTAGACAGAGGCTTTTTTAATCATGGCAGTTTTCTAATTAGTTCTTCAGTTTACAATCCAACCTGCTTACAACAAGGTAGTTTTAATACTCGTTGCTAAGCCATCATACTTTCTTTTTAGGGAAGGCTATTGAAATTTCTCAAAAATGCTAGTATTGTAAAAGTTCCTAGACTAAGCTGCTTTGTGATTAACAAACCTTCTGGGATTAACCAAAATCTGAAATCTTTGTTCCCTTTCCATTTATGAACTCACAGACTTCACACAAGAGAAGCACAACAATATGGTTTTCTTTGGTTTCCCTAATACAGTTCAGAAATCTTGTGAATGAAAAACTTTGTAATCTCATGGGATGTGTGACAAGCATTATAACATCTGGTGGCCACATTGGTTTTTCATACCCAGCAGCAGCACAGTGCAGAGTGAAGCTGTACCAAAAAGAGCATTTCTTAAAACATTGTCATGATTCTGTTGTCTTTATCCTTCTAAGACTCATCTTTCTTGATCACTTGCTTATTGGCACCTAGGTTCGTGAAAAGAGAGAAGCTTTGAAATGATAGTCGACATGAATAACACTTGTTGTCATTTAAGACCGTTCTAGTAGCCAACATGGAAAACAATTGCTGCCTTTCTTTTTGCAGTAGCTTAAACATAGCTAAGGACTGTTTCCACGTGTGTCCGCCCCCAGTTGCCTGTTCTTTACATTAAACCAGCTTTTCTCTGCCTGCGGACAGTTTGTGAAATAATTATGTAGACAGTATTTTTTAAACCAGGTATGTGCATATTCATGTGGATGCAAACAAAGCAGAGGGGAAAAAACAGTATTAATTAAACTTAAATTAATTAAAAGTTAGTATAATTTTTATTTGATTGGAAGTGGAGACTAGTATGGGAACATTTTAGAATAAATCCAGGAAATTCTGCACAACGATTAACTGATTCTTGGACTGGAAAAAGTGGAAGAGAGTGGGCAGAACACACCTCCAAGTTTTTCCTCTGCTCTCACAAGCATGTTTGCAAAGATGCTTGTCCACTTTTGTTGTTCTTTTGGGCTCGCTCTTTTCTTGCTGAGCTCCTTTTAGACACAGCCCTGCAGAAGAGGCAGGATTACTTCCTGCATCTTTCAAGCAATACTGTTATCCAAACCTGTCAACGCTCTTACTGCTGGTTTGGTACAAGCGTGATGTTGTCAGTCCCAGGTTCAGTTTGTGATCAGGTACAGTCCCACTCTCCTTTGCAGTACGCCAACAGGCCCAATTATTTCCCACCTTCTGAGGTGGGAACTGTAGAAATCCCTTCTGTCCCTTCTACAGTGCTTTCATGTCCCTAGGGAAAAATCCCCCCCATTTTGGATTGGAGCTAGGATTTGTGGTAAAGACAAGACTGATGGTTCATTTTGACACATTTTGATCAAAGCAGTTATAAAGTACTTTTTTGCTTTGATGCATCTTGTTCTGAGTTAAATGTGTTCATGCAGATAAGCCCTAGGGCATGCAGGATTTGGCCCTTGTGAGGATTCGAATGAACACTGGGTAAAGTCAGGAAAGATTCTGTTATTTTTCAATAAATTTTAGATTAAGTATCAGTGGAAACTTATGTTCTAGGCATCCCTGCGCATCTGAATTTTACTGCTCCTTAATTTCTGTCAGTGCAGCTGAAGGCTGTCTGCATGCAGAAGGCTCCCGAAGGGCCAAGGCAGAGGCTGTTCCTTTGTATTCCCTGCTTGTGAGTTCACATTTGGGAATGTGAGTAGGATCCCAAGCTCAGGAAAGACACTGAAGAGCTCCTGCAGGGGACACCTACTGCTTGGGGACCTGAAATATTTACAGACAAGCAGAGCCTGGGGGAGCTGGGTTTGCTCCACCTGGAGCCAAGGCCGTGGGGGCCATTGTAGTGACCTCATGGCTGGGGATGCAGAAACAGACTGTGGGGGGTCTTGGAGGCACCCAGATGACCATCAGCAGACACCAGTTACGGCAGGGAAAATTCTGACTAGACAGAAGGAGAAAATTCTTCCAAGTGACGGTATTCAGTCACTGGAATAGAGCCTGAGAGAAGTTGCGGAAGATTGGGGATTTTCAAAATTCAGCTGGACAAGGTTCTGAACAACCTGATTTAAAATTGAAATTTTCTCTGACCTTGAAGTTCGCTGTGAAATTGGACCAGATGATCTTCAGAGTTTTCCTCTAAAATATATTTTATTTTATAATTCTAACATGAGCAATGCATGATAAAGCATCTTTAGAAAGATTTCCCTTTTACCAATGTGGTTCACCACATTGTCTCATGAATGCTGCATAAGCACGGCTGTAGAGACAGTAAACTGTGACATGAGGGGAAAAAAAAAAGGGTCAGAGTGGAAAGGGAGAAAAGTAATAGTCAAAGGAAGGCTCCTAGATATCTGTGATGCCGGAGACATTGTAAGTGGGAGTGTATCACCAGGCCCTCCTGGCGTCTGTCCTCAACTTCTGCTTTGTGGCAAGAGCACCGCCACACCACTAACAGTTTGTGGATCACCTTCTTAATGGACACCATATGGGAATAAGAGATCAGACAAAGATCGTCCTGTGCAGTACTAATTGCTTAAATCTGGAGAGCATGTGGGCACTGAGGGCTCTACACGGAAAGTCAGGAATAGTGTGATAGATCAGGGCCATGTACAGAGGCCAGGTTGATCAGCATCAAATGTCTATGGCCCAGCTTTGGTACAGAAAAATCAAAATCTTAATCTTGGCTTCTGATAAAATGTTTCCTTGTCATGATTCTATCAATCACATCAGTGCCTACCTCTTAATTAAAAGTGCAGCAGTGTGTAATCCTATAGCTCTGTATTTGAAAGACAGAAAGGAGAAAAAATACTGCAGCAATCACACTGGAGAGGGGAGAGAGCACAGCACATATGGAACGCACATGTAGGTAAGTATGCGGGGAGCTTATTGAGATTCTTGCAGAAATAGGGAAGTAACTGAAAAAAATGTTCTAACTACTAAAAGTTAGCAATTCCCATTCTGAATTCGAATTTTGTTTTTAAAAAAAGGTAATTAATCAGAGCATCTCTTCAGCCTTTAGGTCATTCTTGGACTTCACTGAGCTAGGGTTCAGTGCAGGACACGTGGAGCCTTCTTGGAAGTAATACTAGGACTCACTAAAAAGCCTACACTGTGACTCAAAATCATAATTTCTAAACTGTCATATTCCAGATATCTTTACTGGTATGCCCATGAACACAGACTACGCTAAACTGATGCTAGGATGTTGTCTGCCTGGGCTTTTGTCTGTTGTGGTAAGAACTGTTTACATCTGGACAGAAGTCTGCTCTGCCGCTGTTCCTTGTGGAGGAAAGCGGGATTTCTCCTAGTTTGTGCCCTTACTTGGGAGCACTTACTTGAGATGAATAAAAAAGTAGTCACATACATGTCAGATGCTCATGGAGATTAAATGATGGAAGTGTTTAAAGTTGTTGCAACTAAACATAGTGAGCCATCTTCAGGGCTCCGTTTCGTGGCTATCTTTGTTCAGTGTAGAAGTGCGTTCATTTTAACAGTTTGCACAAATACAAGCTCAAACCCAAGTTTGGATCATAAGTTTATTTTTAAATAAAATTGTCATATAAAAGAGAGATTCTCAGTGGATTTTCAGTGCAGTCCTATTAAAATCTGTGGAGTTATTTTAACATTATAGCAAAATAAATTAAAAGCAGAATCCAGTCCCCAGCATCATGCTGTGACTTTAATTTTTAGATGAGATTCAGTAGTAGACTAAGTTGCTGTGGTAACTAAAAGCTCTGTTGTGAAGTTCCTAGGGTTGATCAGAAAAGGAAAAAAAAAAGTTAAATATTTTATGTCAGCCTTATTATAAAAAATGGGGGTTTTTTTCTTAATTGGAACAGTTTGTAGTCATTCGTAAGTGTATGGTTAACTTTTTTCATCCTTTTCCCCATTTTTCTCATCCCTCTCTCATCTTCGTGGTTTTAAAGAAAGGCCAAAAAGAGTGGCTCAGAAGAGCAGATAAAGTAGCCGTTTCCTGAGGAGTTTTTTGTTGTTGTTGTTTTGTTTTTTCAAGAGAAAACCCCCACAGAATACTGGCAGTGGCAGGCCTGGGAGCATTACACTTGGCGTGGAACAGCTACTTTATTGTGCTAGAACACTGAGATAAAACTGCTGTGGACTTGGTGGCTCTTCCGGTCATCTATGATTTTTGGGGTCTGATGCCATCCCTAAAATTAGCATTACAAAGAGTGGTGCTTCCCGTAACTAAGCCTTAGCAGAAGTATAGCTGAAAAATGCAACTAAATGGTTATTTCCCACCCCCCCGCCCCGTGTGTTAGCAAAGGGAGATAATTTCTTATTCTTTCCCCAAACCAGAATGGAAGAGAATGAGTAGGTAGAAAGAGGAATGACAGAAAGTGGGAGTAGGATAAGTGTATGTTCTCCTCCGTTAGTGCTTCTGCTCGTAGCCTTCCATCCATGCCCAGGGCAGTCATGGGGCTAACACAGTCAGTGGCCACAGGCAGTGAGCCTAAAGTACTGGCTACTTTGAGAGAGGTTTTCAAAGGTACAACAGAAGGTTGGTTGGCTGAAAGAGGAGGCAATGTCGCTAGTAAGTTACAAGATCCAAATGCAGTGTTGTGTTTGGCTTTAGTAGTTTTGTTTCAGGTCATCCATGCTGTGGACTATTTGGTTAGGCTCACCCCTCTGACGTGCATCTACGTATTTTTCCTGCTAGTCTATCGTCTTTGGTGTTTACTATCTACTAAACATTTTTTCTTAAAATGTGTGTTGGGGACAATCTGAATGCTCTTTTGTAAGCATATCTGCCCTTTTCCCCTTTCACGTTTCCAAAGCCATCACTTTTTTTCTTTTTCTTTTTTTTTTTACATAAAACTGGAATAGAACTGCTGTCTTCCTTTCGCATTCCTAAAAAAACACTTGTGAAAAAATACTATATAAAAACAAATTTTGTATTCTCTTGCTTCCAAGATAGAGGAAGAGGAGAAAGCAGAAGAATCTGGGCTTTGTTAATCTATTTTTGGGGAAGCGCACAATTTCCAGATCTTCGCAAGTTATAGATTATTTTTTTCCCTAATTTTATTTGGATTCCTATTTTGGCTAGTAATTCCTAAGTTTAGACTGAACGTGAACATAAATTTTGGTACTCAATGTGTAAGGGGTGTAAGCAATTTCAGCTACTTCATTTTAGAAGAATTCTTACAGAAGGGTAATTTCACTCCTACTGAGTGAGAGAGATGTGTTTGTTTTATCAAGAGTGTTTATAAACACAGGTCCTTCCTCCCAGTCAAGGTTGCTCAGAAAATCGGTTTATTAGGGGTGGTTAAACCTTACTGTGTTCAGTGGAAACACTAGAATGTTCTCTGTCTGGCCTTAGAAATGATGCCATTGTTATCGAAGATTTAGGGAACTACTTACGGTAGATATAGATTGGTATTTCCTGTATTTGGAAAGGTTATTCCAGGGAACAACAGGAATACAAGGTATTGATCGCCCTGACACAGCTATTTTCTTTGTCCCTTGTGCTATCACAGCACCTTCCTTTCTTCTGTAGTCTCTAAATTCTTATTTCTTGAATGTATTTTCCCTTAGAACTTCTTACAGTGGACAAAATTGATGTCGTTGGACTTAGACTAAAGGTTTCCACAAGCAAAGTATGTGCGCATGTTTTTCCAGTTAATACTACAGACTTGTTTTTCTACATAAACCTATTTTTAATCTGTTTTCTGCTATTTGTGCCATGGTACCATGATTGACTATGTTAGTAGCATTTATAATTGCTAATCATTTGAATCGATAACTACTTCTATCACATTAGTGCATTGCTTTGATCACTGTGAATAAACAAGTAGCTATTTTTTTCCTGGGTTAGCACAACATAATCAAGTGCTTTATCGTTATGGAGAACTTTTTGATTTCCTTACCTAAACAAAAGTTTGAATTTAACTCACTCTTGTTGTTTAAGCATCACTCTGTATCTGGGCATTGGTGGGGGTTTTTTATACTCTTTATGCTTTTTTTGTTGTTGCCTAAGAATTGTCTTATGATTTGGAAATTGGTTTCAAGAAGCCATCGAGAATCAGCCAAAACTGCTAAAACCAACGTCTGAACAGGGACGTACACCAGTACAACTTCAGTAGGCAACAGCAGTTCAAAACCCATGAATGTTCATCAACTTGAATCCCATAAACAACTCGGAATCACCTGCAGAGGCTCTGGCTGAGGAGGAAAATGAATTCTATCCTCCTGAAGCACAGGTCCAGCCATCCAATCAATTCTCTTGAGTTTCTTAAGGTAGAAATGCACCTCCTGCAGTTCATACTTACCTTTTGGTGACAGCAGCACCATGTAAGAATTACAGATAGTCCGTTCAAGTTTGATGCAATTTTGGAATTTCAGTGCCAAGCTCCAGTGGCTAAAGATTGTTCAGAATAAATGAAAAGTATTTAGGAAATCAGAAGAGAACTCAAAAAACTGACCTTAAATCTGAATTCCAAAATCTTTAACTGTTGTCTCAGGGATTTCACTGCAGCTGTGAAATTATCTTCAGTTTCACACCCCTCCAAACTACACAACAGGAGCTCCTGCTACTGCAAGGATTGAGTGGGATAGTATAATTAAGTCTTGGTTATCTTTCTCAACAACTTTTGCAATATTAATGTGAAACAGAGCTCCCTTTCTGTTTACTATTAAGTTTTCTTTCTAAAGCTTGTGTCCAAGAGCGATCACTGTTTTGCTAATGTTCGCTCTTTGCTCTGAGCTCTGCTGCAGTCCCAGTCCCCAGGAAGCGCTGGAGGTGCAGGGCAGACCAGTTGCATGTCTGAGAAACATTTGCAGGCGTAAGGCCCTGCTCTGGAAGCTAACACAGCTCTTCAGGCCAGCTACTTCCCTTCGCCTTTGTGCACTGCTCTTGTGGATGAGTAATTGCATGCTATTGTTTATTCTTCTGGAAATGCGCTTCTCAAGAGCAGCATATTTCCCATGCTTTGGTTGTACATGTGGAATATGCCCTCTTCTAGCTGCCTTCCAGAGAAACTATATAAATACAGACGTGTTTGCAATGCAAACTTGAATTCTGCAAGACAGTATAGAGTCAAAAAATAGAAGGATGAGTCTGATCCCTAGAATGCTGTGAGAGCCTCACAGATTGAGAGGTGAACGTCTTTATGGGGGAAGTGTTTTATTTCCAGTTGGTAAATTTGGGAAGGGCATTGTCCATTTTACAGCTGCAGGCTTGGTGTTGAAACGGAAATGAAGATACTGACTTCTGTGAATTGCTTTGAGAGCTGTGGATAAATTCTGGCATGTAAGAATGGGGCAGTGCTGTTCTCCTGGCCTGTGCAGCAGAATCTCTGCAGTCCTTAAGGAAGCTGAACTGGTTCACTTGGCAACGTTTCAAAAGCAAACAGCCATTTTCTGCTAGAAAAGATATTTAACATTAAGTACTGGAGGAGTGCCATTGTTTCCAGTGGATGTTATGATTAGCACTGAGTATTTTGAGAGTAAGGTGTGCTACAAAAACTGAGCAAAGCCTTAAGGGTTGGATAGACTACATGACTGTAATTGAAAATAATTGCCCTTAATACAAAAATGGAATACAGTCATCTTTGTTCTAGAGACTAATCTCAAATGGACCAAAAACTGTATACAGACAAAAACATTTTAATTAAATATTGATCATAAAGGTAATTAACATCCCCTTCCCACTCTCAAATTTGAATTTAAAACTTCCAAAATTACAGCGAAAGTTGGATTTTCAAAAAAAAAAATCACAAAGTTTAAATTCATTTCCTTAGATAAAAAATTATAGATGTGGAAGGCAATGCAGCTACCAACTTTGGTGTATCAAAAAATTGTTATATAAAATCAAGGCTTAAAAGTACTGAGACGCTGCTATTAACAGAAAGCTACAGACCCTGACCTGCATAGCTAAGGTATTAGTCTTAGATTTAAGTGGTTTTTTATAATCTTCAGTGCTCCTTCTTTTTTATTTTTCATGCAAAAAATGTAACAGGATGTGTGAAGTGGTATGTAACAATATGTGACAGTAACTCGCACAAGCACTTGGACAGTTGTGCAGATACTCTTGGACTAACCTCTAAATCAATTAAGTCTGGATCAGATCATTCATGACCACAGATCATTCCCATATGTGGACTTCTCCGTGAGTACGATAAATAAATCTCCATAATCAAAAGCAGGACTGCCACTAGCCTACAGTGGTGGTGTCGGAGGAAAGGGACCATGGAGTACAGAAATTCATATACATATGTATATATTCATGTGAATTGTTCTTTCAAATGAAACACGTTGGAACAGCAAAGACACCCTGCAACATTTCTGCTCTTGCTGCCACAGAGAGGAGTTGTTGGTGGTGAGGTATCTCTCCCGGGAGCTTTGTTTCCCTGGGGGGGCCTGTCCCTCTCTTGCAATAAGGAAAATGCCGGAGTGGAGAGTGAGGGTGCAAACACGTAGATGGTCAAACAGTGCAAGGGGCATGTCATGGCAATTCATGGGCAATTACGAGAGTGAAGTCTCTGGGTAACTGCTGCTTCAATAGCGTTACGGGAAAAACGTCTATCTTGGGGAAGTTTAGACAGTGCGTCTCAACCATAAACTTCTTCCCTTCTGTTGATTGAGCTGCCACTTTTCATGAAATTGAAGCTGAAATAAAATATGTTGTTATAGTTTTGAGATGCACTTACTATTATTAGGAGGAAAGGACTGCATAAAAAGCTATGTAGTTAGGTAATATGTTGTACTTTTATATAGACACATTTAATTTGGCACAATTCTAAAATTCCAAGCATTTTAGCTTACTTCCTATAGACTGCAAACTTCTGCCTTTTAGGTAAATGCTGTGAGTGTTTGAACCTTTCAGACTTTCTGCTGCTTACAAGCACTTTTGACAGATGGCTGAATGAGTTAATGATCTTAGATATACTTAAATGCCTAGAAGTTCAGTATAAGTAGGTCGTTAGGCAATGGAAAGTTCATTCAAAAGTTTGTCCTTAACGACCCATACACCAATGTTTATAATCACTCAAAGCTTACCCAATTCTTCCAAAATCCTCTGAAGAACGAGGGGGTTTTAGCAGGGGGAAAAGGACAGAGTTGTACAGATATGTGAGGAATTAACAGAAAAATTGTGTACAACTAAATAAGTTTATTTTTAAAAATGCACATCCATAAGGTGTCAGACTACTTTTCATCTGTTTTCATAGAATTAATGGTTTAGTTGCTGTAATGCATGCACTTTGAGCGATGTCACTAGGATTTCCTCCCCACTTTATTTGTGTGTAAGGCATTTTGTTAGTGGTGGTAAGCCTGAATTTGAACAAGGTGTCTCTTTGCCTGTATAGAAATGGGCATGACACGGCAGTGGACAGTTAGCAGAATTGGTTTTGTCTGTACAGGTTAGAAAATAATGTTTTGTATTTGAGGAACTGGAACAATAACTGGCTTGCAATACCATTCATACAATGCCAGTAACACAAAACATGAATAAAAAATATGAATAATATCTTTCTAATGGGTTTATATCTACAACACTTCATTATTTAAAACTACATTTCAAATGCTAACAACATTCCAAGTGAGGTTCCTCAGTAAGGTAGTTGTTTAATCAGGAGGGATTAATACACATGCTGTATAAAATACGAACCAGTGTGAGGAGGATGGTAAGGGTCTTTGAGGTAGAAACAAAATTTTTAAGGGCCTTTGGTGGAGGCATGCAGATTAGTAAATACGTGTGTTTGACAGAGGAATGAAAAATTTCCAAAGGAATTTTTCAAGAAAGTGATGTTGTAATGTTTTGTACAACATACAGTGTTCCTATGGCTTTTAAGTGAAAACCGAGATTGATAAACATCTTAAGGCTGTTTTCCATAAATGAAATCTGCAAACAGTGGAATCTGCAGTAGGAGAAACAGATGAAGCACAAAAAGTAGTGTGAGAACTATTTTCTGTACAAGCAGAAGAATACTTGAAAAATAAAAGTTGACTAACTTGGGAACTTGCTGGATGGTTAATGTTCCAATTTGCCCTGTTAGCTCAACTATAAAAGTGCAATTAAAGAGACTTTTGTAAAAAAAAAAAGAAAAAAAAAGTCATACCTTATTCAGACCAGATGAGAAAAAACAGGCTTATCAAAAATGTTGGCAGTTGTGCAAAAAAAAAAAAAAAGTTGTTGAAAGATTGTACTGAACTTTGTCTCGCTGCAGCAGCGGTGACAGATGCTGACGGCCTCTCTGTTCCAGCCACTGTAGCTGTGCCATGTTCTTTCTTTACCAGCATTTCTTGAAAATTAGGGAAGGGGAGTTTGAAACTGATGTTTCTTCCAAAAGACAGTGTTTGTTTTGAAACTGGTGTTTGTCGCACAGTGAGGCAGGCATGGTAGAGCAGTTTGGAAACAGGCACTGCCTTTTGAAAAAATTACTGATAGTGCTGCATATGTGGAAATAAAGGCTTTGAGAACTGTTTGTGAAGGGCAATGCACGTGAGTGGAAAAACATGTTTACTTGGTTTGCTCTGTGATATTTGGGAGAAAACACTTGCAACATCAGTGAAATCAATGCTTGTTGCAGTAGAATGCTCTCCTCTGCAATCCTTTGCTCGGGCGCCATAGTTCCCATCCCAAGGCAGAGGGCCCAGCGCCCACGTTGTCACCTTCTGTAGTGCCCGCGCAGTGGGACAGCTTGCTTGCGGCATGACACGCTGCCCTGACGAACACGTGCAAGGTCATACACCACGTGCTGCCTCAGGGGTTGGACATGGGCAACTAGGATGTGCATTTTAATATTACTGATCCTTCACATGTTCTCCAGGATGACCAGAGCACTCTCAAGTAAAATTGTTATTTGGGGAGAAACATGGCTTCGGGCTGGACCCATAAGGATCTTAGCATGGACCTTGCCTTCGGTCTTGCTTTTGTGTGAGTATGCAATAGGAGCCTGAGTAATTTGCCCAAGATCCCATCATGAGATAGTAGCAGAATCAGAATTATGATTCAGGGGTTCTTGAACTCTAATGCAGCATGGCCTCTTCTTAAGCTTTCTTTTTTCTTCTGTGCTCCTCCAAACACAGAGTTAAATTATCTCTCTTTGGAACTCTGCTCAAAGAAAGAATGTTAATCAAAGACAAACCTCAGGATCTGTCACAGGTGTTTTGAATGTTTTAATTCATTATCAGATTTGTATAAAGAAAGGTTTTACATTTAAGAATGCAAATGCTTAGTTTCAATCTGGTTCTTAATTGTAGCATCCTAAAAACACTGAAAACATGACCCTTAGCTGACCCATGATTATACAAATTGACACCAGAAGGAGCTGTAAACTGGCTTCATTGTGAAATTAATGGAATTCTCTTCTGTGATAGATATACAGAAACAAAGTACAGGTTTAAAAACCATCTATTTTGGGAACTGCATCTTAATGGTGTCAGAATTGCATAAATACATGCATAGTTCCAGGAATGTTCTAAAAGAGCCTCTGGGCTTTGATTTTTACATCTGCTGCACTCTGGTTATGTAGTTCAGCTAATCCACTAGCTATTCAATATATATTCTATATTGCTTACAATAGTTTGCACATTTATTTTTTAATGACAAAAGGCTCCAACCCTCTTTGCATACACTGAAAGTATCTACATAGCTGAGGGCGAAGTGAAGGCCGCTCACCCCTTGAGCGCTGGGTATTGCCAGGCTGGGAACATCAAAAAGAAACAGTGAGACACTGAAGCATTTCCAAATTGATCTGGATTCTAGGGGGCGGTGGGGAGGTGAGGGGAGCTAAATGAAAATTAACTATGAAAAAGAAAATTATTTAACTGATTGCAATAGAACAAATAATTCCTGGACAATTACAGCAAAATTACCATTCATGAAATGCATAAATGCTCACTAACTTAAGGGAGAGCTTGTTCACCCTGTGAGAAACAGCTCTAACAGCAACCATTAGTTAATAAATGTGATTTGTTGTCTAATGGAATATCCATTGTAAGCAGTAAAAATTAAACTCTCATCTTCTCTAAGTTTATTTCATTGTTTAACGTACTGGCTCTTTAGTGTCTAAATGATTTTGTCTGTATGGGATTTTAAAATATTTATAGGAAAAATGGAGTTTGAGTGTCAAAGACTTGTAACCAGCTTATTGTTAAGGGGCTAGAACTGCGGCACTTGCAAGTCAACACAGTTCCATTTATGTTGGCAGAGACATCTGCAGGAAGTTTGAGTCACAGTATCTGGTTACTGATGGGCAAATGATGGCACACGGTAAAGATGTTTAGAAGCCTGAAGAACCACAGGGGTGCAGAAGGAGTTTTCAGGTGGGCTTACAGATCTGCCTCATTTCCAAAAGCGGTGCACACGGGAGATGACTAACAACCTGGGCTCTTATAAAATGGATAAGGATTGTGTTGAAAGAAAATGCGAGATCTAAGCTTGAAGATGTAGATATGGGGAGAGGTGTTCAGTGTGGATACTGGTGTGACTCAAGGCTAAAACCCGGTGAGAGCCCCAGGATGCAGTGAGGTGTTTCCCAGGGCAGAACAGGAGCTGAGACTTGAACCTCATCCCAACCCTCTGTGGAAGCTCAGCCGTGCTACCGCCAGCGCGGGTCACAGCTACGGAGACAGCTTGGGAGTACAGATCAAGGCAGGCCTGTCTTCCAAAGCACTTCTGAAAATCTTGGAAGTCAAAATACTGTTTAAAATGTGCTTTTAAACAAAGTTTGGCAAGGTCCTACTGCAAGGTAAACAGAAAGTTCAATAGGCTTTGTTTAACTTGCCTAATGTATTTTAAGTCTCTCAGTCCTGACAATTCTTTGTAGCGTAAAGCTCTCCAGATCAGGTTATATCTTTCCTGTTGTAAAACTCCAGTAGTGAAAACAGACGTTGTTTCCAATCTCATCTGTTTACAATTTCGCTTGATTACTAGTCCAATAGATTTCAAGCTGTGGATTTAAAGATTCAACGTTCATATGGCTAGAATTTGTTCCTTTTCTGACTAACTTTTAGCTACATTATTCAGTCTTACTCATGTTAGCCTGCATTTTATTTTTATCAAGACATACAATTTTGTCTTCTTAAATCCCCTTGAACCAAACTGTCATGATTGTCCTCACCAATCTTTCACATCCGAGTTATTTCTGCCTAGCTGTTCTGAAAACCAACTCCTAAAAGCAACATCTTGAGAATGTGTGAAAGGCAGTAGATGCCGCCAGTGGGAACATATTCCAGGCTTCAGTGCTGGGTATCTAAAAGTATTCAGGGTGGCTCTGGTAAGAACGTATCCTGGAATTGTGTCTACCATTTCTTTTGGTCATTACCGAACTATTACAGAGCATGTAACACTTGCATCTTTTCTTGTAGCAAGAGAAATTCATACTAGCTCTTTTTTGCTCAGCTGTGTTTTGTGTGAGAGAGAAAGGCTTAGAGTCAAACTTGGGGATTTTAAAACATCAAAAGCATTTAATTCAGTCTCTGCTGGCACATCATGCCAGCAAGTTCCATGTTTTATTATGCAGAAAAAACAATTCAGTTCTGCTGTATTTAATAAATAGTTGGAGGATGTAGTAAATACCTTTTAGCACATTTTTAAAGCAGATGAGGAATGACGTAAGTCATCACAGTTTAGCCAAGAGAAAATTACTTCTGCCTGTATGACAAAAAAACCCTAAAAATGTATTGCCTTCTCCCACTCAGGTATCTGCTAGACTTCAGTATGTTAAAAAAACACTTAGTAAGGGTGAGGATAATTAAATGAATAAATCACGGGTCTCTCTTAATTTGTGTAGATTTCTTTACAAAAATGAAACATCTTTCCTGGTGAACTCAATGAAAAATCAGCTGCTTTTCCTCCTGCTTCCCTTATTTTGTCATCCCTGCATTGTAACAGGAGAAGGATCTACAGAAGAACTTGACTCCCAGGTTTTACAAGCATTTTATAATACGTGGGAAGAATTAGAAGCAAAAGAACAGCATCCCCAAAACTTTCACCCTCGCAGCTGTGACGGCCCAGGGACTTGCCATCAGAGCCTTTGCCTTCCACCAGACATGGCCGCGGAGCGAGAGGTGGTGATGGAGACTGTGGTCTGCAAGGCACTTCACCGTTCCTGCCCCTGCTCCTTGTTCTGCCTTCTGGGGACATGGGCAACAAAACACGGATCTCCCCTCTGCCACAGCCCTCTGCATTTTACAGCTGCGTTCCCAGCCCCTCTCCTCCTCCTCCTTTGTAGGCTAAAAACCTGAAATCCATCCAAACCTCCTTCTACAGTCTTTTTAGACTTGATCATTTATTCTTCTTACTGCTATTAACAACTGAAAACTGAACTTTTATTAATGGGAACTAGAATGAGAATTATGCAACTCTGACTGAATTAGAGCAGAGTTATATATAAATGGTTTTACATGGACTAGAGTAAGAAACAGAACTATTTTTTTGTTACAAAATTAAACGCAAGTGTCCTCAAAATAATACCTCAGACCAAGATTAATTCTGCAGTACACCTAACTATGCTAATGTTAATGTTGAAAGAACATTTGTTTCTAAGTTCTGAAAGTAATTATTTTATGAGTTATCACATTTTAAGAGTTGTTTCTTAGTTAAAAACATTCATTAATTGTGTGTGAAATTAATTTTTGTAGAATTTTTACAGAATACGAGTTCAAATTAGCTTAACATCTTCTAGTCACAAATTAAAAAGAGGTAAACTGAGTCCCTAAGAGCTAAGGAATATTAATGGTGACATTTTCTATAAACATATGAAATGAGTTTGAGATAGCCATGAATCTCATGGCCATTAACTATTCCCAGACAGAATAACAGTAGTTCAACTCCAGAACTCAGCACATAAAATTTTCAGGTATATGGTGTGGTTTGTAGATTTATTCAGAGATATCTACAGTAAACTTTAGATTTTCCCTCTTCTGAGTTTGATATAAGTTATTTCTCATTTTCTTTCTTTTGCTGTATCCATGACAGACTGATTTTTACACTATAACTGCTAGCGCTACCTTGTCACTATGCTTTCAGCTACTGTGCAGAGTCCCAAACTGCTTCAAAGTGGAATTTGTATACAAAAATGTTGGATTTTTTTTCTCTTGAAGAAAAAACACAACAGTAACCACCTATAGCCCCCTTCTCAAAGGCTAAATCTACCTGCATGCCAAAGAACACAATTTGATTATTTTTTTTCCCTGTGAACGTTTAAAATACAGTGAAAGTATGTGGGCCTGGGGAAGGTATGAATCCATCTTCAAATGCAACGTTTAAATTGAATTAACATGGGGGAAGACAGTAGAAATCCAAGCGTAGACTGAGGGGTTCATCTAAAAGCTGAATTTATCAGTCACGAAGGCACTGACAGCCTTGTTGGCACTGCCATGGGTTTGCAGTTCCAGGGAAAAAAAAATCTAATGGCCGAAGCTGAAGTCAGTGGACGTTGTTCGCAGGAACGACCACTGTCACCTCCTTTGTCCCAGGATACTAATTATCCAGAAGGGGGTTACATTTATAGCAAAAGGGACACAAAACTGAAATGTAACTTTTTATGCATAGTTACTATCAAAGAAATTTTTATTATGTTTTCATAGTCATTTCTCAAACTGCGAGGAGAGTGATCAGTCTCTTGAAGAAGGCACGTTTTTGTATGACCTGGGCGCATGCATTCACGGGGAAAAATAAAAATTCCAGTTGGTGGTTATAAATGAACATTGATCATTCTTCGTAACAAAGCTTGATTATTTTTTAGAAACCCCAAAACTATACAGTGTCTTTAAAAAAATATGGGAAAATAGTATGTGAAATGTTTTTATACAATAAATAATCTATTTTCTATAAATGTACAAAATCATTTGTACAGCAAGTAAGAAACTAATACATATGCAGTAACTGAAAGATATATTTAATTTTATAACTATAATAATTTATTTATGAAATATATCCACATATATATAAAATATATCATATATATTTTGGCAAAGACCTCCCTTTCTTGTTTCCAAGTCTATTACCACTGTTTTAAGCCTATGTAACCATTTTTACTGTTAATTTCTTTTTTGGTTTGGTCTCCATCTTTCTTCTGATAAAACATAATTTAATGTCATTGGGTTGCACTTTAACCTATGTGCCCTGGGGAAAGTCTATGTGAAGGTCAGTCAAACAAAAAAAAAATATCTGTAACGTCACAAGTAAGGGATTTCCTCTCTTTCTTTTTAAATAATACAGAACAGGATTTGCAGAAGTTACTCTTTTTTTCCCTAGCTTACTCTTGCATTGTCCTATCAAAAAAAAAAAGTCCATAATTTCTGAAGAAATCATTTACATTGAAAAATGTCCAGGGTTGGATTTAAACCTTACTGCCAAGTTTCCAAGATACTCGGTGATGATTGTTTCAATGAAGAGATAAAAATGTGACGTATAGTACTCGCAAAGGTGAACGTATGTACTCTGGATGATAACGTATGTAGAGGCTTAGAACAGCAAATGTCTAGTACCGTAGGTTATTCTGGTTGTATGACGTTTTATTTGAAGTTCCACAGTCCAACCCTTTCATCTTTAGGAAATTCTTTGGGGATGAACAATTGGAGTTCTGTTCATTGACTACAGCGCATCCTTAAATAATCACTGTAAATGTTTTTGAATGGAACTCTGAAGTGCAGGAATAATTTGTGCCTAAATTAGGTGATCTATTGAATACTCAATGCATACTCTTAACTTGCTATAGTTTATAATAATATTTATATTAGCCATTCATATTTATTCTGCATAGATACTGTCATTTAAATATCTGCCACGCAGTTACAATATGATGATTCAGGCTTGCATACATTAACAAAAGAAATATTTTGTATCTGTTTATTCTTAATGAGAACTCATGTATAGGCAACCCCTCTCTAACTCATCACATTCTCCATTTGCAGTTGCCTCATAAAGCTGTGGATGGATTCTTCAGAAATACAGCAAGCAGTAAGTGGAATAGTAGATTTCTGTTGTACTTTTTAAAATCGCACAGGAAAGTGTTTCTTGAAACTTTGTGTTACTGAAGTTTGGTTCTGCCTTTGAAGTTTTCTTCACTGGTGATACATTCCCTGCCAGGTTACATGATAAAGATTATCCTTTACTGAGACTCTGGCGAGGGGAGCGTGGGAGAAAAGCTGCTTCATACAGGTTCACGTCCTCTCAGCGCGGCGTTGCCGAAATGGAAGTGTCGCACACTGCTGAGTTCTCCCTGGCGTCAGACTGAAGCATCACGTTTGTCCATCTCAAGGGAGAGCTGTAGTCTTGCTTCTGAGCTTCAGCAAATAAACATTAAGGTTTAAAAAAAAACCACCAACCAAACAAAACTGCTTAATCATCCAGAATTAACTCCCTATTACCTTGTCCTCAAACCAGGACATACCTAAAAGAACTATGGTTCATCCTCTTCATTATGTGTGCACTGAGTGAATGCTACCCAGTTGTCTAATTATCTCTGACCAAATAATCGCAGCAATAAATTCAGTTTGGGGACTTCTAATCCAAGTGCTTTCCTTCATAGCGAAAAATTTTGGGTAATGGTGTGACTTAAAAAAAAACCAGAACACTTTTCTAGTTCTACTGGCTGCTTCGTTTTACCCAGAACAATGAGTATTTGCTTATCCTGACACCATTTTGCATTTCATATGTAGCAATAGTAGATTTGGGTAGATTTGGAACTGGAACTTTTGAAACTGGCTATTAGGTCACAGTAACCTCTCTATATCTGACATCTAAAGTAGATTTATTTTTCCCTTCAAATACTTTTTCCACAAAGTTTGTTCTGTTTCTTTACCTTGACAATTTATGTTTTACTGAAGCACTGCACTGGGACACTTAGCTTAAGTTGTTGCAGTGCTAAATGAGCAAAAAGATGATAGACAGGAACAGCCCTTGCCCTAAAAAAAAAGGGGGGGGACTGTTGCCAAAATATGTATTGGCTTATAGCCAAAGAATCCAACTTTTGAAGGAGCTACATCAGCACAAGGAAGGTTGTAGTAGTTCTGTGTATACTAAAGGTTTCAAAAAATAAACTAAAAAACCAGTCAGAAAACTCTTGGGCCAAATCCTGACCGTATTTAGCAAGAATTAATAATATTCGTTTGAAAGGATTTAGAGTTCTGCAAATACAAAGAAAATTTAGGGAAAATCGATATTTATTTTCAATGTTAAACATCTGCAGCATACCTGACTTCAGAATCCTCCGAACTCTCTGTGCTATTGAAAGAAAGTGTGTTCCTCCTCTTTGCATTGGTCTTTCTCCTCTGTCTTTTTTATTGATCCATGGTTTCTGGGGAAGAGAGATTTTCGAAGTTTGGCTCTGTGTTCTCATCAATTACCCTTACAGAGCTGTTCATAAAATGACAACGTCGTACTCTTCATTACACTAGATAAAACTTAAAACACACTAAAATAGTGCAATATTAAGCATGCCTCTAACTGGACGGGAGATCTGCTGTTTCAAAACTACCACATTATAAAAAGAAAGTTTAAAAAGAACATTCGGAGCAGTACTGTGCTGGGTCTGGCCGCTGTCCTTCACCTGTTAAACTCCCTTGGTTGTGACACAGAAGTTTTCTGGCTTTTGTTCTTCCTGTTCACTCCCCCGACTGGGGAAAGGGAACAAGCAACTGTGTAAGCGCTTGGCTGCTGGCCAGGGTTAACCCACCACAACTAGAGATGAGAATTTTATTTAAAATCAATATATTAGTTAATCGGTTTAATTTGGTAAGTACAACTTGATTAATTTATCTCCATTAACTAGTCAAGTCACGTAGACAGTTTGCAGTATTAAGAAAAGATACTCACCTTCTTCTATCTTGCATTCTTCTGCAAAACTGCATACACTGTTTGTCGTGAGCATCCAAACAAGAACACCGAAGGGAAGACTGGAAAGTGCTTTGCATCTGGCCTGTGGATCTTTTGCCTCTAAAACTGCCTCTGAAGTTAGAGAGCCCGTATGGCACAGTCCTCCTGTTGTGAGAATCACAAATATTGTGTATTTTAGGAGCCAAGTGAAATGATATTCCCTATTTCTTCTGTTTTGGAAAATAGATCTATTGATGCAAAGCAATAAAGAGTGGCACAAAAATCAAACCCTGTGCTTGTGTAAGAAGTTCTCCTGATAATGGATCACAGCTTCTGCTCAATCAGCTCAAGCTTTCACAAAGTTACAGAGTAGTAGACGATCCCTGGACTGGCAGAATTAATTGGTAACTGCACTGGCTATCTAAAAAAATTCTGAGTACCTAACAGCTGCTACAAATACATCCCAGCTTATTGTTTATTTTACTGTTTATTCCGATATTGTGTTGGTTCCTCCCACAAATGCACAAAACTTGTGACGTTCAGTGCCATAGCTGGTATGAAGTGATAAAGGAGCTGTGCTAATTGCCACCAGATGAGTAACATCATGTCATTGTTGGCATCTTCATGATTCAGAGCATGATTTGCCACTAATTTTATGATTGAGAAATGGAGAAAACTGTCAGCATGATTCGTTTACTGCACCATGTTTGGAACGTGACCCATGGAGTTACAAAAATGAGAAACAGCTCAATAATCTTCCTCGTATGTATCTACTGGTACTTTTCTACGAGAGATCATATTCTGTACCACAGCACATCAAAAAATTCTAAGAGGTAGTTCTCTTTATTTCCCTGCAGTCTGGCATGCTTTGTTCTTTTATGGGTTATATTCAATATTGTTATCAGAAAAGGACATGCTTCGTCACAGTCTGCTAATATCACCAAAAACCATGGGATAGTTTAGACTGATATAATAAATTATTCTCCTACAAGTTGTTAAAGAATCTCAATGGATAGCAGGTGTACACCACATGGAACTTCTGGAGACCCACAGAAGCTCCTGTGTGCTTGAGGGATGGGCTAAGCAACCCACAAATCCAGGAACACTAAATATCTGAAAAGAATCTCATCGTCAAAAGTGAGAAAGAGGAGTGGAGGGGAAAATAGAAGGGCCAGGGAGAGGAAGCAAGAACAGATCTGGAAAGGTTACAGAAAGGTTACAGAACAAAGCCTGAATAATCAGTCTGGAACCACATAGTTGTACTTCTTTCATTTGCTTTCATAAAAACATCATTAGGCTATTAATTGAAAGCTGCAAATTTTCCATTTTCCCACACTCATGGTGGGATGGAAGGTTCAGAAACATTATTTTCCTAATCTCTGCACTGATTTTTGATGTAACATCAGTGCAGTTGATGCAAATCACTCATTCAGACCTCTGTTCTTACAGTACATAGACCTTCTAACAGCACAACTCCGCTTTCCCAGCCTGAACCAGAGCACGCCCATCATCTATAGGTTTATCATCAAATCGTACTGAAAGACAAAGTCACAAGCAGAATTTCTGTTTGTCAGAGACCAGGAGATTGTCTTACTCCAGCAGATACTGGTCTCCCTCGCCTGTATGTAGAAAATTGTTGTGTATTTTCACTACTTCCTTCATTCTACAGCTATGCCTAGACACTGGGAGAGACAAAGAACATCCATATCAGTCTTAGACTTTAGGACTTGATTTTGGCCCCCCTTCTCAAACAGTCATTTAAAAATCTTTTTGTTGTCTTCAGGATTAGGAGCAAGTCACATGTTATGATTGAAGAGTATTAATAATTCTATGCTGCCATCTACTTTAGAGTAATGAATGCTAAATAGCTAACGTAGATAACTTCTAACATAAATAATTACTTATATGGTCATATTTTTTATACATTCCCGTTTTTTATTAAGTAATGGTTGGTATTTAGAGACAGGAACAGGAGGAAGTTGTGTTTTTAAGAGTGGCAAGCCCTCCGTGAAAACTGTCAGGTAAAATTCTGTTATTCAACTTCCTGCTCAGATTTAAGCTGAAAGGAAAAGATGAATTTTACTCGGTCTGGGGAAATGTGAAACCCCTATTTCATGGCAGATAGCTTGCCAGGGGATAAAGCAGCTTTTTAAAGCTTTTGCAGATGTCATCCCACATTGTGCTAACCAGACATACCATAGCGTGTTATTCTCATTATTTAAAGTTGTTCCTTGGTAAAAAGACCACTTTCACAAAATATGGGACTCTTTTTTCTTACTCTGACTCTCTAAATCAGAATCTCTGCAGTTTGCCCTGGGTCACAGGTTCTGCCTGAATAGCCTGAGAGGAAGAGGGACGTGTATTCCTTAGTTGCTGCAGTTTGAAAATTAACGGACCAACTAGAATTGTCATCAACTTCAGTTTTATCTTAATCCATCAGTAAGTGAACTACAGCGATTGAGGAATGGGCACGTTAACAGTCTGCTGTCTTTCCTAGGAGATAGTAAATTCCATCAAACAGGCAGGGGGGTTGAATACAGTGTAATTACAAGTGATAAGAAACATGAATCACAGCCCTAAGCAAAGGAGGAGACTAGTATTTCTTTCTAATGAAGTGCCTTATGTTCTGTGAAACTTAGAATGCTTATAAGGGTATGCTTCATAGCTTGCAAAATGTATTCAAGACCACCTCATTCTCATAGGTCCAGAAATCCACGCCAATGCAATGACATTTTCAATTGTAAGAATTCTAACTAGAATGCCCAAGCAAAAATTTTTATGTAAGCTAACGTGCAGGTTTGCCAATCAGAGATGGAAACAATAATTCTCCCAGTATGCCTGGGTTTGATTTCCGATCCAAAAATTCAAACCCAAAACAGATAAACTTCAATAGTAACCCAGAGTCTTTCCAACAGTGTTCAGAAAGAGCTAAAAAATATAGATGTTTTTTTGCCTGTCAGTTACTCTGCAACTCATAAATCACAGCGTTTAAGCAAAAGTTAGTGCGTGTAGGGTTATCATTCCAGCAGCTGAACACATTAGGATTTCAAGTTAGTTCATGCCTCTTTCTCAGCACTTCAGAAGTGAGAGGAGGTGCCAAAGCGGTTCGGTTGAACAAGTAGCAGAAGCATTTGCCTAGCAGCGTGCTTTATCTTAGATTGGTACATTTGATTAAAAAATGCTGCTTTTTATTGTTATTATTAATATTTTTTATGATGCTGCAACGCTCAGGTTCAAAACGAGTTAAGTAGAATCATGGTTGCTTCATGCTGAATAGGGATGGCTGTCGACATGTAACTGCCACTGAACACTTGTGTTGCTAAGAGGTCCCTCCGCTTTCCCCGTCAGGTGAGGCATCAGCTTTCTGTAGCCAGAGCTGGCTGTCGTATGTGCAGGGCAGTCTGTGTCTCCAGCGTGAAGGGGAGGAACAGCTGAGCAGAGGTAGAGCAGTTGGCCAGCCATCCACCAGGCTTCTGCGGACGCTGAACAACCAGCGCCCTGATGCTGTGTTCCTTGTGGTTATGACCAGGTCCCTGGCCGAAGTAGTGGCTAAGAGCCATTTGCAAGCTTTCTTGAAATTTCTATGCAAAATCCACATGTTCTTTACATTTTTTTAATGTTTACATTTCACAAGAAATTTTGAATTTCTGGCCTTTAACTTAGTATGTATTGTTTCTTTCTTTAGGAGAATGAAATTTACCTGAAGCAGTGAAAGGGGTTTCCACATATTTAAGAGCTAACGTGTACTGCGTGTCCTTTATGCCTTTCTTCTCTATGAAGCGGAGAACAAACCAACCTATGCAATTCTGGATCGGCCTTTCCAAGGTACATCTTTGAAATGGTATCTGTGTGGCAACATACAAACTTGAGGTTTCTGTGGAAGTAGCCCTCTTTTGTAGAGTTCAGTTACCAGTATGACCACTGCAGCCAGGGAGTGGGTGCATAAACATCTACGTGCTCAGTTTTAAAGCACTTTCTAAATTACAGGAGGTCTGAGTTTAAGGAAATAGTTTCTGCTTCAGTATACGCTATTTGTTCTTTAGTCTGTTTGGAAAAAAAAAAAAAAGATGATGCTAATACAGTTCTCCACTACCTGGAATTATTCCATATGATGAAATTATAATTAGTCAGTGCAACAGTTCTGTTATCTGAAGATAGAGATATATATCTATATATATCTTGGAGAGAGAGAGAGCAGCACCAAGCTAATCAAAGCACAGTGTGCTCATGCCACTGAAACATACTTTTGATTTTGCAATGTAAGGAACACACAGAAATCTTTAGGTCAGCCAATGTTTCTCTGAGAATTTTAAAAGGAAAAAAGTATAGATCTGCAGCTTGGATATTTAGATGCTGAAATAACCTAGATTATTTCTGTACTTTGTGTCCACAAAACACAATTATAATAGCTCTCCCCCTAAAAGTCAGCTAGCTCTTAAAGCAAGTTTTTGCCATTAAAGTAACCGAAATAGGCATTTGTTTGTTGAAAAAGACAAGAAGTACTGAGTACTAGTGAAACAGCTGTTCTAAACCAGTGATATCGGTGAAAATTTCCCACAGAAAAAACCTGCCCATTGAATGACGACTACCTTCAGGTCTAATTGGGAAGTATGATTTGCCAAAGTCCTGCTGCCCCTTGTTTATACTATAGTGAACGTTCAGAATTCAGGCAGACAAATCCAATTGGTTTATTTTAATTTTTATAACATGTGGCTGAGTTTCTCATGCTATGTTATAATTGACCTATGAGCTGCTATTATTTTCTACTTTCCCAGCCACTTAAACACAGTAGATACCTCCAGGGCACTTGAGAGTTTCAGCCAACACAAAGGGATGAGGGGGTTGCAGCAATCATCTCAGATGCTGTGATTTCAGTATTCAGCAATATATTTCCTGGCGTGCGTCCAGGCCAGCAAGGCTCCCAACAGTCTCCAGGGGTTTCAGACCATCTTAAAATGTATGAGATCCCTGTAAGGACCACTGAGAACAAAGAAGGTGGAAAGGAAGCAAAATTTAACATCCTCTAAGTGAAACAAAATGTCTCCAGAATGAAAGATGCTTGGGGGAAATACCAGATATTTCTGTGTATACTAAAGCTACTGCAGTAATACCGTGTAGCTCTGCAGATGAAGAAATCATCGGCTGCTCTGAAAGCTGGCTCCAACTCTTTCTGTAACAGGCGTATTTTTTAACAGAGTAGTTCACAATAGGTGTATCTCCCACAGTATCCCTTCCTTCTCATCCTCACCATCATCATTTAAGAAGTAAAATGCCTTCTTCAAAGAAATGCCTGACTTGTTGGTCTTGTGGCCCCAACCACATGCTCCATTCGCAAAAGCTGTACTTTTTCTGAGTAGCTTTTTGCAGTTAAAATTATTTTCAGAGGAAACTTAAACTTTTATCCTTTATAGCCACACCTTTATTTTTGACATCCTAAATTTAGTAGTAATCAGTGTTCCTAGATACCTGTTTTTCCATTACCAGCCCAAATCCGAAGAGGCTGGGTAGACCTCACCTGCCCTAATAAACCAAGCCATTGTTTTACAGAAATACCTCTAAAAGCAACACTGCTCATATCCTTCAGTACCTCATACCAATCCTAATCTGCTCCCAGTTTTATGGCAAGGTATATGACTGTTAGTATAAAAAAAAAAAACCCAGTGCAGCAATTTCTATCTGAGAGGCCCAAACTCCCATTATTCCTTTTTCTTCCTCAGAGTGGCAGGGAGTACTACTAGTAAATGGGCTGGTTCTGGCGCAGATAACACTGAGGTAAATCCCAAAAGGCAGAGCAGCTGGAATCAAGCTAGGTGTCAAATGGTAGCTTTTTCAAACTCAGATATGGAGTACTTATTGCCAGCTTCTGAAGCGGCAGTGTGCAGGAAGAACGCACGCTCTCATGCACGTTTCTACCACTCTCCGCAGTGTGTATAGTTCAAAATCCACTGCTGGTTTAAAAACAAATAGAACAAAAACCTGGGGGGAAGATAAACACATGGTGTTAAAATTTAAGACTGATGAAAGTGACTGTGGTTTGACAGCCCTCGAGACTGTTTATTCTCAGAGCAGCAGGAGCTGCGGTGGTGAAATGCACAGGCGCTAGGTCCCTCGCCCACCTGCTGCAGGGACAGCTCTGCAGCCATAGGAGATTCCAGCCTGTGGAGCCAAATCATTCCCAGTCTTTCTGAGAACACTGCTGTTGAAACAGCAATACTGTGAGTACGGTAAATAAGCTCTATAGGAAGGCTAAGGGATATAGTCTACTTTTAGACGGTGGAGGGCATGCAAGCGGTGCAGGTTTCAGACCGTAAGACACTGAAAGTGTGAAGTCAGTGCATGATTAAAATATGAAAGAAGAATAACCATGTTTGAGTAACAGGCTTAAAAACCAAATCGGTTTGTCTGTGATATAACAATAACAGCAGATGCCTATTACTATGTTCAGTAAATCTACTTGAAATACTCTCCATTTGATGTGAAGATATATGCAGCTTTTTAACACCAAAGATCCTACAGTTTTTAGGACTGCAGATATTTACAATCTGTCGTTTAAATTTTCCCCAAATTTTGTAACTAAAAAAGAAAAAAGGAAAAAGTTAAAAGGAATTGATGGAGATAAGGAAGATAATCTGCTTTACACTTGGTATTTTTTCTACCAGTAAGTATGACAACAGATTCAATAGCTTTAGTTATATCAGTTGTCCCTATCTTGTTAAGATAAAAAAAACTATCCTTCAACATTCAGGCTACATTAGGACATACATAGTCTAATCTTGGTAGCATCCACACATGTAATAGATTGCAGCGAACATGTGGATAGCAAAGTCTGCAAAACACAGGGCAAACTTCATTCAGAAAAATAAAATCAACTTGACGGAAGATTCATGGCTTCCCTTTTGGCAGCTGGTGCTGATGGTTAACCATGCGCGCTGTTTAACTGACACATCGGCTTCCTTATTTGAACTGCCTGGCTTGCAGCCACTGTTTTATCATCATGCCTTTGGCTAGCAGATATTTTCAGTCTGATCTACTAAGATTATAAGCACATGCTTAATTGTTTTGCTGAACAAGAGATCTTTAGCTGAGTACTTTTATTTCCAGTAATATACAGGACATCATCTATACTTACCTAATGATGGAGATAATTCTCAAAAAATGGGGTAATTGTAATACTTTGTAATACCACTTAATATCCATAAGGGTGAGAAGCATTTTAAATTACGCTGTGTGGGCTTCTGTTCATCAAAATGCAATCAACGAGGAGATGCAGGTAACAAAAAGATGCGATGAAGGAAAAGTTAGCCAGCAGAGCATCCAGTTAGAACAGGAGAATCCAACTGGTTGTCTGAAGTCTTCTCTTTTGTCACAGCATCCCAAGACATCACTCCCGCTCTATATACGAGCAAAACTAGGAGTGAAGCGATGATAGGGTACAAATCGCTTCCATTCTAAGATGACTTTTTGATGGTGACCTGAGCCAGTAATGAGCAAAGATCATTAACTTATGTTAGAGAGCTGATCCCCCGTGGAATCAGCTGCTGTTGTCTGTGTAGCTTCTGACAAGTCCTGGACCCCTAACAAAACCATTTGTCATCACTTCCAAGAAATACGGAAAAATTAAAGTGTGTGAAAAGCCTTTCTCACCCCAACAGGTGTCACATTAGGTCAGGAAAAGAGATTTCTACAGGGGAACTACCTGGAGTCAACCTAGTGCTAAGGAGCATCTGCCTTGCATATGTTACAAAGACAAATTTCTTTCTTATTAAAATAACAAAGTGCCACATCCTTGTCGTGTCCCCGTGTGACCGCACTCCCTGAAACACTCACCACACCCTCTACCGATGTCCCTCAGAGCAAAGCAGCGCCTGCCAGCCAGTGCGTGCCCTTGTCCTTCCACCGAGGAAAGGGACGATGTGCAAGCGCAGAGGATCAGAGCAGCAAACGCAAGGTTAGATCAAATCCTTCCTTTCACTCTGTCCATCCAATTCTCCAGATTCAGAAATTTGTGTAATTGGCAGAGGGATGTTAGATCATCACATAAGCTAGTCTTTATAACGTGGTCACAGAACTTCATTCAGTTACTCCTCTATTGAGCATAATAGTGAATACTGAAATAAGGCATGTCATCTAGAAAAAAAATCTTTTGCCTTGATTTAGATGTGTCAAGAAGTGATTGTTTTTAGTGCTTAGCTTGAGTGAGGAAATACCTTTACCACTGTGCATCTATGCTAATTCTCCTTTGAAAATCTTGTTACACTGTTATTTCAGATATGAAGACCGCTTGAGTATCTGATGCTGTGTCCTTATGATAGTATCACTTTCTCACCTTTTAATCTTTTACTAATCATTCTGAGCATCTCTAAAGCTTCACGCAGCAACATTAATGCTATTAATTAAACCACAGTTTGCCGTCTGACGCACAAGCTCATTTCATTGAAATATATGCACCCCTTTGAAGAAATGCAGATCTAAAAGAAGTCTCGCCTCTATTTTCTTCTTTAACTTACAGAATTAAGCACCAAGTTGTGGCTGTATTACATCAGTGGGTACTGTTTAAAAGATAAATCATTCCTTCTTCTTTAAAATATGTCTGTAGCTATAGATCAAGATAAGCATAATTAATCACTTGACAAAAAAAATGCATTGCAAACTAATTCCTGAGTAATCAATCTTATCAGTGAGAACAATTTACCAGCTTTTAATTATCTTTGTTAAACAGCCTTTTTCTACACACATAATTGCATTAGTCTATTCTGACTTACCCGACTTTAAGTCACCTTCTTTCCCGCTTAAGGCTCTCACTGTTCCCAGCGTAGAAGACTCGCTATGTCAAAATACCACTGGTGCGCTCAGTGGTGCGGACTAACCCAGTGGCTCACGGGCAAGTACAAAGCAATACTCCAGTGTGTGCGCAGAGATAACATCTCATTTAATTGGCAATAGCCTCAGAGCTGCGCATTCTGCAGTTCTACAACTGCCTCCCTGCTGATCGAAGTGGTTTCTCAGGACCAGACCTTCTATCATCACTCTGCCTCCAGCAGTTTCAGTATGAACTTTAAGCGCTTTTCCAGAAAAGGAGGAGAGGCTGTGACCAAGGTTTGTTTTGAATGTATTACAACAACGCTTAACAGTCTCTTCTGTTGGGAAAAACAGGGGGAAGAAACCAGAGGGGGAAGTAAAGTTTGTCTTTGAAGCATGGAGGAGAGAGTAACCTGGAAACAGAAAGTATTAAGGAATTTGTGATGGGAATAAGAAACAATAAAGTAAAGGACATAAGTCAGGGGGAATAAGAAAGAAAAAAAAATAAAAAGCAACTGTAGTGTGCGATGTAGAAAATAAAACCGCAAAAGATGTGATAAGTAAATAAGCAGGAAAAAGATCAGAATCAACAGATGTCAGGAAAATTTCTCCAATCTTTAACACCATCTTTCTGGCCTCCCATTGTGTGTATGGTCCTCAAAGTTGCATTTGAGCCAAATTTTTAGTAAATATAAACACTTTCAACAACACGCCTACAACAGCAACATAAAAGCCCTGTTTACAAACAGCCAGTCCATACACATCCAATGGTTACTTCCATTTAAAAGAAGTAGTGTAACTGGTGTGGGATACTAAATAGCAGAAGCAGGCCTGCCTGCTCTCATTCGCCTCCCCAAGCACCTTTTGGCTTGCTGCGACGTTGTTCCAGGTGGGACACCAGGCCAGAATCAGGTCAGAATTCAGACATGTGATGGGAAATCTTAATCCTGATTCTGTTGCACTGAACACGGTCCAAAACGTCTAATAGCTCCACACATTTCAGTGACTACCTCTGCCCAAGCTCCTAGGATTTTTGAAAACGGAGACTGCGCTCTTTCAGGGTAGAGGGAGATGTGCAGGGGTGCCTCACCTGGAGCAGAGCTCTTCCCTGCTGGCTGGCCGTGCTGGCCCGCTGCGGGCAGGTCTGCAGGGGCAGGCAGAGGAGCGAGACGGCTCCGACACCTGGCTCTCCCAGCAAAAGCCACCGCAGGCAGCCAGCTTTGGGAGAACCCCCCTTCTCCAGTTCTAGTGGGCACTTACACATTCCAGAAAATTCACTACCTAATTCCCCTGCTTTCCACCCATATCCACTCACCATTTATCAAGCCCAGAGGGCCTCCAGCATCCTGGTTAGCCCAGTGCCAACAGCGTTACTAGAGTATACAGGTTCATCTCTTTGGAGCACAGTAGCCAAAATTTACCATTCTATGTGAATATTTA
The DNA here is from genome assembly GCA_013400135.1 of Rhinoptilus africanus. Lineage (NCBI taxonomy): Eukaryota > Metazoa > Chordata > Aves > Charadriiformes > Glareolidae > Rhinoptilus > Rhinoptilus africanus. Next base: position 402,866 of record VXBO01006133.1, on the reverse strand, counting down.
ATATTCAAATTGAATATTTAAATTTATTATATTCATTCTGGAGCTTGCATAGAAATGTCTGGTCAAATAGTCTAAGAATTAGGTGCGGTAAGAATCAGAATCTCCTAGAAGTGACATCCAATGGTCACCAGCTAACCTTCACACTGGGCAGTGGGAGTAGACCTTACGCATCTGAGAGATTTGCTGTTATTTTATGTATGACTGACTGCCGTTAAGAAAGCAGATTCTTATAGTCCTGACTCTTTAATATTTGGGTTATTATACATGTTTCATTGCTAATGCTACAGGTATCACGAAAATGTTACCAATCTCTATTCTCTGGTTTTTGTTCTTTTGTCAGTGATGTTTGCACAAAACTTTCAGGTAGGAAAAAACTCTCCACATCATTGAATTAGTGCATGTTAAATACTTCTCCCGCTGAAATGAAAATTGTAATTCCTGTAGACTTAAAACAGGATATCCTAAAAAAAAAAAAAAAGAGAGGGGGGGAGGGTGTTTAAAATCAGTAGAATTCTATGTATTCAGTGTGTAGGAGAAATGGAGTGTCATTTCCCTGTTTTCACTGGTGAGCTCTGACTTAAATATACTGAGTCATAATATTTGTCTAAAATAATTCTAAGTAATCCTGGGCTGGATTAGCGCAGGTATGGAACTCAGACCTGAATGACTTGTGTGAATACGCGATACTTACAGGCTGGTAGAAGTTCAAAGGACTCATCATCAGGCATGGCCTCCAGCCAGGACACACACGTGAATTTACAAATTAAGCACCCTAAACCCCTTTTGACTTAGGTTGTTTTACTGCTACTTTCTACTTTTCTATTCCTTTTGTTATTTTAATCTGATTAAAAGGTTTGCAATTGATGCAGAGGCAGATCTGAGTTAGTACAACTGTTCCCAAACGGTAGGGTGGGAGTACTTGACGGTGTGTAGAAGTTCACAGCCATAGAGTATGAAGGTCTGTAATTCTTGAAGTCCATCAAAAGAAATCTGGGTTGAGATTCATCTGATGTCCTGATTATTTCTAATGAGCTGGTGGCTGTGGTTGCCACAGGACGGAAACCTAGGAAAATCTTTACAAATCCTTAAGGCTGTTTTAGTTACTCAGAGAGAGAGGATGCAGGGAACGGTCTTGGAAAAGGCAGCTGCTGACCTTTGGGATGTAGGCAGAGCGTCTTTCTTGCGGGATGATTTCTTTTCGTTAAGTGCTGTTAGGACCCGACCCTGCTTTGCTGGATGCGGGCTCCCCCGCGCAGACCTGCGTGACAGCCGCTGTCCCCAGTGCGTGGGAAACGTCACGTTTCCAAGAGCTGGTTTTGGTGTGAGTTGAAACAAAAACCGATGTTCGCCATTCTCACAGAACGTAATTGTAAAAGGCGCTGTTTTGTAACATCTTAAATCTGGTGTATTGAGGCTTTCAAAAATCATTATTTTAATGTTAAAATATTTTTCCACATGATTTTTTTATCAAAAGCAGTACAGTTGCGCTCACACACTCTATTCCTCCTTTCCCAAGGAGTGGTTTATTAGAAACAGATCTCTCCTCCCAAGTAGCTACTTTTCCCCCCGGGACGGGTTTCCCCCCGGCGGTACCCGCTGCCCCCGCGCGCTGCCGGCGGCGGGCCCGGGCTCCCCTCGGGGCCGGTCCCTCGGGGCTGCCCCGGGGGCGGGCAGGGAGCCCCCGCCCCGCAGCCCCCCC
>VXBO01006133.1:342874-393380 GCA_013400135.1 Rhinoptilus africanus | reverse complement strand
TGAGGAGGAACTTCTTTCCCTTGAGGGTGGCAGAGCCCTGGCCCAGGCTGCCCAGGGAGGTGGTGGAGTCTCCGTCTCTGGAGACATCCCAAACCCGCCTGGAGGCGTTCCTGTGCCCCCTGCTCTGGGTGACCCTGCTCTGGCAGGGGTTTGGACTAGATGATCTCCAGAGGGCACTTCCAACCCTATGATTCTATGATCCAGGTCCAGATTACCAGCTCATTTTCAGCTTGGGTTGCTATTGGTAAATAACAGATGGCACAGGCATCCAAGGGAGTCATAGGAACCCTGAGTCTGTCGCTATGTTGTGTTGAGTCTGATTTGTTGGAAGAACAAGGGTTGGCAGCATCCTTGATGGTTCAGAAGGAACAGCACTTTCCAGAAGAGGCAGAAATCTGCAAAACGAACATAGAGAGTTACAGGATGAACATAAGCCTAATGTAACATGGGAATTCTTAATCTATTTAGCTATTCTTATTGCTCTGGTCATACTTATTCTGGAGAGTCTCAACCTCACATCCAGTTTAATAACATAAGCCTGGGAATGATAGCAGTGCAGTACTTTAGACGTGGCAGGAGTTTTGTACATTTGAGTACGTGTGTTATCTTCTCTGTGGTTGAAACATCAGGGCAGGAAGAGAGGCAGAGAGAGAGTAAGCGCACCATACAACCTGTGTACCAGGTTTGAATGCAGCTGCTGCAGCTCCCCCCTTTCCTCACGTTTTCCACAGCTGCCAGGGCTGGCAAAGCAAGTGCTAGTAAGTGCGATTATAAGAAAAGAGCGGGTGCCAGAAGAACATTCTCCCCTAGCTGCTGGGGAAGAATACTGGGGCATTAACAAAAAGAGACCAGGAAAGTTAGCAGTCTTTGTGGGAAAATAGGAAAGATAACGGGGAAAAACAATAGAGAAAGGAAGGGAAAGGAGAAAGTCAATTAACTCACTTTTCACAAAGTATCTTTTCTATATAAAGACCACAAAAGGAGAAAGGATGAGGAACAACCAAAAAATAAAAAACACAATAGGAGACTTAATGGGGGAAGTAGAGAAAAGGAATAAAGAAACAGGCTAGAGGAAGAAAATGCGATGCTCATCTCTTCCCAAGCGTCAAGTATATCCCTCTAACAGTAAGCATGGCTAGGATTTTGCTTCTGCTTCTTGCCCCTGCGTGCTGCTTTAAAGCAAATAGCCAGGCACAGGGCTGTTTAGATTAGCTGGCTGTCATTTGAGCTTCCTAGGTACTACGCTGTTTCCCTGGCAAAAATTCTCCAGCTGCAAACGTTTGCAGGCCATGGTTGTGTTGTTAAGGGCATGGAGAAAAGAGACAATCTGAGGTAATTTCTTAGTATGTGTTACTTTTCATGTATTTTAGAAGATAGATTGTGGTAAACATTGAAAATAATATTGACATAAACAAAAGGCAAGTTCAAAAAGCTATTTTATTGATTGAAGGACCTGACAAGGGAGGGAATGAAGAAGGACTGGAATTCGTACAGCTCGGTTAACAGTCTGGCTGCATTCCTTTGTCAGTATTTTTACTGACTTTCACTTCCCAAGGAACAATGATGCTCCAAGCTGTTCTCTGAAGTCTGGGTATACCTCGCTGGCCTAACGAGACAATGCATCACAGCTGCCGGCGAGGGCCGCATGTGTGGACACACGTTTGTACTAGAACAAAAGAGTTGTGATCATACTTTTTTCATGCTGAAGTGCAATTGTTTCCATACCTTCTGAGTTTTGAATAACAGTGCTTCACATGTTAGAGGGGCATAATGAAATTTATTATCCCTGGTTCTGAAATAGTTTGTTGTTCTTTTGACATTTTTCTCTTTTACTGTTTTGTGTTTTCTCAGACTAGGAATAGAGAACTAGGAGTCAGACTTTCCGCTTTTTGTATTTGCAGTTTTGCAAGCAAAGATTGACCTAATGTTTATACCATTTAAAGTTAGACTGGTAGCAACTATTGGTTGTAATGATACATAGCTGAAGAGGACACAGGACTCATGTTCATTTTGTAAAGAATCAGAATCCAGGGGCAAGGATTTTATATGTCCATCATTGTCATAATAGGGATGGGCAGAAATTCACTGCCTTACTGTAAGGTAGCTGCAAAAAGGATGATGATTATTATAGGCTCCAGTTAAATAGCATAACATATGAATCGAGTAATGACTGTCAGTTTTTCACTGAATAGTTTTTCACTGAATCTAATAGGTACCTGATCAGGCAGAGATTCATTCAGATAGCTTGATTTGCTTTTAGTTACTTGTGAAAAGAGGCATGAGTTATTAATATTTGTAACTAGCTATTGCTTTAATCTATCTGCTTCAAATACTTTATATTTGGGATTCTGAAAATGCAATGGGACCTTAACGTTTGTGGAATATAATAAAAATGCTAAAAAGGGTTGGCATAGAGAATAAGGAGATGTAAGTAAAGATAGTTATACTGCTGGAAGCCGGCCACCCAAGAAGATCTGGCAGAGAAAGTAAAATATTAATAGCATTATTAATCTTCTGAGTTTTACTGCCAGTAAAATAAGTAGAGAAAGCAAGATGAGGGAGGAGAAGTTACGAAGCAGCAACACAAATAATGATTTACAGTTGTCAGAGGTATGCTGTTTGTGGTTCCTGTTTCCAAACTGGGAGCACAGGCAGGGGCAGCAGCTGTGCCCGGTGGCCAGACATTGCAGTTTGCAGGGGATGAAAGGCTGACACTCTTTAAACTCCATATAGGTCTGCTATGCAGAAAATCTCCCATGATTGTTTATTGCAACAATTAGAAGCTGGTTTTGCATGGGTTTGTGGGGGAGGCCTTTGAATTCTGAGTTAGTTGAATGCGTTTCTTCTACTGGTGCTCTGCGGAGTTCCGGTACCGTGGCACTGCGCCATTGCTGCTTCTCCTGGGCTTTTTCCAATAATCAAAAGTTGTTTTCCTGATAGTCTGGATAGATTTTTTTACAGTTCCTGTAATTTCAGAATGCCTCAACCCATTGAGACTGTCATTCATGAAAAGTTTGGGTCGCAGTTCAAATTGTTTCCAAAAACCGGCTTCTTTCCAGTGCAGCACCACTGGAGGCAATGCCACATCAGGCACTGGAAATCTCCATTGTACTTTCTGCGTCTATTCACATCAATGCTTGGCAGAAACATGTTAGGCTTTAATTAAGGGGTAAATTTTATTTCTAATGCATAAAGAAAATTCTCCTCTAAGTCTGTGGTTTTCTATTAAGGTTCAGATTTAGTTGCCAGTTTTCAGTGAACACTTTTCTTTTATTCACTATTTTATTTTGTTGCTCTTGCCATCCTAACACTCAGCATGATTTCACAGCTAAATAATGATGAGTGGAAACTTTTCAGTATATACTTTTCAGAGTGAAAGAACAGACTGTATGAGCATTAGGCTACACTCCCTGAAAATGACATGAAGCTATTTTATTTTTTATTTTATTTCAATGTTTGGTTTGTAGCATCAACTTAAAGGGCCAAAACAGAGGAAGGATGTGATTGCTAGATACACCACACCTGCATAAGGAGCAGTTCCTGCCTCCTCCATTCTCATTGTTCCTGGTGAAGACAGTAGGTTTGCACAGCTGGAAAACCGAAGGCATTAATAGATTAGATGATTTAGAAAAGATTGAGTTAAAAAGGGAAAATACTGTGAAACACCTTTGCCTGACATCAGATAGAATAAATAACTGACAGTAACATTTTTTATGCAAAACAAGTTCAATATGAGCAGTCTCTAGCAGTCCCTCTTTATCACACAAAGTATGATGAAGCCAAGTGCAATTAAATCCAGAAACTAATCTGTCCACTAGAAAATACAGTCACTCCAGGGTATGGCCCGGGCTATTCCATGTTGTGTAGGCTAGGAGAGGAGGGAGAAAAAGCCTAACTCGGTGGTGATTTCAGATCCTTCTACATGCACATTAGGGCTCCTATAGAAGAATAAATGGGTTAAGAAAAGATGCAGATTCAGGCAAAAGGCACAAGTAAATACAATATCTGGGACAATAATTTCAACACAGAAGACTGTAATAAAAAATCATATCCATGGGGAAAAAACCCATATATTTTTAAATAAACAGATGAGACCTGTCAACAAAGTCACGTGTAGCTAGAATTTCCTATAAATATGAAAAGCAGAACAGGAAATTTTTTTTTTGGAAAAGGAGAATAAAAACAGATCAGCAGGAAAATTGAAACTTATTACATTAGCTGTCAGAGAACCATCATTCACTTTTTGATTCCTCAGAAGCAGAGGACGACAGAGACACTGCTCTCCTCTGTTGCTTCAACTTCTTTCCTCTCAGTAAAAATCTGTTATTTAGTTTGAAAATTCACATCTGTTTTATACAAACTGCATGAGTATTTTAAACTTCAGCTATAAATGCTGTTAAGGCATCATTTGCTGCTCCCTGTATGGTTTATAATTGGGATCACGTACTCCCTTTTTGAAGGGAACTGAAGCCAGGATTCCCTGCCTTAATGATTATCTCAGAAACCAGTGAAAAACTGCGTCCCGTTGCCGGGGAGCTGGGCTCTGCCAGGGGTGAGGCTGCTGCCCGTCCTGCGTCGCCTCAGGAGGAGGAGAAGGGTGCTGGGAACTCAAAGGTACTGGCCTCCAGAGAAAGGGGGCTCTGGCATCACAGATTGTCTTTTTTAACTTGTTTGTTTGTTTGTAATTTGTTTGTTTTCCAAAATCTTTCTTACTTCCCTTTCCCCAAACTAAGTTAAACCCAAGCAAGCATCCTGTTTAAAAGTAAATAAATAAACAAAAAATCTAGCTATGTAATCAAATCTCAAGTATGTTGCTTATGCAAGTGATCTGAACTAAGTCAGCATGAAAAATCCAGAGTTCTGGATTTATCCCCTTAAAATATAGGTTTGGGTTTAAAAATGATATTTTTTTTATTTGTTTTAGATACCTCTGAAAAGCAGGTGCTTTACAGAAATAGCGCCGTTTGAGGTCTATTTTCTAACCTTCCCCCAGTACTGCAGCCTCCTGTCTTTGGCTTGTGTATCTGCCGTTTGCTTTTTTCTCCTTCTTTCTGTGTCTCAACATTACTCATAATCTCTTTTGTCTATAAAGCACGTCCAGATCGCTTTACCATTCGGAAACTGAAGATACAGCAATATAGGAAGCTGAACCAAACCTTTTAGGTTTAATTCTGATAGAAATTTTCGATTATGATTTAGGAAGTCACCATCTCTTTCTGGTAGCACATTACAAACAGGGCAGTGGTGTTCTTCAGGCCTGGCTCTTCAGGTTATAAGTGTTTGAGGCAAATTCTCCTCATCTTTTGTGTGAAGTCTGCTTTGGTGTTTGCATTTTGACTCTAACTATGACTGAAATATGAAATACCTAATGGCAAGACCCTCTAGTAAGCTCCAGCTTTGATTCAGAGTACCACTGAAGATAGGCTGATTATTCCCTATCTTAAAGAGCTGTATCTTAAGTAAGCCAAAGGCTTGAAAAAAGCTGCATCTTGCATAAGCTTTAGTCTTTTGTTTCAGTGATATTTTGAAAGCTGAATGTTTTGTTTGAGATGGATGTTTAGAGTTAAAATTCAGTGGTCTTACAGAATGAAGGCTCTGTATTTGGGGCATTTGAAATGTGTGGTTGATTTTATTTTCCTCTTAATTTTTGTATGCTGGCTGTATTTACATTTTATGCCCAGATGGTTCTCTTTAATGTCTTAGTATAACTTACATGTAACATCTTGCACCAACGTTGTTTTCTTGATTTATGCCTCTGTGTTTGAACAGTTTGAAGACTCTGTGAGGGCACCTAATGGGGAAACTGCTTTTTTGAAACTGAGGATGACTGTTCTCTGTCAACAGAAAACTGGAAACTTGTGGTTTGTGTGTGAATTGTTGGACAGTGTTATAGTCATGGCATGCTGCTTGTTTTATTTTATCATTTAAAGAAGCTTAAAATCTTTAGCCCCAATTGAAAGAGTGTTCTTTCTTAGCACATTAATAGCTCTGGAATTGAGTGATTAATTACTATTTTTCATGAGGGATTGTATTCTTCCCATGTAATAAAATGCTGTAGAAGACGCAAAGGTCTGTGTGACTGGCATAAAGATGGAACTTCTGAGCTGATACATGTGATGTGAACTACTCATGGAAGGAAAATCCAATGTTAGGTAGAACTAGAAATGCTCATTGAGTAGATAAAAAGCCTGCAAATACTACTAGCTATAGCCATTCTCTACACCGCATTATCTGAAAGAAAAGATTGTACAGTAAAGAAATACTTACAGAAAATTTTAAAATTACTCTGCAACCTGATGTGCAAGGCAGGTGTCCTGCATTGTAGCACGTAATTTTGTTCTATGAGTAAAAGTACCTGCTTTGCAATGACAGCCTTAAAAATAGGATGTACAGAAATCCATAAGGTGTTAAATTGAACTAGCAATTGAGGTTATTCACAAAACAAAATAGCACAGGCTTCCTTCTTTCTGCATCTGGGGAGTGCCTGAGGGCTTTTGAGATTGCTTAAAAGATGAAGTATAACTGTGAATGAAATTATGCAGCTGGCACAAGGAATTGGTTTCTTGTCGGTTTTAACTAGGCCAGTTATAAAAGTTGTTTGGCTGCAATGACTAACAAATATTTTTGTTCCACTGGTGAACAAAATGGGCTAGTAATATTCAAAACAATGGCGTTCATATTTTTCTCTTGAAATATCTGGTTGCCAGAGTTCCATTTCATGCCTGTTGAGGGGAAAGAAGAGTAGAAAAGCACCTCATTTTTGTAGAATGTGAATGTAATAGAAATTAGGCAGAGTACAGCAAATTGTTTACTGTAAGCATGCCATTAAGCTGGTGAAGCCAAAGCAACATTGGTAAAGTGAAGATATTAGCTGGTTGCACCTTGCCAACAGATTCAGATCTTTTCAGGGAGGCAGGACTTGTGTGCAGTCTCAAAGAGATGAGATCTATTAAAGTAATTATTGGTTACACAGATAAGTACCTACTTCCTGTCTGAGAATCTTCCCATGGAAGTTTGTTTGCATCTTATACTCCCTTCAGACAGTGCTTAGAGGAAAATATTATGTGAAATTCACTATGTTGACAAAACGTAAATCGAAAACCTGAAAGCAGGAGTTTTCACTAAATCATTATTTGCAAGTGATACTCAATTTTGTAACCTGCACTCTGTGTTCAGACTCGCTTTCATCTAAACATACCAGAATGTAGCAACTCTACAAACAACTTGAAGCAGGATCAGATCTGTAGCTTTGAGTGGGAGAACAAGTCTTATTTTCATTGACTACAACATTTGCGTTTGTTAGGGTCGTACACTCCTGCAGACCATCATTGGTAAAGTATAATTTCTTCTGAATAAATCCTATGACTTGATTGATTTAGTGAAAGAATTTAAATCCTTTTAGTCTCATAAAGGACTATTGAGATTTCATTGCATTTAGGACTTCATTGTATTTCTGCTTTTTTGCAGCATAGCAAAAAAAAAAATAATAAAAAATACTTGCAGGCTTAGAAACCCTTTGAGCAATTTACTGCTTTCTGTATTTTTATTTGGAGTTGAGTGTATTTAATGCAGACTTGTGGTCTGTTTCAAGTTGTGCTATTCTATGAAGCCTTTTTCTCCTAAATGATGTTAATTGTCCCTGCATTGCATAATTTTGATTTCTCACTTGGTGGAGGAAAGTACCTGTGAATACATTTCAGTTCTGTAAGGCTTCTCTTGGGTGCTGCAGGCAAATGACTGTTAAGGTTTGTCACTCGGTTCTCTGGGAGAGAGGAAGGTCATCCCTCGTTGGTGTGATATCACTGTGGTGCTGAGCCTCCTCCTGGCACTGCTGGTACAGCCACTGAGAGAGAGACTTCACAAACCTATGCTTTCCCACTTGTTTGGGCAAGGTTCTTCCTAATTCATGTTCATGGGTTTCCTTTATTTGCTGCTGATCTCACTCCCGTGCCCATTTTTCAGGCTGTTATCTCTGATGGTTTCAGCACCTGCTCATCAGCTAACCCCCGGAGCCTCTGCCATGGTTCCTAGCAGGGGAAAGTACCAGAGGTCTCTTTGATGTTCTCTGCCCTAAAAATGCAGCTCTTCAGCATTAACTCCCTAACTGATATTCATGACGGAATGAGTTTTTCTATCTGAGCTTTGCTCTGCAGTCACATCGTCTCCCTTCAGCACCCCGTTGCTGTTACAGTCTTGTGCTCCATTTTTGTCCTGAATTCCTGTACTCCAGAACGTCCTCTCTTAGGTTGCTTGAATAATAGAGTTGTCTTCTGGCAGATACCTATTGCTGTCCTTCCTCTAGTCTTTTTCAGGAATGACCCGCAGCTTAGCCATTTCCCCCCTCACCCATTGGAATTCAGAAATGAAGAACCAACACGTGAATTAAAACTCTACCTGACTGGGTCCCCTTGCTGCTTTTTCTTCAGTTCTCTCAAGTATGTTAACTGGGCAAGTGAAGATGGACATGGTGAATGAGAGATATGCTGAGTAGACTGGAAACATACTCAAGCCTGAAATGTTGCAATGAAACCAGTCTTCAAGGGTACATTGGAAGTAGTCTGATGGCATGGCTATTCATTAAATGCTTTGAAATTCCTTTTTTTGTCACTTGTAGAACTTCCAGGGCTTCTCAACAGGGCTTGTTGGTGTAGGTGCAGCTCCCCATAAGCATGACTAGACTCCAAATCAGTTTAATTCAAGACAGCTTGATATGTTGGTTCTGATTCTCCATGTTTCCGGTACTGACCCAAGTTAAGAGAGTTTGGACAGAGACAGCTTAGTTCTTCTTGAACCCAAAAGCATGTAGGAATGTCCATGCAGCATGTAAATGGAGGAAACCAGCATGTAAATGGAGCCAAGGGAAGTGAGAGCAATGGAATGAAGTGGAAAAACAGGCAGTAGTGAAAAATCAACATGTTCCTGAAAAGCTCTCCTGGAGGTGCAGTACTTCCTATGAACAGACCGGTTAAGAAAAACTTGTTAAGTTTTAGGTTTATTTTTAGTAATAAATGTTTTGTCTATCTCCAATGGAATCACTTTATTAAAATATCAAATTGCAGATTTCAGAGTAATAGAATGCATCTAGTGAGACAAAAGAAGAGCAAGCTATACACACGTTCTGCCACTGGTGTACATATATGAAAAAGACTATTACTTCTAAGCAAAAGTCAGGCACTAGTTAAATAACTATTGTACATAACTGCCTATTTTGGCTTTCTTTTCCGAAGATGTTTGAGACAAGGCATGTAGCTTGCTACTGTGTTAGTATTTATGTAGATTATGGGAAATAACTGAAAGATCCATTCATGGGTAATTTAAACATATTCTTTTTTTCAGCAAAATTATCTGACACACTTAAAAAGAGGGAATTCAACATCCAAGTTAACTGCCTGTTGGAACGCTGGCCCTGAGTCTTCCCAGAAGAATGTAGAATGAAGTTAACTTTTCAGGGGGCAAGGATATTTAAAGCAATACAAGCTATGTAAAGAGCTTAGGGATAGTCAACTGAATAGTTTTCTGTTGACTCAAGCTCTCTTTTTCTTATTGTCACGCAGCACGGGATCAAGGGTGGTGGAAATATGCGTGTGAGGAAGGGTGAAGAAATGGTGCTCTCTCTTTGTGTATCTTAGTGGCTTTTTTAGACTTGGCCTTACTGCAACATAGTTACTGTTGCTACAGTCCAATCTGGAATCTTTCCATCAGAAATGCTATTTTGAGTACCGACTTCTAAATGTTTCATATCTCATTGTTCTGAAATTTGTCACATCTAGAGCTTGAGAGGCAAATTAAATCCCATTTAACTTTAGATGGATTCTTTGCTATGCTAAAGATGAGATTGGGGTTTGTTACTTTTTTGGCTTAAGATTTCCATTGATTTCTGAAGCCAGAAACATTATAGAATTGCAGAAGTGGGCGGCAGAGTCATCAGAATGGCTCAAGTAACTTGGCATGGGATGTGTGCTTTGTGCCTAGACTAAGATGTGTATTTTTTAAAATGTTTAGTGTTTATGTAACTTTGTTTCAGCTTAGTTGAGTTGAAAGTACAATGAACACAGTGTTTCTGGAATTCCTATTCATGCAATAGGGATACTCAGAGATAGATAACATCAAGCTAACTTGCTACCCGTTTTCTTTGTCCCACGTAAACAATAGTACATCGTTCATGTTTGGTTTCATAAGACGAGTAAAGCATGTCTCATGTGTGACATGTGAACTTCAGCCATATCTTGAAGGAATTCCTGGACAGAAGAAGAGGGTCATGATTTGGAATAGTCAGCATGGATTCATTGCCTTCTCTGATGAAATGACTACATCAGTGAATGAGGGGATTGCAGTGGATATTGTCTGCCTCAACTTTAGCAAGAATTTTGACATAGTCTCGCATGGCATCCTTGGGTCCAACTTGGGATGTTAGTGTAGCCAGGTGAAATACTAGGTGGATGTAAAAAATGGCTGGACTATTACCCTTAAAGGGTACCAGTTAATAGTTGATTCTGTACCTGGAGTCCAGTTACCCACGGAGTTCTGAGAGTCTGTTCTTGGACCTATCTGCATAATATCCCATTTAATATCTTTATCGATGACCTGGAGAAGGAAATGGAATGCAGCTTGATTAAATTTGCGTGACACCAAATTGGAGGGAGCAGTCAATACACACAAAGGTAACGTTACTGTTTAGAATGACCTGGCTAGCCTGGAGGAATGGACCAACCACAACCTCATGAAATTCATCGAGGATAAATGCAAAGTCGCACATCTGGGACAGACTGACCTCATTCAATGGACGACTGGCTGGGTGGCAGCTCTTCTAAACAGGATCAGGAGTTCTGGTGGGCTAACCGCAAGCCGACGCTATCCTGGGCTGTGTCAAAAGGAACATCACCAGCAGATTGAGGGAAGTGATTATCCCCCTTTACTCAGCCCATTAGAGCCTATCCTGATTACCATGTCCAGTTTTAGGCTCCCCAGTACTAGAGAAATGGTAAATTTGAGTATGTTTAGTGCAGGGCCACCAATATGATCTGGAGGCTGGAGCCTGTGGTCAGTGAGGTGAGTCTGAGATAATGTTCACCCTGGAAAAGAGAAGATGTCTTTGGCTTTGAGTACCAGCATGCCAATAGTTCTGAGGCAGTTACCATCTAGATGGAACCAGAGTCTTTACCAAGCTGCATGTTGGGACAATGGCACACAATAATCAGAAGTTGAAACAGGAGATTCCAGCTGCATATAAAAGGTGGGAAAAAATCATTCTAAGGATAATTGTGCATTGTAACAAGTTTCTCAGAATGATTCTTGAATCTCCATTCATAGAGGTTTTCAAAATCTGACTGGAGAAACCCTTGGGTGCCTTCCAACCTGAAAGATTCTATGAAATAAATAACATCTAAGCAAATAAATGAAATCCAGTCCTCTCATCTCCTTGTGGAGGCTTTTATGCTGCCTACAGAAACTACCACAAGAACGTGGACCTTAAATGTTTGTCTACTCAGAAATACAGTGAGACAGTTACATTTGGTTTATGAGTTTCATCACACTAGTGTAGATTTGACTCAGTCACTCTGTCTAAAAGCTCTACACAGAGATCTTAGTTGCAAGACTGGAGGAAGGAATCTTAAGGGCAAGATCTGGAAGTTGGAAGAGGAAGAATACAGTCAAGAACATAGTCGCACATCTGAACCATGAGTGACCAATTTCAGAGATTTGTCAGATACTTTTAATTATGAACAATGGGTTTAAGTGCTTGCTGCCAGGGCACCTCTAACAATGAGGCTAAATTTCCAATTGTTAACCCTGAATGTGATAGTAATATGAATGTTTGCAAACATTTTTCTGACTTCTGTATTTCTGTCTGGATTCCCACTTGCAGAATTGTGATGCATTTTGGGCTTAAGTGCGTGTGCTCTGAATCTCTTTGCCTAGTGCTTAGTAAATTAGAATACTGGCAAGCATTGTTGTTGCTTCCAAAAGCAAAATACCAGCAAATATATGTATTTCCAGATCTACTGTAGGAACTGTCACTTGATCATATGACCAAGGAGGCAAGGATAAGTGGTAAGATTACTCTCCTCCTGGCCCTGTCTTTTTTGTTTGTTTGTTTGTTTGCAATGTCATTGTAATTAAATCAAGAATGGTGTGATTTTTGAATTTATTTATTTTTTCTTTTTGAGAAGCTCTTCTTACATAGTGTGTTCTTGATGAATACAAAATGGAACATCTGGTAGGCTTAGCACATAAAGGCAATGCAACTACATTTTAGTAACTGATCCAGCTTGGATACATTTTCATACTGCATTAGTCACTACTGTGTGAATTAAGGTGGAGGGAAATAATGGGTATAGACATAGAAACAGTGAATGTAGACGTTGTGTCTGATTCTATGCATGACGGGGATCTAAGAGAACCGCTTGATTGCATTCTCTGGCGACCTCCTGTGTATAATTATTTTGTGCAGTGGGTGGCTGTGTTCTAGCTTCACATTAAATATCCCAGAGGAGGTATTTAGTAGATGTAACTGCAGTGGAACATTCTCTGGCTGTATTTTCCTTCTTTTCAGTTTAAATCTTATTACAGGACCTATTGTTTCCCTAAAACATTTTACCAATTCCTTTTCTTCCTAAAAAGAATTCTTTCTCTGAGCATTTCTAAGCAAATTCTTCCTATCATCAAACATATGTTTCTGTCAAGCTTTTCTCCTGGTTGTATTAGTACATCGTCACTGAATTTAATTGGACCACATTGGTGTAATTGAGAGCAGAAGACTAGTTTCTTTAATCTTTCTGCATAAGTAATCTATTTCCCCAATCAGTTTTTTCCCCTGCTTGGAATGTCTTCAAATTTGTCAACATCTTCAGGGTAAGGAGGTTCTCCCTGCTCTAATAGCACCTGAATTCTTTTTGAAGCACACAACATGTTTCCGCAGGCATGTTATTAATTATGGATATTTCCCTAATTCCACTTCTCTGACTATTGTCCAACAGTTTACATCTGCCTATCCACATCTGGTAGAAATAAAAAAGTTTTTGTGTTTTTCATATTAAACATGTCATAATGACCGTTTTGCTTTTGTTCTCATTTTTAAATCAAAGTTTGTAAATCCTTTTTATATAATCTCTTAAGCTTTATAATATTGCACAGGATGAGGCAGCTTTTTTCTGCTTTACTTAGCTCTATTGACTTTCTTGCTTCTGGACAACTAGGGATTTGTGGTCTGAGACCTTTGTATCATTTCCCTTTTGAATATATGCTCCATTTGAAGCTAGCATAACTCGTAACTAGAATCAACAAAGTTATGCAAAACTTCTTCATAAGAGGAAGAGTTGGAATAAAAACCCCTCATGGGCTGCAGTGGTTGCCATGCTGTTTTATGCCTGTATTCCCTTCCATCTGAGGAGCTCAATACAAATTATTCTCTGGAAGCAATGGGAACATTAAGAAGCCTTGTAGAGTTAATGGTCAAATTACTTTTTAAGAGGTGTAATTTTCCCTGTTCCTCCTTCCAGCCAACACACATAAACATGTATGTGCACATAGCTCTCGAAATTGCTAGTTGTGCCGATCTTGTAATTGCATTTGTACACACATGTTTTGAGATGGGAGCTAACTATTATAGCCCTGGCGTGGATTCCCAGTGAAGTATTCCTCTCGCAGACTGTGGTTTCCTAACATAGGTAGGAACAACCCTGGCTCCCTTTCCCCTCTTTAGTCACTAACCTAGGTTGCTGCCAAAGCATGCTACGGAAATAATTTTTGTTCTTTTCTTTTTGCATTAACCATTTTGATGGAGGGGGGGAAGTTTCTGTAACGGGTCTTTTTTACAGAGGAGAAGGGACGATGGCAGCTCGTCTGAATGACCCTGTCATATAGCGCTCTCAGTGTAGAAAGAGTGGGGAGGGCTGTTGATGCGACCTTACTTTTGCCCCTCGAATGCCTCTGTAATGTGTCAGAAGCTTTGCTTTGCAGAGGTTAAGTGTAATTCAGAAAGACACATTGAAGCCCGCCGCTGTAAGGGCTTGGCTGTCCATGTTTGTCTAGAAGGACTGACCTCGGCAGCAGTACTACTGAACCTAAGTAGCATTCAAAGACATCTGGAAAACAAGCCCACAGTAGGTTATGAAACACAGCTCCCACGGCTTCTATCCAATTGCTCATTTTGTTAATGGCATAAGAATCTTTGATAAGAATCAGCCTAATATATCTCAACTAGCTCACTTTGAAATACTTCCAACCATTGATGGATTAAGTACATACTCCTAATATTCTATCCAATCTTGTACTTAGAACTGCTTGTTTTGTCAATCAGTGAAACAAAAACATGCCACAAATGCATATAAACAAAACTTGTGATGCTTAAAAAACTGGATTATAGATTAATTAATTGACTGTATTAGAATCACCTAGTTTTGTTTTTTTTAAAACCCTAACAATCATTAGAGACTGCTAATGAGATACTTGTAGTGGTTTTTTTAAAGCCAAAATAGTCTATACACCCATGTCGTAAGAATCCTTTTTGACTACTTTGCAAAGCACCCACAGATATGTTCAAGTGAGTTCATCCCTTGTCTAACTCGCTCTTGTAGTTCTTCTAAACTCAATAAAACTTCTAAAACTTCTAAACGCAATAAACCCAGAACATATTTAAGCAGTTGTCGTGAGTGCTCAATAGGTACATTGACTTTGACTGTGAGAAAGAAAACTGCTTTTTTCTATTTAAGTACAGCTGAAACTGAAGAGAACGGCTTATAACCAAACTGTGGTAACGCTCCAGTTCCCTGGGAGGCACAGCTTTTAAGTTATGTGCATCTACGTGACATTTATCGGGTTCCACCCGGACGCTGTTAAAATCTCACAGTATTTTAAAGTCTAGAAAGAAAAAAAAACTGTTGACCTTTTCATCCGTGTGACTTTTGTGGAATGCTGATGGTAAATGAAAAATACAGGCCAGGAGTCTTAATCTGCAGCCATTAATTCCACGCAAATTCTTAAGGTAAAATTAATGGTTTTATAAGGCTACTTAACTACATGAAAATGATTATAATATAAACACTCACGAATGGGAACAAATTTGGTTGTGTAAATAAAACATAGGCACAATACAAAACCAGACACAGAGTGCAAGTAATGCAACCCAGATGTGCTTAGGTACCACTCTGTGTATGAGTAGTGCCACAGAGCACAGCCACGGAAGTATGAAATATGTTAGGCATTGTGTTTTGGGGAAGCTATTGACAAACAGGAATTTATGAATAAAAAATAGGACTGGAAAGAAAGCCCGCCCCAGCCCTAAATAATATTATACTTATTATAAGAAATACTTGCCTTAACTGTTACTGAAGTTCCCAAGTGATGAAGAGTCTCTGGTCTCCCTGAGTCACTTGTTACATGCTTACCTGCTCCTTAAATGGGAAGCTTATCTTGATATCTATTTTATATCCTGCAAATTAAGCCCTTCATTTCATATCCTCCCAGAACAGATGTGGAAGACAGAAGAATGTGAGTCTTCCCACATTCTTCTACTGAACTTTTTCGTGCATATTGCCTGAATCTTCTCTTCTGATAGCTAGCCAGCTCTTACTATCTTTTCTCGTAAATTATGTATTCAGGGTGTATCTTTATATTTGTTGGTGATCTCTGGGCTTGCTCAGGTTGGTTCACCCCCTTCTTGTCCACCCTGGTGTATGAGCTGGGGTTTGCCTGGCAGATCAGTGAAGTATCAATAGTTAGTAAGATCTAATACAACAGTTTGAAACAATAAGAAATAGTCTGTTCACATCTAAAGAGGGAAAATCAGAAAAATCATCTTATTTACAGTCTATTTGAGTAGATGTAGGTGTTGAATATAGATCTTATCAGTGATCACCATTCCTCATTAATTTGCTTCCTTCAAGAGGAGGAGGAAAAAGTTGAAGAGATGCATTCACATGCAAAGGAATTTCAAATTTGCTTATAGCAAAGCATGATCCATCAGAACTGCTGCTGACTTTGAAGGATAAAGAAACATGGATTTTTCTCTGTGCCTGGTGCCCTCATGTGGCTTTGATGTTCAGCTTCTTGCAGATTAATTAAATACATCGCTGTGTGGCTGACACTTCTGCTGTGTAAAAGGTAGAGAATAATTTGCCTGGATAGCCTTGTATGTTCGTCTGTGAATCCAGCATCTTCTGGAAAGCCAAAATATGCTGTTGCCATATGGTCAGTTGGGTTAGGATTTGCAAACTCCTTGAGTACCCGACCCTAACCCAAGAACCTTTCTCCCAGCCATCACACATGGATGTTCATGATTGAGACCTTTCTCCTCCCAGGGGGGTTATGTCTGAACAGATTTGTGCTACAGCTGCTACCTTCTTTAGCAGTACTGTTAAAAATGCCACCCTAGATCTATTGATGCTTTTAAAAGCTATGAATTTTTGGTTTTCAGCTCTAGCGTTAGGGCAAATTTTTATAGTGTATACTGAGCTAAAATGTCAAGGATTACTTCTATCAGGAAATAGAGTTTAAAGTGTTCTTTCTCAGCTAATTTAAAATTGTTCCATTTTTCTTCCAGCTACAGCTACGGTATGACAATTTCTATATTTAATGCTGTAAAATATACCCAGGATAAATGCTTCTTTGCACACCACTTCTGAGTCTGTTGTTAGAATGCATCTAAATTACTGCTCTAGAAATTCCACTTTAAGACACATCATTTAGCCACAAACATTATGCAAAAAACTGTAGCATATTTATTACATGTCCATAAATTATAATAATAAAACTGTTGCACAAGCAAGAGATGAATATAGTTGCCGTGGAGGCTGCTGGTGTGGTTTGATGCAATGGCTTTCTAAAAGTGCTTGTCAAAGCTTTTCTTTACAGCTGCATCAGGTAGGTTTAATAGGTATGGAAATTTTCCATTAGCTCTAAAAGAATATACATTTTTAAGAGACTCTGCAGAACTTTGAAGCATTTGAAATTTTACTTTGTCAGATTTTTGGATGGAGTGGCACAGAACTGAAAATTCTGATTGGAATTTGAAAATATATTTTTTTGTCATCCATAGTATGATTAACAAAGATGGATAGGGAGTTTGAAAATGAGGATGGAAAAAGATCTGAAGTTAAAGCAGCTTAAACCAGGCATCTGCTTTTTGTTACTCTGGATATCTGATGACCGTATTCATGCAGGTACCTGTGTGCCAGCAGTCGCGCGGCTCTAGTGGAGTGTGCCCAGCAGCGTTGTGGGAGCGCTGCCCTCTCTGTCTCTGGGAGCACTGTGTTTCTTTTTCTCCGGCTGCTTCTGCATATTCAGAATCTGGCTGTAATTTTGAGTGATTCCATCAGAAAACAGTCCAGACCCTTGTGGCAATACTGTGGCAATACTGATGTCATCTCCTCCCTCTCCCTCTTCCCTCTTCTTTTCCTCTTTTTCTCCCAGATTGCACTTATGTTAGTGTACTTCTTTGAACTCACACTATTTACATTCTTTGCACCTGGGATTCACTCAAAACCTCTCAGGTTTGTCTTGGAGCACAAATTCTGAACAGAGCCGAAAAGATTTCAGGACAGTTTTTTCTTTGACCTTTCTTATCCATGTAATACCAAACCTAGTGAAACTTGTCGTAATAGTGATGGTATCAACGTTTTTCTTGCTAATAATCTCACTCAGAATTTTCCTGAGTAACATGGTAGCTCTTCTGATAAGGTTTGAGGTAGACTAAGAAATTTAGCATAATTGCCACTAAAAATCATTAAATGTTCATATGCTTGAACTATACTACTAGTTAATGTACTAAGTCTGTTGCCACATATTATACATTAAGCTAGTTTATGTATAAAATGAATTTATGTACAGGCTCTCTACTAAGTCTTTCCTAGTCTGCTGACAGCTTCTCCCAGCCATTAGGAAGAGAAACGTGGCGCTCACTAGGTATGTCCGTCTTTGTAGTTCAGAAAAGACGTGCTCGCAGGAAGCCTGTGAAGGGCACAGCACCCAGTGTACGCTCGGAACTTACGGACGTTCTTGGACTTGCGTCTCTGCAGTTGATTCTAGAAGTCACCGCTAAACTAATATTCCCAGATTTTTTCCTTGCAGTTTTGGCACCAATTATTGGTGTGATATTGTAAAATTTTTAGAAAGGGAAAAATACCTTTCATCGTTCATCCACTATTGTGAGAGAGTAGATTTTTTTCCCTAACTTTTTTTTAACACATTAGACTTAGGAATTGGGGTAATATTTTGATAGTTGTTTTTGTTTTCTGTACCAATAATAAATTTATGAACATAATTTGAGGCTAAAGGCGAAGCTCTGTATGGATGACCTCAAGTCTTCTCATGTTTGTAAGACATCTGAAAACACAGGAGTTGCACAGGACTTGGCACTTCTCCCTCTTAGATGTTTTGGCATCTTTTTGCACATATACATTTAATTTTCTTATGTAGTATAACAGATCTTTTTGTGACTACGATGTATATAAGCTTATTTGTGCATGATTAAAGTAAAGACAATTCTGAATATCCCATGTAGGTTAATCCTTAAAACCCTATGTGTGATTCACAATATAAGAACGGTAGAAGTGTAAGTATAGAATTTGACTGTAATGTAGAAGTGGAATGTTTTAATGTTTACCAGTTTAATCAAGCAAGTGAATGCACTTGGTCAAATTAAAATATCTAATTATTTATTCACATAGAAACCAGTAAATTTCAGGGTTCGTGGCACAAAACTTTTTGTTAAAAAAAGAAAACAAGTTATGCCATATAGCTTCTTCACTCTCAATAAAATAGCATAATTGCAGATAAACCTAAGATTACAATAAAAGTGAAACATTCCAGATTATATTGGTTGGAGCACAATGAATATAACAAGAAAATCCTTGTCAGAACTGTTACCACAAGGAAATATCAATAGCTAACACCCATATTCTCCAACTAGAAATCAAGAATATTTGAGTAGATCTTGGCATAAAAGGCACAAAGCACAAAGCAAAGCATGCTTGTGTCATTTGTCACAAAGAAGCACTGACATTTGTGCAACTTGGAAAAAGATCAGCATTTTTCCATACCCTTCCAATATCAGATACTTAGGGAACAGATCTTCCCCTTAATGCCAGTGTATCGCTCCCAGTCCAGATGGAAGTGACTATGAGAAAAGAGGAGTATATAGACAAGAACACATCCATACCCTTCCAGGAGATCTTAGCTCATATACTGAGGCAGCTGCTACTACAGTATTGTTAGGAGTAAATAAATACACCATAGTCTTTTAATAATAAGACCACTGGCAGCTAGCACTTGTGGGAATTAGCTAAGAACGTGTACAATGCTGGAACCCCCTCGTAGACACAGGTTTACCACTTGCATTTAAGTGTGTGATGCCAGCTCCCTCTTTGCTTCAAATAAGCTTTTAAAAAGTTTGAGTCCTTGAAATAAAGGGCTCTCTTCAGAAGAGAATGCTGCCTGTTGCACAGGGGAATGGCTTCTCTGGTTTTAAGGTGCTTCAGAAAGACAGATCAGACATCCGAGGTATTTCCTTCTGTAATGGGCCATCACACGGGCATCTCGTTAGCAGCCTGTGTGCTATATTTCTATAACAAGCCTGTCTTCATCATCACTGCTAGTGTCATCATACTCAACTCTGGTTTGCTTCCTCATCATCTCTAACCCTCTCTTCTTGTATGTCTTGGAAGTTGTTGCAGAGTAAGTCTCGAACTCGGGGGACCTGAGAGTAACTGGGGGCTCTGTAAAGGCAGCAGCGGCCGCTCCACGCGGCCTTCCATGGCTGTTGTCCTGCAGCTGGGCTCCGTCCCTCTCTGCGCCTCCCTGAAGGGCGAGGATTTTTTGAGAGAAGCTTGGCTGCTCGGCGTATTCTGTGCTGAGTAATTCAGCCCTTGTGACTGACTCTGTGTTTGATCCCAGTAAACGTGAACGTCCAGGCTGGGAGTGGGGCGTTGAGTTGTCTTTTGGAGATGTGTATGTGTTTGCTTCAGCTGGCGATTTCTCCCTTCCCGAGGCCTGGGTCACCAGCTCAAACGTGCCAAATCTTTGACCCTCTGGCTCCACGGTCAGTGTGTTTCCCTGGCTTGCTTCTAGATGTAAGGACAGAGGACCAGTAGTCTCTGAGTTTGGGCTGTGAGGTTGGTCACCTCTGCCTGTACTTGTAGAATCAGAGGGGCAGAACCAAAGAGCAGATGCCCTTGAGTCCCTGGCGACGTTTGTCTGTGGCTGCCCTGGGCCGGGGGGCAGCAGGAGGGGTTGTGTCCCAGCGCAGCAGGTCCCCAGCTCGCTGCCGGCCGGCGGCGGGGCTGTGATCACGGGGGAGGAGAAGGAATGAGCTGCCAGAGGTGCTTCCAGAGAAGCTGTAACGTTCTGAAAAGAGAAGTTTGTTCTTGTGTGTTCCCTAATTTGCCCAGAAATGTCCTGTAGAAACTAGGGGGGGGTTAAAAAAATTTGCATTTAAAATTTTCAATCCGGAGCTTTTCTTCGTAAAAGTGCAGAGATTATTTTAGTCGACTGTATCAGGAGAAAACATTTACCTCTGCTTTAACTCATATCAACTGAGTAATTAAGCATAATGTCAACCTCTATTTGTACAACTGTGATTATATTTGCACTCTTTTTTTTTTCATTACTGCAGACCAAGTTACTCATCCCTCTTTTTATAAGAAAACTTTTTTTTTCTCCCAGTGTGTGTGGGAGGTGTAGTAAAGGATATATTTTTTTCCTTAGGTTTTTTTTCTTGGGTGGGTGACAGACCATGCTAATAATTTATGGATGAGAGGGGTTGGGGGTATCAAACTGCATTCTTAGGTACTGTCTAGGTTGATGTTCTTCTCATTAAGATAGAATATACGTATTGCAGTGGTGTTTGTGCAATGTAGGGGGAAAGGTTTGTGATGAATCTGTAAGAAATATTACAATGTCCGAGGCAGTAAGACACGTGTAGGAGATAAAATTACTTAGTAAAAAACATTTTCAGGATTAGGTTCCTAAATCTGATGCTGCTTATGGTACCTGAAGAAGCAGCGCTCATGCTGCACAGCAGCGGTCCGGCTCGGCAGCTCTCATCCTCACGCGGGGCCGCGGGAAGCCTCGGGGTCAGCGCCACGAGGCCGCGCAGCGAGCGCTGCCCGGAGCCCTGCAGCCGCCGGCGGGCCATCCCACCACGGCCAAAACCCCAGCGGTGCCGGCTTCCACATGGGCTAACGAAATTGGGGTGCCAGCCTGGGTACACATTCTTCCCACACTACGTGGCCATTGCGCTTCCTGAGTTTCAGGCTCACTGTCTCTGCCTCGGGATGCGCTCTGCTCTGCCTGCTGGCACCTCCAACATCGGCTGATCCTTGTCAATTGATGCAAGTTTGGTTGTTCTTTTAAAAAAGCTAATTCTAGCATTAGTAAGTTTTCATTATATTTTAACCCAAAAAATACCTTTTGCACTTTTTTAAACAAAATCTGTGCTACAAAGTAGCCTCAACTTGGACTTTAAAACAGCTGAATATAATTCAAGTTTTAATTACCAATAACTTTTTTTTCTTTCAATAAAAAAGCAATACATGAATTAAGGTACAATACCTACTTTTTTATCCGTTTTGTCTTTTTGTTTTACGTGGTTTAGATTTTCAGTATGTGAAGATATTCCTGAGTTATTCTTTCCTTCTTTTTTCCTTCTGCAAAGTGGCTTGTCTGAGGTGGAACGAGATGTGTCTTTTTGCTGGTGTAGGTAATTTTCTATTGAAAAGAGGTTAAAGAAACTTTTACTTTTATTTTTATTCCCCCACATGCTAGAATTTACTAAATTTCTCATCATATCACTGAACTAACTTCTATGTTTTTACTATTTTCTGTAAATTTTTATTCTAAGCCTGATATCTTCTCATTTACTTATATGTGTTTGGTTTTGGGGGGGGTTTATTTGCCATTATTGCCCTGCAAAGTAATAGCCATTGATATCTGCTATGAACGGAGACAAGGTATTGTCCCCACTTCCAAGATGGTTGTGGCATAAACATCGTTTGCATTAATACTGCTAATTAAATGGGGGTGCTGGTCTGAAACACGGAAAGCAAGTCAACACGCCGAGCCCATTTCCCACGGCAAACATACAGTCTTGTTTCGGAAGCAGATAAAAATCCATCTTAAAACTGTTTAGGCTGCTAGTGGAAGGTTATTTCGAGTTATTTCTTTTTAAAATGTCCTCCTAATTGTCAAATTCACAGATGTAAGTATGCCAATGAAAACCATGCACTCAGTTCTGAAAACGTGCGAGATGTTTGTATTTTTGCTCACAAAACAAAGTGAAGGACAAAAGGAGTTTTGCAGTTCCATGTGGAACAGGTGCATATCACAGATACTGCTAATGTTCGTTCTCTTAAAAAAGAGATATTCAGTACATTTAAAAATATTCAAAATACTTACCATGTACCTTTGATTGAGAATGGCACTTCTTGTTAAATTTACAGGGTTGTGACGAAGAGCCCTTTTTCAAAGCATCCAGTGCTCTGTTGGGGAAGCCATGCCGCTTGCTTGGGCGGTTGAGTTTCAGCTGAGTGTATCCGTGTGCGTGCCTCCCCCTGGACCTGCATTGCCGACAGCATCGAAAGGGTAAACAAGTACGTGGAAATGAAAAGCAGCCAGAGTAGAATAATGCCATGTCATCAGGTACATTTAAGTCTAACAGCAATTTACTACTGTGAAGGAGATGTTCACTTATGTAGATTCAAAAAAAACCAAAAAATCGGGATTTTAGGCAGGATTTTCAGGTTTTCCTCAGTAGGATTCGGTAAAGTCTTGGTTTGCTAAGAGAAAAGGATTCAGGAAAAGGATTCAGACTTGAATTACACAGGAATCACCTGAGAACGCATAGTTGTTGGCTTTGTTACCTTTCACTTCTCAGGTGCTACCTATTCATCATCACTAATGAGCAACAGAGGTATTTTGTTTACTTAGAAAACTCACGCTGAATAACCCAGCTCTGCTGTGCGCCCTGCTCTGGCGAGGTCCCGCGGTAACTCCTCATGGTTGACAGTAAAGTCCCTTGGAAGGTCCTGTTCCTCTATCGATAGAATCAGTCACTATATTCAGAGTAATAAGTAAATCTAACAGGGCGTGCTTATTCAGGTGTTTGGTCTATTAAAAAAATACATTACATTTCATGATTAACAGTTTGGGCAGTTAGCTACTAATATGTGTGACCTGAGCTTTCAGCACCCTGTGCTTAATGGAGTCCCTGTACTTATTTGGTATAGCCAAAGAAATAAATTCTGAGTCCAGCAGGAAAACAAAACGAAACAAAACAACACCCCAAAAACAACCCAGAAAAAAGTCCTAGAAGAACATCACTAGACTGGATGACATAGGCCTCACTTTTCTATTTTTGTTCTTACGATCCTTCAAAATTGCGGTGCTGTTTGCCAAACTGGCCACGGTGATTAAGTTACCAACACTGATTTGTGCACAAAGGAGTCACTCCATCTGGTTTTGGTGATGAAATAAGAGGGATGCACGCGCACAATATGTGTTTCTAATTAGAGCAATTCATCAGCCATCTGCTACCCCATGCTCTTGAAGGAGTGGAGGCTAAATCTTCCACTGATACGAACTCCCGTTAAAAATGGAGAAACTCTGCTGATGGATACAATGGGCCTTTGATAGTTTTATACCCAAGTTTTTCCTGCTTTTTATTTAAACCGAATGATCCTTTAAACTACAGATGGCTTTGTTAGTTTGTGTTAGAACTTAATATTTATTCTTCTGCATTCTCTTGTGAGAACGTGTTCAGGACATAGATCTCCTGAGGACAAAAGGGTCTCGCGCACGGCTTTTAGCTGTAGCAGGATTGCAAATGAAAGTCTTTTGGTTCCTGTCAAACAAAAGTAAATGCTGACAATTTTGGCAGATAAGAATCATTTCTAAAGCATAGTGAGAGTCAGATGACCAGTCATCATCTTTCTTTGGCATGTCTGTTTTGCTTAGAAAAGTTGGTTCCTGATAGTAAACCACATACTGATATTTTTTGTAATTTTCCTTTGTGGAACTGCTGCTCTTTCTGAGAGAGTTATTTTTTCCCCGGACTTTGACAAGGTTGAATTTTGGGGATGACTTTTATTTTCTGTGTAGTTTTTACACCCATTTAAGCAAAATTATGTCTGCATCTAGGGAAGCTGAAAACCATATTCCATACCATTTGGGGGTGACTTTAATGTTTTTCTGTTTGTGGCTCCTCTTGACTTTGTTTGTTGAGAGTTTTTCCTTTTTGCAAACTACTGTTTTCTTCTTTTGCTCTGAAATATTTCTGAAAGCACCACCAGGAGCTGCTGAGCTTAGCTGTTGAGAATATTGGAAAAAAATTAAGTACATGAAAATTGTGAATTACGTTAACCGAGAGACTGGAAATCCATGCTCTTTTTAAATAGCACTGAATAGTATAGTAGTTAAATAGCAGAACTCTGAATTTTTCTTAGAATTTGTGTTAGTTTTTTTCTTATCACTTCGTCCATCTACTTTTATAAAATAAAATTGAATCAACTCACTGCTTTTGTGGATCTATATAGAATTAATGTATGTTCTTTCATATTCTTCTTCCTATGTAAAAAGTAAGCTTAGTCTTACGGAGCTGCTCTAGGATCTGAACAGATAGACCCGTCTGTCTTCACTTACCTGAAAAAGAAAAGCTTTCAAATCTTAAACACTTTACAGGGCATTAATGCAGTTTGGGTCTGTGGACGTTTCATGTATCTAAACAAGGAGAGATTGAGCACACGGGCTCTTTGACTCCAAGTATCTCCAAGAACAATAAAGTCTTGGCATTAATGGTCTGCTGAAGTCCTACTCCAATTCAAATACTCATTTAAAGTGAAAACAGTGAAATACATATGCTGTTACAGAAGAATATGTATGTAAGGGGAAAATCAGGAAATAGAAATGCACTCTTCTCAATAGACAGCATTCCTCCTGAAATTCCCGAGTGAAGGAAACTAAAATATTCACACAAAAGAATGTATTTTTCATGCATCAAATGAATATGTAACTTATCTTATTAAAACATGAATTGTAAATTCTGTATCGACAAAGCCTGTAAATGTCCATAAATACGGTTTTGATAATAATTTTGTTTTTCTAGTGGGGGTTGGGGTGTTAGCCAACTGCGCCCTCTTGAGAAAGGAAATAGGATTATTAATGTTACCTCCTGCGTCTGTTGTCCTTTAGAAAGGGATGAAACCAATGTTTTTACCACAGTCTTGCTGTGGCTAATATTTTTAATTTTGAAAATAGAAATATCCTGTTTCGACAGCGTGCACTCATTGCTTGACTCCTTGTCACAGGTGTGCATGGAGGAATAGGCAGAGTCTGCGTTCCCCTTCTGCTCAGCAGGCAGAGGGAGGCTTCTCGTTAAACAACACCACGTTAATTGAGGTTCAGCATTTAGTGATGGGAAGGTGCCCTTCGTGCTTGCTGCCGTTAAACTTCCAGAGTAACAAGTCAGATTACTGTGGGGTAGTGCTGGGAATTCTTTACAGCGACTGGTGAGAGTGTGGCAATAAGAAGTGCCAAAAGAATGGCAAAAACATGTGGGGTTGTCCATCGAGCACTGAGGATGCTGCGTGTCCTGCAGTGCTGGTGAAGGGTCCTTCAGAACGCAGGGAGTTCCCCCTCCGTCCCACCCCTCCGCCGCTGGCTCCGCACCCTTGCTAGAGGCTGGTGGCACCATCAGAGAGTCACTTCCTGAGCGAAGGCGATGTAAAACCTTCCCCTCTTCTTTGATGTCAGCTGATGTGAAGAAACCACTTGTACACATAGAAGTAAAGCATATGTTCTTCTTGGGGGTCCGTGTAGAAGAAGTAGTTATGCTCGTCCACTTCTCTTCTGTTTGCCTTTGATAATTTAATTTATTTTTGTTCTGTTTGTTTTTCCAAGCATCTCTTAAAATATCCTGCTGCCTGAAGTTTTGGTTATAAAAGGTGTTACCTGCTGTGGTTAAGCTATTTGTTGTTTCTGAACCGACTGGTGAACAAAACCCTGGAGTTTTCCGGTTCGCATGTACATTCCACCGTAGCTCTTCTTCGATGGCCTTTTGTCTGGCTTCAGGTCTTACAGGGGACCAAACCACATCGTTGGAGTGAGAACGGAGTGCTGCGCTGGTGGGGGAGCAGGGGGGGCTGGTTGAGGTGTCTGTCGCAGATGTGCAAGGTGAAATCTTCTGGTCTGGTCCAAGCAAAAGCGACAAATCTGAGGCTCTCTTGTCTTGCGGCAATTTGAGGATATATTTTGGAGAAAAGGCATTTTGTTGTGGGACTGGAGTTGAACGACCAGATTGCAGAGAATTAATTTTAGAAGGCTCGTTAACAGCATAGTCACTGAAAAGAGGTGCTTTTGCTCCTGTACCCACAAGACATGTTTTGACATCTTTGTCTGTTGCATTGTGCAAGGCAAAAGAATTGCAATCACTTCCCCTTAATTCAGGCCCTAAAAATCCCACAAATGAAGCTTTTGAGGTACCTGCTGAATGTGAAAGAGGGTTAACATCACTGTAATTAAGAGTGGGGAGTTTGATTGTTTTTATATACTCCACATTCTCAGTACCGCCAGTGGATTCACTGTTTCCTGTGTTTAATTTTTGCCCCTCTGCTTTACTGGGGAGTGTCAGTGGTGCCGTGGACAGACGCTGGACGCTGCTGCAATAGACCCTCTTTGCTTCATTTACCCCCTTGTTTTCACTACTGGGAGTAGGGCTGGACTTTGAAATAATGTTTTCTGTCTTCTCCACTTCAAATTTCAGCTTTTTTCTTTCTGATGGTAAATTCTGAGATTTCCCTGCAGCTTCTCTGTTGCTGCTGCAATGGGCCCCCGGGGGCATCAGGGCGTGCTGGCTGGTCCCCTTACTCCTGCTGCAGTTTCCATCATCGTTTGAAGTGCTTTTACACTCAGATTCAAATGTACTGGATTCTTTCCCAGGGCTTGGTTTCCCCCATTTGCTACTCTGTGCTGGCAGGTGGTCGTCATTCCTGCCGTTTGCATTGAGCGGACAGAGTGGATTTTGGAGCCTGAGCTCACAGCTGCTGGGAGCTGGTGACGCGCCGTGGCCACCTGAGCATTTGTCCGTGTCGCTGCCACCGAGCTCTCGGGAAGTCCTACTTGTCACAGCCTGTGCACCAGCGTTTCCTGAGTGCGGTGTCTCCGTGGCGGAGGTTGAACTGTCGGCAGTTTCCCCGGAGAACACGTTCTGTACAATATGGTTACCATTAGTACTGGTTTCTGATTCACTGGTATTGAAACCTGTTGTCACGAGGGAGGAGAGACTGTCACTTGCAGAGCTCCCGCCATCTCTCTCCTCCGTAATTTCAGTACTGCTGCCTGATTCCTTTGAGTCAGGAGTGAAGCTTGCAATATCTGTAATCTTGTTCCCCCTTTGTTTAATTTTCTTGCCATTTTGACTGCTTTTCATTTTCTGGTAGATTTTCTTAAACGTTTCATCTCCATACATTTGCCATTTTTCTTGAGAGAACATCTTCAACTTCCTTTGATGGTGTTTCTTATTTTTGACACCGATTCCTTCTCCAGCCCCAAGCCTGTTGCTCCCTTGCAGCTCCTCCGGGGGAGGAGGATGATCCGCCACGTTACTGAGCGGCAAATCATCCACTGCCGTTTGTCGGACTAGCGCTCGGGGATGGCTGTTCGGAAAATCCACTGAATTTGCAGCAAGATTGTTGCTAGGCAGCAGAGCAGCAGCGCCTGGATTTACTGTCTGCTTCGGAAGAGAAAGCAGCTTGGAGCAGCCCGCTTTGTCCTGGGCCGCTCTGGTGCCCTCCACAACGGGCAGGGAGTTGCTCCGGGTGACGGGCACGGCGTCGATGGTGGTGGAGAACTGGGTGGGGACCGAGTGGAAAAACATTGGCTTGCTTTTTTCTAGGGGTGCAAAGGTAGATTTTGCTGAACAGAGGGAAAGGTTCTTTTTCCTATTTACATCACAGGTTCTGATGTCAAAATGGAAAGAGTCTTTGTACGTGTAAGGCATTGGCAGATCAATGCTCCCCTGTTTAGAAAGGACAGTTTTTCTGGGCCTAACATTGTCTAACTGGGTGTCATCCACCACGCTTTTGTTATGAGAAATAAGTTTTGAAATGTGTTCTTCCAGCCTCTTTTTCTCTAGCATCGAGGCCGCAGCTTTCTCAGCCGCCTCCAGCCTGGCGCAGCCCGAGCTGCCGAGGGCAGGCTGGTTTTCCAGCTCGGCGCTGTGCTGGCAGAGGCCGTGGAGCGGGCTGGGGGATGCCAGCTGCAGCTCCGCGCTGTCGGAGCGGGACAGGTACCCCGAGTCCGTGCTCTCGCACTTCTTCAGCTTGCAGTCAAACGGCTTGTAATCCCACTGCTTTTCCAAAGAGGTTGCCTGCTGCCTTTGCAGCTGAATGTGCTTATTGGCAGTTGGGGTTCTTTGCTCCTCTATCTTCTTTCTCTGGCACTGACCATTTGGCAAAGCCCCTGGAGATGATGAGCTTTGGGGTTCTCTTTCAGGAACCTCCCGATTAGCCTTTGAACTAGAGGACTGATTCGTTGCTTTTTGACTTTCCGAAGCAAATGATGAATTGCTTGTTGCTGGCAGCGAAAGGTCATTAGGAAGTTTCTCAGTGTCCGCGCTGGTCTCTGAACTCACCTGTTCCATCTGCACCCCCTTGTCCTCACCGGTGCTACTGAGCAGTTTGCTGCCTTGATGTGACGCGATGCTCTCTGTTGACTTCTCATTTTGCTCCGATACGGCAGTGTTGTCAGAGTCTGAGGGCAGTCTGGTGTTGTTGACGTGTGTTTGAGTTCTTCTGTGCTTATACAAATTGCTCTGAGTTTTAAACGCGATACCACAAGTGGTGCAAGGGAAGGGCCTCTCTCCCGTGTGAGAGCGAATGTGCTTCTCAAGGACACTTGGCTTTAAACAATCTCGTCCACAGTGTTTGCAGATATATTTCCCAGCTTTTTTTGATTTTCCTGGGCTTCCAGTAGATGCATTTACACAAGAATTTGGTGACGATAAAACCGGCAAAGTGCTCACTATGTTCAGCGTCAGAGTTTGCCCGAGCTGCTTCTGAAAAGCCGAGGGAGGCTGCTGGGTGCCAGCAGCGGGAAGCAGCGCGTTGAGGATGAGCGGCAGGCCCCTGCCCTCCAGGGGCACGCAGCTCCCGCCGGTCACCAGCGGGCTGCCGGGCTGCCAGCCCCCGGGCTGGTACAGCGGCATGGGGAGCGCCTTCAGGTAGAGGGGCTGGGGCAGTGCTGGCCCCCGCTGCCCGAGCTGCGCGGGGTGGAGAGGGGCCGCGGGAGCCGGTGGCTCTGCCCCCGCAGCTCTGACGGCGGGCTGCTCCATCGCAAAGGCTGGCTGCCATACGCGCGGGTGGCTGTACGGGAGGGGAGACAAAGTAGGAGAACAAAACAAATTAAACACTTGCCACTGCTGGACTGGGAAAGTTAGCAATTAAGAATAACGCAAATCTGATATGCAGGCAATGCTTACTTCATTTTCCAATTAAATTGATTCGTCTTTCATTTCTTAGCTAGGAATTAAAGTTCAATACGGTGTAAAGAACATTGAACATTGCACTTAGAACCTACAGTAAGTACCCAAAGTATTAGAAATAGATTCTGAGTATCATATTTGCAAATGGAGGATCTCAGCACCCCAGAAATAATACTATTTTAATTTTCTTGAACCATATTCAGTCTGGAGAAGAGGAGGCTCCAGAGAGACCTTAGAGCCCCTTCCAGTCCCTCAAGGGGCTCCAGGAAAGCTGGGGAAAGACTCTGGATCAGGGAGGGGAGCCGTGGGATGAGAGGGAACAGTTTTAAACTGGAAGAGGGGAGATTGAGATGAGATCTGAGGAAGACACTGTTTGCTGTGAGGGGGGTGAGCCCCTGGCCCAGGGTGCCCAGAGGAGCTGTGGCTGCCCCATCCCTGGAGGGGTTCAAGGCCAGGTTGGACGGGGCTTGGAGCAGCCTGGGCTGGTGGGAGGTGTCCCTGCCCAGGGCAGGGGGGGCACTGGAGGGGCTTTAAGGTCCCTTCCCACCCCAAACGTTGTGTGATTCTATTCCCATTACATACTTGCACCGTGTTTTTTAATTTAAGAATTTATATTAATAAATGTTAAGATAGAAGCACAGAACAAATAGGGCTGGAAGGGCCTCAGGAGGGCTCACGTTAGCCCCGCACTCAGCTGGGGTCGCACAGGGGTCTGTCCAGCCGGGGTGTGAAAACCTCTGGGAATAAAAACTGCACGGCTTCTGTGGGCAACCCTGCCCAAACACGGGACGTTAAACATGGCTGCACATTACGTGTATTTACCCAATTTAAGCGAGCAAAGGCTAAAGACATAGGAACAAGTGATGCAAACTGAAAATATCTGAACAAAATGAAACTGATGTCCTGTTCTACAAGGGTGTTTTACATAAATACGTATGAAGTAGAAAGATGGTATCAGAGCAAAATAGTGGGATAAAATAAAGCTATCTTTTGTGTAGCCCAAATTAATTTTGTCTAATTAAAGGTGATATTATGGTATACTGCTTTCAATCCCAGATGAGAACATTTTGTAGACACAGTTTTTGGAAAAAGTGAACCTATTGTTATGAAATCTGTCCAAATATAGTCAGAGTTGGTGGTGGTCCAGGCTGCTTCTTATTTTACAAAAATATGTTTTGTCTTCTTTCTTTCTTAGAACAAGCTAGGAAACTATCCAAATAAGCTAGGTGAAAATTATTTTTGGAAGAGCTGATTAAGTCATCAGCATACCCTCTTATAGGTTGGGTGAAAATTAGATTATCTGTGAATGTTTATTCAAATTCTTATTAAACTCTACTCACAACTCTGTATCCATTGGCTGTTACAGATAATAAGCTGTTCTTGTGCAAACCATCGTAAAACCTCCATTTGAAATAACATTATCAGCGGCTAAATGTGAAATCTGCAATTTGTTGCCTTACTGCATTATCTGTAGTGGTGGTTTTGTACCTTCTTGGATCATTTGAATACGTAATCATTACTAGGAAACAGTAAAACAACTTACTCAAAAATATTATCTGAAATTTGGACTGGTTCCATATGACACGCGCACTATGTTACTGTTATTCAAAGCAAAACCTCTGCCACATGTAGTTACTTAGAATTTTGGAATAATTGACATAAAGGAGAAATGGCAAACTCAGTGTAATTCATTTTGCGTACTGTTAGAGTTACTGTTGGAATAGTTAATAAAGCTGGTAAATTGATCTAAAGTTGGATAGAGATCTGAGAGAAGTTCTGCTACTGCACAACTGAAAATGATAGTGGCTCGCTCACATCACATGAAAAAATAGGAAAATAACTTTCTATGAGTGCTCGAGTTATGTGCCCAGTAATAAAAGTAATTAGCCTCTCAATAAATAGACTAGGAATTCAGGTAGTTTTCATATTAACCGTATGCACCACTGAAAGATAAAGCAACCCTTTTGGCCTTCTGCAAAGGAAAAGGTTTTGCATATTAGGATCTTGCTTTTAATCCCACTGATTATTTCATCCCTCTGTGTATCTCACAGTGCAGCTGTAAATACTTGTCTCTTTCAGCAGCAGACAACTAATATACCAGGAACCCAGTACCTATTCCCCCCCACTCCTCGCTCTGCACCACTTTGGGAAGTTCTGTTGCTGGCT
The DNA here is from genome assembly GCA_013400135.1 of Rhinoptilus africanus. NCBI lineage: Eukaryota > Metazoa > Chordata > Aves > Charadriiformes > Glareolidae > Rhinoptilus > Rhinoptilus africanus. Next base: position 361,747 of record VXBO01006133.1, on the reverse strand, counting down.
AGCAGCTTGTGTTTCACAGCCAAGGCTTCTTCCACTTTCTCTCTGATCTGCTTTGCTTATTGCAAGAACTGGAAAAGCGGAGGAAACCCCAGCAGTGCAGTCCCCGGGGTGCGCTCCTGTTTTTCCTTCTGGGCGCATGCCAGGCCGTTGGCTTCTCTGCAGGCGTTACGTGTCCCGTCAGCCCCTGCCGTAACCGAAAGCTTGCGACCAACTGCCGTGGGCTGAGGGTTAGACCATTGACAGGAAAGGTGTCGGTGCCTGGTGGGACTCTGTCTTCACCCAAAGATTTTGATGTGATAAAAACCCCAGAAAAGAGCCCGTCAAATGAACTGCACACAGCAGTTCACTTGACACAACAACGTGTTACATTTTGCCTTTGCTCCCTGCTCATTTCAGTGCTCTGTGATGTTCTACAAAGAAAATACTTAAATGATTACAGAAAATTTAAAGGAAAGTTTTAACTAACGCTAAACAAATTAAATGGTGATACACAATCTCATTACTTTTAAGAGTTTAATAGTACATTTCTACCAGCTGTGATAGTTTGCTGCTTTTCACAGCAAACAAAAGTTATTGTCTTCCTAAGTGAAACTTCTGTGGCTTGTGTTCTACTGTGGCGAATATGATCATACTTTTCATGTCTGTCATTTATATTAAAAAAAAGCCGCTATATTTCTTTGTACACTGACAAAAATAGCTTATCTCAAAATAATTCTACCCCAAGGCTAATTCTGGGTAGTTCTTGCCTAAAGTACAAAAACTTCCCATGTTGATTATCCCCCAGGCTCCGTTACTGAGCGTCTGCCTGATGTTCTGAACTCAGTTTGTAACGTGTAGCATCGAACTATTAGTGTAAAAATTTGATCCTAATTAAATAAGGAAAAATTTCCAGTAAACAAAGCTCAAAGCAAGATTTGACCTGTCCAAAATTTTCTAAATTAGTTTATTAGGCGATCAAAACTGGTCATTAAATTCCATTTAATTACAGCTATTTTGTTCCTAGTTTGAATTATACCTTCAGGTTTGTGGAACCCTGAAAAATCAAAAAGTTGAAGTAGTTTCAGATGACAGTCAGCGTAGTAGAATAAGTATAAAATATTTTAATAAGAAGGAGTACAAAAAACTTTTAAAATCCAATGTGATCCTCTTTTCGATATAATTTCTCCTTAATTTCAAATATATTTGAAAAACTTTGCTTCATTTAATCAGAACTGTTATAATAACCTTGGATTATACAACCAAAAGATTTTTGTCTTCCACAAGACACACATAAATGCACCATCAACTGCCCATCATTATTAATAAAGTCATAAAATAAGCATGTAACTATTTATTTCCTGCACTTACACATAATTTTTTTGACACACCATTGAGAGGAGCATCATAGTCTTTACGCAGATGCAGTGCTCAATCCCCTGGCTTGGTCTACAGCTGGCATCTGTAGGCATGATAGAGTTAGTTTATTTTTGTGCCCACACAGAAGCAGCTTTTCAACATTCTGAACATAGTATACTATATTGTAGAAGTCTTTGCCTTTTTTAAAAGCTTTTGGTGATCCCTACCTTAAATATAATACCAGAGAGCATACAGAAGTGGAATCCTCTTTAGTCTGTAAATAATTTTATCTTACGTACCTTTTATTGAGCCAGGCATTTCAGCAAAAGAGGTATCATTTCTGTCAATACTTGATGCAAGCTGAGAGAAACGAGGACAAAGACTTGAAACAGATTAGAAGTAGGAAGTTGTTTTTTCTTTTTTTTTTTACATTGGTGTCACAGTAACAGCCCTCAGAAAACAGGAAGAGGTGAAACAGAAGAAAATGAAGTAGCATTTCAATCTCTTCGTCTCCTTTATCATTATTTATGTAGGAACCTATGAACAGAATCAGCTGTAGCGTTCTGCACACTGCATCCAGTTGTATCATCCAGTCAAATACACGGACACAATGGTAGCATTTTTTTCTTTGTACCCCTAAAGGTAATTTGTTTGTGACTTTACAGTAAAGATCTCTCTAAAGATGTGTTGGAAAAGAAAAGAAAGATGGAGAGAAGACACTTGCTACATTTGAAATGCTGAACTCCTCATCCAGCGTGGGCATTATCCACCGGCTGCTTCCCCCACTGCCTGGCGGTGGGGTAGAGCGTAACCAGGGGAGAAAACGGTGAAAGAGGGTCAAAAGTGTTTAAATCATGCTCAACAGACCTCCCTAAACTCTGGGAAAAGCTGTAGGGAAAACAGGATAGGGGACAGTCGAGAGAAGTGAAAAGATGAGGTCTTGTTTGTGGGTTGGCTTCATGATGAGTCCTCGGATAAAGCAGTCGGCGGAGCCGCGGCGTCCTTTAGGGGGATGGGAATGGCTGCGCCCTCCGCTGCTGTTAGACTGAGTGCATCCCAACCTGCAACATGCATTCCCTGTAGTCTTACAAAATCAGCATATCTGGACTGTAAAAATTCCCTAGGAATACTGTATTTTGGAAGATGTAGCTTTTAATCTGGTTCCAAGCCTGCCCAATTCCGATAGCTGCAGCCTGTACGTGGTACGCTGGAGAGTGGTGAAACTGTAATGTTGTGGTTGTCCAGCATCCACTTTAGTGGAAGCTCACTCTTTCAGTAATTTTGATGGTAGACTAATGCCGGAAGTGTCACTGGATTGTCATTCTGCACAGCTTTATTGCTCTTGGAGAGCTCTGCCTGTTGCTCGGGCTGCTCTCAGCTTGTTCCTGGGCCCTGTTTCAGTGGGCCTCTAATTCTGGAGTTGGAGAAATATTTCTGTCTTATTCTTCCTATCTTTTTTGCCTGTCACTTAGTTATTCAGGGGACAAAAAACCTCTTAACAGGGCCTAGTATTGTTGCTTAAAATCCTTCTAGTTTCTATTACACCTGAAATGCTCCCAGTAATCGGTAATGGCGCTGCACACGCTTAAAATCAGTGAATCTAGAAAACGACTTGACACTGTGAACGGCTTCACGGTGAGTCAGGCTTCTCATCTGCAGACTCAGTCTGTCCATATGGGTACAACTACATGCAGCAACTAGTTTCAGCTCTCCTGGGAGATACATTCCTAAAGGAATGGATTCTCACATGTGAGTGAGATCCTCTGGGGGATTATTGCATGCTACAGTCAGCAAAGCAATGGTGAAACAGAAGATGCGTATCTTATAATAGAATACTGGCATGAATCAAATCATACAACCAGATGATTATAGGCATTTTACATAACCAGTCAAAATTAGTTTCACTTTGGTTTTATCACATGTCTGAAGTCTGTTATATTTTATTCCACTTTGGGACAGGCTATTATTATTTTAAGTTAAGATGAATTTACTTAAAAGGGATGCTTATCTCAAACAGTACTAACAATTCCAGCGGTATCCTGGAACTAGTAACAACTCTAAAACATATATGTGCTTTTAAAATTCATTATTGAGAACACTCAGGAGCACGTTGAATTCTAAGTGCTAAAACTGTAAACTTTTTATCCTGAGAGGCTTAAAGAAACAAAAATTAAATAAAGCAAGTTACAACTAAAGCAAGTGACTGCATGGATGTTTGACACTCACACAGGTTTCAGCGCGTCGAAGAATCTTTTGAAGTTTTATCTAAAATCTCTGAATCTTGAATAAGTGTCTCTGGAATCAGACTGACTCCACAGCACCCTATGATTCTTCCCATCCCTAGGGGTGAGCAGACTGCTGTAATGCCTACAAGTAATCTGAACTGTGCACTTAATAGAGAGGATCAATATTCCACTGCATTAGTTCTATTTGGAATTAAGTGATTCTTGTTTTCTTTTTTTTAACCTGTCTGGGTTTGGATGTCACTTCTGGAATTAGAATAGAATAGAATAGAATAGAATAGAATAGAATAGAATAGAATAGAATAGAATAGAATAGAATAGAATAGAATAGAATAGAATAGAATAGAATAGAATAGAATAGAATAGAATAGAATAGAATAGAATAGAATAGAATGGAATGGAATGGAATGGAATGGAATGGAAAAGAAAAATTAGTATTTCAGTTGAAGGGAACCATCATCTAGTGCAACTGCCTGACCAATTTAGGGCTGACCAAAAGTTAAAGCATGTTGCGAAGGGCATTGTCCAAATGCCTCTCAGACGCTGCCAGGCGTGGGGCATCGACTGCCTCCAGGATCTCTATGCAAGATTACATATATTCACTTATGTTCAAAACATTTTCCTGCTCAGAGAAACCCAATTAACGTCAGTTGGCTCAATATACAGCAAAACATCCATTGTATCTCTGTAGAAAGGTGAGCCTCCTGTCAGGTACTACTCAGTAGGGAGTACGTGGTGCTGTATCGCCCTTCACTCTCGATTCATGTCTTGATGAGGATTTGGGGAGACAACCCCCATACCACTGGTACACATTTCTGGGTTCCAGCAATCTGTGGAAAGGGCTCCTTCCCAGGGGTCTGAAACCCTCTGTCCTTCAGAGATACCCACGGGCTTTAGTCAAAGAGGGGAGCAAGGGAAAGTGGCAATAAGCGAGCTTCCTGTACTAATAAGGAAATAGATTTCAAAGATCCTATCGACTACATATTTTAAAGTACTTTACAAACTTAAATGAAAAGAAAGTATCTTATAGGATTGGTAATTATTAATCTTTCTCATGGGGACAATGATGCTGAGAATAGCACACAGTATCTTATTGTCAGTAGAAGATACAGATACTGGAACTGTCGTTTCCAGTTGCCAGTCCAGCACTGACGGCTGGCACAAGGGGACAGTGTTGATGAAGAACTTCCTTGATTGACTAGATAAAACTTCTACATAAGTAGTAGTATAATAAAGTAATAGTGAAACATAGGCTCCAAAATAAATTTTGTGCAGGTACTTTAAACTCTACCTGTTTGATGAAAAAGTTTAGGAGTGTAGCCTGAATCTGGGGCTTTCTAGACCTTAATTAAACTAGCAAAACGGAACTGATACATTTCCTGATTAACCCAGAAATTACTGTTAATCTTGTTTTCTACTATTTCTGCCTTTGCTCGTTTCTCAATTTGACTTCATACCTTGAAATGTCTCATAACAGAAGTACTGACTTCACCTTTACGCGCCCGGAAGGGCTGTGGCTGCTCTCACAGGAGCGCAGCAGTGTGCAGAGCACTGAAACCTTGTCAGCAAGGTGAGAGCCTCAGCTCCCTGCAGAATTAGGATGAAAAAGTGTGATTCCCTAATCTTCCGAAACCTCATAATCTTTCAGTAATAACATTTCTTGCTCAGATTCTGACTTTGGGAAATCTTGCTACTTGTTAAGAAGTCATTGCTCCTGAAGTTTTGCCCTGCCTGGTATGTCATCAGAGTACAAAGCCACTAGAGAACACACTGATCAATCTTTGAAATTCTTGAACTGTATCTTGAGGACAAATGTTTTTGACACTGTACTTACACAATTGTGTAATATCAGTGAAATTGGTTTATTTTTTTTATTTTTGTAAAGACTGTACCAGAATACAGTATTAGAACCTTTTAAGGAGAGTGTGATCTGTAATGCCTTTCCTTCATTCTAGAACAGCACCATTGTTTTCATCATTATTAAATACACAATTTGCTATCTTTTTTATTCTCCTTTTCTTGAATATTCATAAGTGAAAACATTCAAAAGGCTTAAATCAATAAGAACATTGTTAGCTAAAATATATTTTAATGTGTAAGTAAGCATTGTATTGGCACTTTTGATATTTCCATGCAATTTGTTATCAGAGGATATTTCCTATTCTACTTCTTATGCTGCCACTTTTCTCATCTCCAGTCATAAGAAATGCTTTCTAGTTTATTATATGTCTGTATTTTAAATTTATACATGTCTTTCTAAAAAGAGACATATTTAACACATCTGTTGGTTTTGTAACACTCTTGGTGGCTTCACAATGAAAAAAAAATAGGATTGTTAGTGCTTAAAAAATCTGAAGACCATAAAGGATTTCCATTCTTTTGTCCTTTCATCAAATTCACTCCTGTGCATTTCCCGTGTTAGGAAAGAGTTAACAACCTCCAGCCAGCAGTCTGTAATCAACAGGTTGCTCTAACAGAGAAATAATAACCCTAATCCATCTTTTAAAGTTTAGGAGGTTGGACTAAATGATGAAAAAATACTGATTAAAGCCCTCTTAAAAACAGAAGTGGGGCCAGTACTAAAATGCTTTGTGTTTTAGGGCAAAATCTTTCTCACTGCTAAGTGAAAAACCATCACATTAAAAAAATTTATAACTTTAAAATTTCTGTCTTAATGATATCTCTGTCTATATAAAATGATAACAAAACACTTGCTAACCTTTAGGTGGCCAATTCACAGGCAGGTGGAGAGGTTCAGGTCTCTCTGGAATAGCGTTGAAACAAAAGAAGCATCCTGTTTTCTTTTTTCAGTGTCTTTCTCTTCTCTTTTTTTAAGCATTTGAAAATTGGAGGGTGGGTGGTGGGGTGTGTGCGAGGAGCGGAGGGGGTGCAGCCAGCCCACGCTTGGTGTGGGAAGAGTTTTAATGGCCGATGCTGGTAATATGGTTTGCCTGCCTCGGTGTCTGCACTACTGCAGCTCTGTGTGTGGGCGTAAAGAAATGACACGACTGGGTTTCAAACCATTACACTGAAGATTTGCAAACAGTTAAAAAAAAAAAACCACAACCCCATCAGGCACAAATGAAAAATTATTACTTTTTGTCTTTTATTTTTTTTCTAAGGTTTGTCTGTTGGTTTGTGTTTTGGGGTTTTTTTTCAATTTCACAGATGTAATCCAGTCAAATTTTTTCCTCAGCTTCTAAATTTAAAAAGGGAAATTAAGTATTTAGGAAGGTTTTTGATTTTATGTAGAGAGAACATTTTGCTATGATTTTTGCTGATATTTTTTAATTAACCTACAAGAGCCCGTATTCCAAAAGGCACACAGGTTTCCACGGTGAAAGTCGTGAGAGGACACCTGTATTTCTGCCTTTGAACATGCTGAATAGGTGCCCAACTCTTGGCAGCACGGAGTGGCGTGGTGCAATAGACGTAGCAGCCACTGCACAGCCACCAGGTGGGAGATCTCAGAATGGGACTGTCCCTTTGGATATTCCGCAAAACACAGCCAAAAAAAAGAGGGATGTCCTGGCAGCCTGCTCCTGTGCAGTAGCCTGGCAATGGTGGGGCTTCCCCATCCACGGCAGGCAGGAAACCGAATGTGTGCTGCAGTTCCTGGGTGCCAAGGGGACCACCGGGAGTGAGACAAAGGGGCTCTTCTCTATAATAATATGGGGAATGAGAGGAAAATGCTGTTTAAGCTAAAATATCATTATTGGTACAAGAGAAGGTGAATATAAGTGGTTATGAATGCACTGGTTTGGGGAGGGACGGGTGGAAGGCTTTTGTCAGAAAAGCGAGAACACTTCTCAAACATATTTTTGCCCCCAAAGAGTGAAACAGAGACAAAACAGTCTTAGAAAGGTACCTGAAAACTTCAAGGAACTTTTATGACTTGGCTGCCCCAGGATAGTAAGGGACTGGCACTTGTTAAACACGTATTTTCATGCATGTATGAGAGAAGACATTCAGCTGGAAAATCACGTGCTTGGACACAAGGCGTGTGCGTTCTTGAGTGTAATAGTTTAGGTGTGTATTTTTTTTTCAGATATTCAAATGAGCCCCAAATCAAACAGGATTCCTATTGCGTTTGGTATTTTACTGATAATATAAAGCAGGGCAACTGGATCCAGGGGCAGAGGGGCCGGGGCGGAGAGGTGACCCTGCCTGGTGCCCGTGTTGCTGGGCAGTGTCACTGGCTCCGGCTGGGCCCAGAGCTGAATGCGAATCGGCAGAATGCGGAAACCAGCACAGCTGGACTCGAGCGCTTCAGACTAATAATCCCGGCCTTTAACAAAGGATCTGATAAAGGTAGTTAAACGATGAATCGCGCTGCGGTGAGTGAAAAATGATCTTTGGTTCTCTATCTATCTGGTAAAACTGTCAAGGAGATATTGCCGCTAATACCTAGAAGTATAGGCTGGCGGCATATTAAGTGGGGTCTGGCTACTGGCCACAGTAGAAGCTTAAATTCTTCCTTCGTGCATAAACTAACAGCTGAGGTCAGCTCCATGAAAATCTGGCCAGAGAAATGCCTGTGGCCTCAGATGATACAGAAGAGCACACATTTAGAGAGAACAGAAATATGGCTCCCAGCAGGGTTACCGTCGCGCAGACTGCGTGCGATTGTACAACATGATGTAGATTGCAAACTGAAATTGCTTAAATCAATTCAGTAAAACTGGTCATTTTCCTAGCATTGTAAATTTTTTTTGTGCGTATCGAAGGAAAAAGAGATTTTTACTTTTTTTACTACTTTGTCATTCTCTAAAATCTAAATTAATCTTTGTGTACTGTTTGCTCAGTGAAGACACTTTTTGCCCAGTTAAACACTGTATGTTATTAATTAGTAGGTTCATTTGAATCTTTTACTATCATTCATATTTTTTAAAAAAAGTACTAATTACAACTTTCTCGACCCAGTTTGAAAAGTGTAGTAACAAAATACATAGCCTGAAGCAGTAGCTCTGAAAGGTACACGTTGCTCGTTTTTGTCTCTGTATGCCGTGGACAGCTATGAATAGTGACTCTGTAGTACTCACATTTCCAAGGCACTGCAGCATTCATCATTTCTGCCATGGTATTGGCCACTTTGCTGCAGATAAAGTAACATCTGGAATGTCTAAATGCACCTAATCCTCCTCTGAGGACTAATCCCCATGAGGAATCATTACATAATACTGCTATCTGCTATCACAAATAGCAATATTTCTGTTATAGAGGTGAACTCTTAACTTTGAATGTACAGAAATCACAGATGCCTACTCAACGTTCATTGGCCGAAGGCACATTTCCAACATAGCACTTAACATGATTTTTTTCCCCCAGAGATCACAGCTCTGTAAATTGAGAGAATCTTTTAAAGCTAATATTAAAAATCTGGAAAATTTTGAATATTAAAAGAATATTCAAAGCAGGAGGACTGAAGGCATTCTCGTAAACTGGACAGCCAGCTATCACCCTCATATCAATACCGCGTAATAAGCACTAAGATTCTGTGGCACTTTGGTACATTTTGTTGAGACAGGAAGAAGTGCCACCCTGCAGAGGAGTGTAACCCCCACATATTGGTCAGGCCATGCCAAAGAAAAAGTCCAAGAGAAAACAAAAATGTGCTTGAACAGCAAAAGGGAGAGACACAGCTTCATTAGCAGCAAACATGGGTCTGCTTGCCAAGGAAAAGCCAGTACAAGGGAAAAAACTAGAACACAAGGCAAAAGTAATAGATCCCATAGGGAAAAGACCCAAGGGCTGCTGAGAAAGTGCTAAGGCGATCACAAAAATGAAAAGGTTCAGCTGGTTGTGCATACAACCTAAGCGTTTCACTAAGAACCGAATTGCTTCTTTAGAGTGCTTGGGTTATTTTCACACCTCAGCAGCAGGGCTGCACGTGTAGGCACTCACCTGCAGGAAAAAAAAAAAAGAAAAGCTAGCCTCAAACCATCTTCCATTAAAATCCCACAGACCTTTTTTTCCAAATTTAGATTTAATGTCGTTTAGGTAGGGCTTTAAATGCTGAATCATCTTACAGGGTTGATTTGGGATTTTATTGACTTTGTTTCTTTAGTATTTAGCAGGTCTGGTGAAGGGCTGTTTTGTGTATTAGTTCACAAGGATAGTTACAACCCAAGAAAACACCTAGACATCTGAGAGGAAAAGCAGCCATGTGAGTCTGGTTTTTCTTCAGGAGTGCCAGGTAACGAAGAGAGATCCGATTGCCCCTCCTCGCTCAAGTCGTTCTTTGGCTGGCAGTTAAAGACATTAAAAAGTGGAGATTGCAGTGATGCCTCTTCTACAAAATAGATGTTTTGCAGGAGGAATATGAAGGATCTTTCCAGTTCTTTTAGATTGCTGGAGTAATAAGCTATAGTATTTTCAGGCATATCACATCATAAATATGAGTAATTGCAATTATGATGCACTTAGAATCAATGTAGCTTTCGGGGGAACAGTTGCTTCAACTCAAAAAGTCGGAAGGGTCAGCTGGTTTTTACACATGCACAAACTAGAGTGTAGACATGCTAATTTTTCCATCTGTTTCTTATTTTTCATAGAAAAACATAAATTCAGAACTTCTGATAGTATTCAGAAATGCTCTAAAAGCCAGCAGCTACACTAACTTAAATGTACTTTACAGAAAATGAGACAGGAATTTGACAGGGTCATTGATCATTTGAACCAACTTTCAGGTCAGTGTCAAAAACAGCAGAAGGAAGCGTCGATCACTGGAGCTGTAGACACGCCGCATTCCCGGCACGGCACCCCCAGACCAGTACCAGCCTCGCAGGAAGCCCATGTCCACACCATTCAGACAACGTAACTATACTTTTTTTTAATTTTCTCCATAAGCTTTTATGTAGTTGTGGTTTTTCTCAACATGTTGTCAAGGAAACCCTACAGTCTTGTAGCTTAGTATCCAGCTCTTTATTGCTGCAGACACAAAGCAAATCGGGATTTTGAACGGATTGATACACTTTCCTTCCCACTAGGAAGGGATGCTCTTAATACCATAAGCTGCGTAGAGTTGAATGAAGACCTTGTTTTGAAGATTTGGTTCTTCCAAAATGCCTATGGGAAATTTGCCAATTAACTCTTCTATGTCTTAATTTTATTAAATTAATTTACATACCAATATTCTATTATGCTGTATGCTATCCTCTGGAAAACAGCCCTGTAATCTTACTGGTGTCCTCTTGTTCACCTGTGTCACGGTTCCTCTCATCTTACTGTCTTTGAACCACATGGAGTTCTTCTGACAGAAATATTTCTGGATTGTGTGAGAGTGGCCAGTTAAATTTGAAGTGATAATAATTAAGTTGGATCCCTGTATCCCTTGTATCCTGTACTCCTTCGATCCCTTTCTGTGTGATAATCTTACCAATATTTGCAGTTTTTCACCGAGAACAGAGGTAAGTGTGAGTGTGTGTGTATGCACTCCGTGTGTGCCACACACACATTCCAGTTTTTATCACAAGCTTTGAGATACAACATGCCATTGTAATTCTTGCCCTCAGCAGGATCCTCAGTGAAACGTACCGCATGGCTTGAGCTACTGGGTAACTTCAGCGCAAAGGTGGGAAGTGGTCGTGTGGAAGGAGTTCCTGCAGCTTCGTGGCAGCGATGTATGTTATTGCACTGGACTCGTCTTCAGGTGTGTGTCATGGTAAAAGGTATTTCTGTCATTCTCTCCTTTGGGTTTCACGGAGCTGTGCTTTCATCTGTTGTCAAGGAAACACCAGGGCTTTTTCCCCCTTGCTCATTAATGTCTGCATTTTTGTTTCCATAGCTACAAAGGAACCTTAGTGTTTTAAAATAGCAGTAATTGGATTACCATGACTTTTTGTAATTTACTGACACCATTAATGGCTCTGATTTTCAAAACCAGACACCAAAACTGTATCAGCAGTTTTTCAGCCATTAACATTTGTCCTGAAATACTGGGTACATGCTAAGAAGCATCTTCAGCCTCCAAACGCTCGCTGCACCCAGGCGCAGGCTCTGCACATGGTCTCTCGCCGAAGTCACTGAGTTCTTACCAGGAATGGGCAATCTGTTCTTGTACTTAAATGTGGGTTTCTGTCCATGCTAATAAGTTATATGCAAAACTGGGGAGATTCAGCCTGTTTGCTCTTCTGTTACAAGTTGCTAAAGATTCCTTAAATAACCACAATGAAACGTGACAGTTAACTTTTAATTGGAAGTTTCCCTGACCATGTCTGTACTGAACAGGCATCTATTTGGCACAAGCTGAATTTCCAAACACCTGCCTCAAAATGGCTTCATCTTGGCACAAAATATGAGCTGAAATTACTGAAAATAGTCAGTTTTTCAGTTGTATTAGTTTTGATTTCTGACAGGCATCTGCAAAGCTTGTATCGTGAATTTGCTCGGTGTTAACCCCACCGTCTAAAATATTACTGACCGTTTGTAAATTTGGCCCCAGAACAATAATCTAGGAGAGTTTTTACAGCCAAATAGCTAGCACACTGGGTACAGGAACGGGGAAAAAGCACAGACTTGAGAGCACCAGTGTTGCTAAGAACTGGTATTACTTAAAAGGGGAATAACTCACTTTTTCTGAAGACAAAAACTGAAACTCCCAGACAGGCTGATGTGCGTGTCTGTCTGTCTGTGTCTGTGCACACTCCTACTATGCTGAAATCGTTACCATGCCATCTTCTAACACTTCTGATTTATTTGTTACAGTTCACTTGCCTGCTTGAGGTGTCTACAAAGCCCCATAAACGCATATTCTATACCGTTACCCTTCCTTTCTGGTCTCTCCATTTCCTCGCCCTGTGTCCCCTGCTCCCCGTGGCGGCTGCCTGCCCGCGCAGCAGGACCCACGTCAGCTGAACCCACCGCCTGGATGCTGACCAGAGCTGTCTCCACTCCGGGCGTCTGCGCTCTGACGGCTGACTCCCGGTCCCACGGTCCAACTTGATCACAATTAAGCAACTCTTTAAGAAGTTGCAAGAGGGTGGCAAGTGGCTAGACACAGGTAAGTATAAACAAGGAAGCCCCTTTAATCTAAAATAAGAGTTCCTACTGTTCATAATGGATTTCTGTGCATCCTTAAGGCTAAGACATTCCATTACCATAGAAACAGTATCCTGTGCCATTGTGGAGCTGACTGTAGCTGGGTGCTGTTATGGAAACAGTCATCTTAACAGCTGTCTGCATGTTATATATTTCAATTACTGTGTTTGTAAAGACCCACTGCTAAGCTATCCTTTGAGGATCCCTTTTAATAAAAACTAAGTTTCTGAAGTATTTAGAAATTTAATAAACACCTCAAGGCTGCTTCAAATTAAAAATACAGCATTAGAACAAAACATATGTTAAAATTACAGTGGCCTCTCAATAATTACCTACCTTTCGAAATCTCTAGCATCTGCAAAGGTTTGGGGGAAAAGTTGGTCTGTCCACCCCAAAATTCATTAGTAAAATTACTTCAGGAAAGCAAATTTTTAAGCCATGTGTCCTGTTCAAGGACTCATCTGCCCACACAGCCTGTGTGCATGGAAAGCCAGCAATGGGCCCTGGTGGCCAAGAAGGCCAGTGGCATCCTGGGGGGAATCAAGCAGAGCGTGGCCAGCGGGTGGGGGGAGGTCATCCTCCCCCTCTGCTCTGCCCTGGGGAGGGCACATCTGGAGTGCTGGGGCCAGTGCTGGGCTCCCCGGGTCAAGAAGGACAGGGAACTGCTGGAGAGGGGACAGCAAAGGGCTACCAAGGTGATGAGGGGACTGAAACAGCTCTCTTATAGAGACAGGCTGAGGGAATTGGGTCCCTTCAGTCTGGAAAAAAGACGGCTGAGGGGGGACCTTATCAATGCCTATAAATACTTGAAGGGTGGGTGTCAGGAGGATGGGGCCAGGCTCTTTTCAGTGGTGCCCAGGGACAGGACAAGAGGGAATGGGCACAAACTTGAGCACAGGAAGTTCCACCTAAACCTGAGGAGGAACTTCTTTCCCTTGAGGGTGGCAGAGCCCTGGCCCAGGCTGCCCAGGGAGGTGGGGGAGGCTCCATCTCTGGAGACATCCCAAACCCGCCTGGAGGCGTTCCTGTGCCCCCTGCTCTGGGTGACCCTGCTCTGGGGGAGGTGGGACTGGGGGATCTCCAGAGGGCACTGCCAACCCTGTGATTCTGTGATTCTATGAAAGAAAAAACCATAAGAAAGCTCAGTGAGAAAACGTGGCTTAGTTGGCTGAACTGGGAACTGTGAATCCTTAAATTCTAATCACAGATGAACCATTCTTTTGTCTTGGAAAAGTCAGCGAAGACAGATCTTGAAAAAGATAAATGTGAGTTGGAAGCTCAACTCCCACTAATCCCTTCCCGGGCATCCAGTCCTTAGCTGATTCTAGAGCTCTGAGAAAATTCCACAACGTTTTCATATTTATAACACCTGAGATACTACTCCTTACTTACTTCACTAGAGTTACCAACTAGTTACCACTGTAAAATGTATAAAGAAACATCCAAACACAATGAATTCATTGGTAAAATTCAAGTACCTCCATTGAGCTTCAGGGAAGCAGGAAAACAAAAACTACTCAGAAACACATCAGTTTTGAAACCCAGCTAATTTCCCCTCCTGAGGCCAGTGATACCTCAGCAATATTCAACTCATCATTTAAACGGAGCAATGTTGTTAGTCCTTCTAATTTAGCCTTGAATTTGACTCCTTAAACACTTTTTCTTTCCTAAACCAAGCTACTAAAGAACGTTCTTGAATTCAGCTTAAAGACCATTAAAAATGAGTCCGTGGAATCTCCACCCTGCCAAAGGTTTTCATCCCTGGGCTGGGCTGGGCTGGGCTCGGCGCCGCCGCTCTGCAGCAGGCTCAGCCCCAGGGGCTCAACTCACAGGAAAACCCTGTCAGGGAAACGTCTTGGCATCCACCCCTGGGGACATGTTGGCGTTCCATCTTGGGGACGTGTTGGCATCCCACCTTGGGGCTACGTTGGCATTGCACTTTGGGGCCAATTAAGATGTCAATAAAGAAAAATATTTTTTTTCCTTCAAAATATTTACAGTCCCTCTCACATTAGCAAATAAATGTGCCAAAACCTGGAAAATGTTTAAATAGATTTAAGTCAAGTGAAAAGAAGTATCAGTTATTTCCAGGACAAGCAATTGCTAGGTACTTTCACATTTTTCCCTTGGGAAATCAATATGGCAAAAATAAAGAACTGGAAAGATGCGGCTTTTTCTTAACACGTTCTTTAACTGTTTGGATTCTGCAAGCTTTGTTGTTTGGGATATGTGTCATAATTTATTTTGTCCTTATATTCACAGCTGCCAAAGAGAAGAGTTTGTTATCCAGATTGTTCCCTGTGAAAGATTGCTTTTTCGCAGTGCTGCCGTTCCCCTTGGCTTAGCGAGTGTTCGCTATGAACTGCCAGAGCTCTCCGTGCCGTCTCGTATTATTTCTGAAAAGACAGAATAAATTGACGCACTCAAGTTAGCTAATAAAGCTGACAGGTATGATCCCATTTTGTTCTTCTTCCAAAAATTGTGTGTTTCAGTGAGGCCAACCGTTGTTCTCCTCTCTCCATCTATAGCCATGTTTTTCAGATAACACATTCTCTGATATTTATTTTTTAGTACTGCAGGCTTTGGAATGCATGTGTAATAATGACTGATTTGCAGTATTTTAGGTATTTCAGAGAGCTGCTGTATGCTCAGAATTTGTCACCAGTAGAAAGCTTATACAAAAACTGTTCTTAGTTCTGAGCATGAAAACCATACGTTGACACGAACCAAGAAGGTCAAACTCCAGTTTTGCCATCTTAGTAGCCATGAACCTGCTGTGAAAATAATGCATCTCCTATTGGTTTAGTGCAGTAGAACTCATATAAATGTTATTTACTTGTGCAGCAACTTGAAGTAGTTCTTAAATGACTCGAGTTTAGAGAAAAAAATAAATTGAGGCAGCTAGTAGGAAAGTGCTTTAATGTACACTATGCAAGAACTAGATATGAAAAGTTACACGTGAAATGATTGTTTTGTGAGAATACTAGTCATTGTTTTTGCAAGTATTTATTCCTTTTTAAAATACTTTTCACTTCAGTTTGTGGCTGTTAACGTTCTGGACTCTATATGCCTATAACAGAGAACGTATATAGATATCCTGAAGAGATGGATGGCATTAATCCAAGTTGGCTTAATCATACTATGGTAAGGTTGACGCATTCTCAGTGCTTTGAATTTAACATTTTTTTTCATTTATACATGCTGTTTATTCCTTTGATTATTGCTGAAACAGTTGCAGACAGCTTAGTATACAGCTTCGTTTCATCATCACATGAAGTGTAGGTAGTACAATGATGAAAAAGCTTTTGTCTCCTTACTAATCATCACTAATGAAGCTGCCCAAATTAATAACTAATGGGGATGGGGGGAGGCCTAGAAGAGTGTGAGTTTCCATGCCTAAATTCCATATCCAAAACCTGTCCCGTCACTCAACGCTTTCCCTCCTTGGCACAGAGGAGGAGGGGCAGCACAGAACCAGCCCCGGCTGTGATTTTGCAGGTGTCGCCATGTGCACAGGCTGGAGTTACGGCTGTGGTGGCATCAACTCCACAAAGTGCAGCGCTTCAAGTGCTGTTCTGTAAGTGTATCTGTAACAGCTCATATGTACCTGTAATACCTACTAAATTCTTAGATCTTCTCTAAGTTGTTGCATAACTTTTACTCAAATTTGCTTATTCCGTATGCACCAGGCTTGCACCAGCCTGTTAGACGTGTTTGGCTTTGTGTCAGGACAGCTCTGGAGAAGGCAGCCCGGTTCTTTCGCAGGAATTCCGAGATGGTAAGTTTTCCTGCATATTCTTTTCATTTTCTTTAAGTACTATAATATCTCACAGTTAAGTGTATAAAACCCATCCGTAGCCTGTAGGAAGTGTCAGATGGTGGTTACGGTACAGAGCAGATTCAGTGATTTGATCTAGCTGGACTCTGACAATTTTGATCACACCATCTCATTGTCTTTGATTTTGATTTTTAATTTTCCTAAATGGAAATCTATTATTTTTACATTAATGAAGATTGTATGGAATCTGTTTATTAGTTTAAAATGTTTATTAGAGAATACCATGGAAGAAAATACTTTTGTCCCAACTGTACATGAAGAGTATTCTATTACTTTATTTGCACAGAGGATACTTGCACTATGTTTCTATCTTAAGCTCTCCTATTTGATTATCATTGTTATTTGGTTTTCTTTTATAGTTTATCCCTTAGGTTGGATGAAATAAACTCATGAAAAACCCTCAGAAGACCACTCGGGAAAGCTTCGTATTTTCAGTGAAGCCACAAACAGGAAACTACACTGGCCTGGTAAGGTGTCACAGCTTCTGAGCTGCGGCAGTGTCTCATCCCCAGGAGGAGAAGGGCCATTTTCTGGGGAAATTTTTAACTTTCAGGCTGTTTTTCGGTGGTTTGTCAGTTCCATCCGAGCACCAGAAGGTCTCCTCAGCTGGCAGTTGGGAATTGCTGCTGTCAGGCCCCGCTGAGCAGGTTGGGACTGAGCCTTGAGTTGCTGCTACTATTAAAGCTCCAAGGACTTAGTCCCAGAGCTGGGGTCTTGCGCTCTCGATTGCTGGTACCAGATCCTCCCCCTCCCAAAGAGGTGGCAGCATAAATGGGCTTAGAGCCAGGATCTACCTGTTTCTGACCCACAAAACTGAACAAAAATGATTTAATGGCTTGCCTTCCCCACAGCTCTGTCGTCAGCCACCGACAGATGCAGGCTAGAGGGATCTCAAGGCTGTTTGATTTATAATTGATCTGATAATTGTCTCTATGATATTTAATATGTCAGCACTGATGACTAAGTCACCGCTTTCATGCAGTAGTTTGTGTGTGAAGCATTCTCCACTTTTATTTCCAGGTTGCGGTTTCTTTCAACCATGTCAAAAGATAGCTGATCAAGTACAAGATTGCTGAAAGAAAGAGCTTTATATAAATTTTGGATCTAGGCACACAGTTTGAAGACCATGGGTGAGTATATAACTCTGTGTTTGTGATTTAACACGTAATATGTTACGGCCACTACCTGTCATGGCTGGTTCTTCGAGGCTGTACGTTAGAAGGTTGCATTCAACAAATGTTTGATAGCATGGTGTGGTGTTGTAAGAAATGTTGTCACCTTTAGGATTAACCAAGGATCAGATGTAGGGGAGAAGCATGATTATTTCCAAAAAACATAAAATTATCAGCAATCTCAAAGGACTTTAAAATACGTGGTTTTGTCTTTAACTGTGCTGTTACTGTGCTTGCTCATGAGTTGTGGGTGATAACGTGATTATCATCTGCCTACTTGATCACATGCACATTTGTGATGCTTGCAAGAAAAAACATTATCTGGCTGGTAACTGTCATATTGTGCAGTTTAAGAGACTGTTTCCCAGACAACAGAATAGTCGTATCGCGACCATGAGCCGTGCACCCTCCTGTATCTGCCCTTCAGTCAAACACCCGCTGCTGCTGCTGCTCCTGCTCATGACATGGGCAGGATGGAACTGTTTGTGTAGCCGCAATCAGGCTCCCTGAACCATGGAAGTCAAGGAAATTGCCCAATAAATGGGGGGAAAAAAAAAAAAAAGTCAAAAGTCATGGTTCTAATAAGTCATATAGCACATACCTTGATACAAATTTTGTGTCGGTTTTTAAATTGAGACCAAGTCATTTACTATCCAAAAGCCATTTAAGGGCCATGCACCACCTGTCTGAGAGCCCTGCTGCAAAGCGTAACTGCAGCGCAGCGCCGTGACGCAGCCATCCTGTCACCGTGGATCTCAGGACGTTACAGCAAACCCCGCAGATCCCAGCTGGATAAACCTGGCCGCGAGAGCAGGCGATTCGCTGCTGCTGAGGCCGCGAGTGCCCGGCTGGCTGCCACCGTCCATGGTTTTTTACATTTGGTACGTAGGCAGGTGGGGGAGAAAGCTGGTAAGGAAAATAATTATTTGCATTCAAATGATCTGAGCGGCGTTAGAGCCCCGTTAGCATGGAGTGTTAGACAGTGCGTTTCACAACTGCCATAGATGCATCGCTTGCTTGATAAGGAAGGTATTTGGCCAGTTTTGCACATGAGGCAACAGTGCTCTCAAGTTGTGCAGCTTTAAGCCTCTTAGGACTTTTTATGGCAGAAGAATAAAATAAAAGGAATCTGAAGATCAAATATTTGTTCCAGGGCTAGTGCCAGATCATTCTATTAAATGCACATTTTTAATGTACCCTAGCTTAAATTAAATGTTCTGAAGCAAATATGACGGGGTTTTACTTT
>VXBO01006133.1:320985-335732 GCA_013400135.1 Rhinoptilus africanus | reverse complement strand
CGTCCCTCGGGGTCGGGCGGGGACACGCGTGGGGCTGCGAGCTGGAAATCGAACCGCCGTAAAAATGTTCCTGGGGCGGCGCGCTGAGCTCCGGCCGCCCCGCTGCGGGCCGGGGGCCTGACGTTGTGCGTGGCCTCTTTGCGCAGCCACCCCTGGGAGACGGTGACGACGGCGGCCATGCAGAAGTACCCCAACCCCATGAACCCCGGCGTGGTGGGGGTGGACGTGCTGCAGAGGCAGGTGGACGCCGGCGGGAAGCTGCACAGCCACCGCCTGCTCAGCACCGAGTGGGGCATCCCCGCCATCGTCAAGTCGGTGCGTACCCCGGCGGGGCTGCCGGCAGGTTGCGGCCGGGGGCTGGGATAGGCCTGAACCGCTTCATCCCTGCAGGGGGGGAGGGACCGTGCGTCTGTCTCGGGAAAGCTCAGCAGCCGCAGGCATGGGGACCTCCCGAGAGCCACAACTTGCCTGGTTCCATCTTGAAAATTACACCTACAGTCTCGTTTTAGCTAAACCCTAATTCTGTCTCAGTGTCCGTTCAATACGGTAACCACTATTTACACATTTATACACAGGCTAACAAAATTGCAGTTGGTTCGCATAATTAATCCTGTGTGTCCGCCTGTCCCTTAGCTCATTGGCACGTGCAGAACAAAGACGTATGTCCAGGAGCACTCTGTTGTTGACCCAGTGAAAAAAACAATGGAGCTTAAATCCCGTAACGTGAGTAGCTGTGTTTGTGTAACTGAAATAGATTACAGATTCTAGTGAATTTGAAAAGGAAAATCATCTTGAAAATGACTTGAAAATTGCCTTAGAGCAGCAGAAACTGAAAGTTTAAGTAACGTGTTTGTAGTTGATCAGTTTGGTTTTTCAGAAAAGAGCTACTGGCTTGTTGGACCTTGTCAGGACCAACGCTGGACACACTGATGAGCAGAGAGCGGTAGTTTGGGGCAGGGGGGAGTGTTAAGAACAAAACTTCAGAAGCCATTTGGTGTACACTGTCACCATTTCCTAATCGTGTGACGTTTTGCTCTTTGTACTGCTCCATCTGTCAGATCCCACTGTTGAAATGTTCTTTCCACGGCAGTAGCGTATACTGGTAAACGATGCAAAAACTTAAGAGAACTAGATCAGCAGATGCTGAACTTGGAGATTTCTGTGTCTTGTTCTGCAACCCTAATGCTTGCAGGAAAACTACAGTGTTTAAATCGGATATAAACATACAATTTTGAATGTGCAGGTTTATTTACTACATTTCTTTAATATTTTTATCAAGGGGTAATCTTGTCTTGCATTCCGCAGATTTCATTTACAAACCTGGTGTCAGTAGATGAGAGGCTTGTCTATCAACCACACCCCCACGAGCCGGACAAGTAAGTACCCTGGTTCTGAGACTGCCCTGAAGTTGCGCAGACTTTGGCTGTGAAAATGACCATGTTTTCCCGTGAGCAGAAGCTGCGGTTTCCATCACCTTTGCTATGGTAACTTGTCTAAAAAAGAATTAAATGCACTGCCATTTTCTGTAGTGGCATTGCTTCTCCGGAGCACTAGGGACTCTCGTCTTTTATTTTGCGAGTAAAGCAGGTGAGTGCGGTGCAAGCGGGTTGTGTTTATAGGGCAAGAAGTTCTGTGCTATGCAGCGAAGCTGATGGGGGACTGTACTTGGTGGGGAGGAGTGAATTTCTTCCAGCAACGCATTCTTGTTTAAACAACTCAGAATAATTCAGTTTCCTGCTCTCTGTTTCAGAACCATTTTGACACAAGAAGCAATAATATCGGTAAAAGGTGTCAGTCTCAGCAGTTACCTGGAAGGGCTAATGGCAAACACAATTTCCTCCAATGCTAAGAAAGTAAGTGTGACCCTCGTGTGAAATGCCTGCCCACTGGCTAAATGACAGAGGGAATGCAGATCTCCAGTTTGCTTTTTGACTTTGTCAGCAACCTCAGGAAGGGTCCGTGTAGCTCTGGTGCCTTTACTGTAGAGACTGAATGCTCGTCTTGCTGAGCTTCCTCTTTGTTTTTCCCTCTCGTGATGGAGATAATAAATTATTATTGGCAAAGCTCTCAGCCTTCACTGGAAAAATGTCTCTAGTCACTTAACAGTCATTCTCTCACTGCCCTCTTTGTGCCTTCTGTTAGTTTTTGCTATTGAAAAAAGATATATCTCCAGACAGATGCGAAGGAGTTATGTGGGAGTAATGAAGTGGTGTTTTAATTGAGAGCCTGCCCTCTGGGAATCCAAAGATGTCTTGAGTTCAAGAATGATAAAACAATGTGGTTCATAATGCGAGCACTGCTGACGTAAGGACTTCTTTTGTGAAACGGAAGGCAGACGATGTTCCTGCAGTACTCTGGTTATTGAAGTAAAAAATATCACTGAGGCGTGTATTTCTGTACCTTTTCTTCCTTTTTCAACTGTTGCATCTTTAGTCATTTTCAGTAAGACAGGATTTAACCTTTTTGCTTATTTACTAAGATTTATACACTGATAAACTTTTCTTTAACTATAGGGCCGTGAAGCATTGGAATGGGTAATTAATAGACTGAATGCTGAAATTGAAGAGTTCACAGCTTCAGCAAGAGGAACCATGAGGAATTCAATGGCAGCAGCAGCATTTGTAGAGAAATGATAGTAAATATTACCTGTATTATTAATGAGGTTTAACAATCTGAAGCTTTTCTCCAAACCTAAATACATGTATCCTTTGTTATTTAAAGGCATACCTGTGTATTAGGTGTGTTTCAGATTTAATTTGGAGAAAAGCTGAATTCCTACTAATGAGGCTGATGCGCAAAGCCTAGTTTAATATATTGGTTCAGATGGACCGAGTTTCAGTTACAGATGAAGAAATAATTTTCAAGTATAGGTCCTATATTTACATGAACACTAACTTATAATATTTTCATATACAAAATCGCCTCATTTAGCAATGAGGCTAAATATGGTGGAGAAGACTGGCATGTTAGGTTAACTTCTGTGGAATTTTTATTTTTGTGTGACTTACGGACTACCTCTTTTGGGACCAAGCCCAAAATTAAGCAGAATGGTTTGTTCCAGCATTGTTCTGTTGGTTAATTTTTGATAGTTGTGTGATACAACTTGGTTTAACAGAAAGTTTATTACTTGACGCTTGAAATACAAAAGAACGTATAAAATATTTTTTGATAAGGTTTTTAACTTGTTTGACTGGTTGAGCTAACACGGTACTCAAACTGGTTTTTGGTCAATATAGGTAAAACATACAAAGTGTCTCTTACCTAGAAAGACCTAAATTCTGTTCCTAATTGCGACATTAATGAGCTGGGTGTGCAATAACTTAAAATCAAATTTTATCTTAAACTTCTAGAATCGGTATCTCCATTTCTAAAAGCCTGCTGAATAAAGGGGTACAATAAGCACAGAGCCTTAAAATCCTGCAAGCTGCTAGGGCATCTAGGAATGGGAGGTGTTCTCTTGAAAATTGCAAAGAAGCACTTACAGGACTAAAAAGCCTTTGAGAAGTTGGCTAAAGAGATACCTAAACATAAGAGGAAGTGATGTTAAAGAATGTTAACGATACACTCATTAACTTGATTGTGCTCCAAAAATAACCTGTTATATCAACTGAGTATTTTATAGTCCTTTAATTGAACCAGTGTTCCAAGTTCCAGAAGGTCCTTCACCGTTTGAACTAATTTGCTCTCAATACAAGGCTCTTTAAATGCAAACCTTGAGAATAAAAAGTTTTCTACAGTTTGTGTTTGTTTCCTGGTACTCGCTGTAGATCCCTGGTACTGTCAGGAGCCACTAGCTGTGGGATCGTGAAGGTCAGACCTTGACACCAGGCTGCTGGTAGAGCTGCTGCCCTGCGCTGGGGCTGGCTGGCCCGGCAGCCTCCTGCGGTGTGACGGAACCAGGGAAGGACACAGCCCTGGATTAGGGTGCTTGTGGTTTGGTGCCAGAGGCTTTTCCTGGAATTCTGATTCTAAGATTACCAGTAATTCCAAGACTCTCAGCCTTTAAGAACTGTGACGTCACCTGTTCTAGCACATTTTACGTTGCATGCCATTTCTGTTCTATCAGAATTGCCTGTTGAATGGTGTCTGCTATATAGAGAACCAGAGCTTATTTTAAGCGGTAAACGCACGGGAACACAAATCTTCTGTAAGATTTGTGTAGGGGGAAAAAACCAGGTATATATATATATATGTAAAACTTCTAAAAATGTAACTAGTCTAAATATTTTTCTAAAAAGAAATAGTTTGAGACTACCTTAATAAATTTAAATCATTGAAGTTTGCCATGCTTTTACAGGAGGTTATTACAACTGACGTAGCATTTCAATTTAAAAAGTGTATGTGAAACTTCTTCAAAACTGTACCAGCATAAAAATGGAATGCTTGAAACTCATTTTAAATGTTTGTTTAGCCATTAGCATCACTTAAGATTTAAAGTTCATTTTTTCTTTTCCTAAGTTTTCTGAACTGAGGACTATATAGTATGAACTCACAGTTTGCCCTTGCACTGAAAAAAACCTTTAATTTTTGTAAGCATTCAACAACTTCTTGAACAATCATGATTTTCTCTGTCCTATTTTATTTATATGCCTGCATTTTCATTCTGTCAGGGAGTATGGCTTTCTGTATGTGGCTCTTTTTAAATAAAATCTTATCTGAGTTCTGAGTAGTTCCTGAAACTTTCTGAGCTATTTGGTTTTTTTCAACTGCTAGGTGAGTAACCTAAAATGAGGAGGGTGAAGAAATACTTTGGAGTTAATAGCTTCTTTTATTTAAATGTATATCCTAAGATGCACGTTTACAGCTGTTGTGGTCTTTTTTGCTTCTTAATAACTGCTTTTCTGCAAATCTGACCCATTAACTAGTAAGCAGGTTTCAGTTTGCTAGATCCCATGGAAGGATTTTCAGTCTACCTGGACCACAATTTGTATGCTACAGTTTACCTGCTAAGGACTGTATCTCTGCACGTGGAATCTAATGCTCGCTATCGTTAAGAGCAGAACAGAACAAAGTGTTTGGGTCCTACAGTCAGGTAACAGCTCGTCTGTACCCACCATTCTCTACAGGAGGCTGCACCTAAAGCAGCTTTGCTTGAGGGGGCAGGGGGCTGTGTGTGTAGCAAGGCCAGTGTACATGCTGCCCTGTCACAGGAGAAGGAAGCAGACACCTGCCCTGTGCTTGCTATGCCTACCTACTCAGAGGCTTTCTTTGCTTCCCTGTGGATCAGTGTCACAGGGCGCGGCCGGGCTGGGTCACGGCTGGCAATACTGTGGTGGAGGCAGGGTGCCATGGCTGAATGCACCATACTGTGGTGAGCGTGACCCGAGGTAGTGCAGAGAAGCTGGGGGGGGTCTGGTGGTCAGAAGGAATGGAAGAGGTGGGTGAGAGAAAGGCGCTACTGCCGGAGGGACAAAACTAAAGGACCAGGAAGAAAGAAGAAAGGGAGAGAGGGCAGAAGGGGTAGAGGTGGAGGAATGTGATGGGAGCAAATCAGTGTGGTCTCTGGTGGTTCCCTACCTGCTTCAGCTTGCCTAAAGATTCATGGTTTACCTTATTTGCAGATTTAGGCTTTTATGTCAGTAAAATTTCAAACTCGCCCATATAACTTTACTGAAAAATAGAACAGAAGTGAGTTAGCTTTAGATCAAAAGCTCAATGGCCTGGAGAATATTTAAGATGGCACTGTTAAATCTTCTGTTCTCACTGCTTGCCTTCTGAAGCTTTCGGTAATAAATCATTAGGTTTCCCTGCTGTTCATTGTCTTACCTATTTTGGATTACTTTCTTATGTTCTTGTGACCCTTAAATACTCCCAACACAGCTATTAAGGATTTCTACCAGGAGGAAGAACATGCTACAAGTCTCCAAAGCATCCTTCTAAAGCAAGTTGCATCTAGAAATGCTATTACTAGTAATTTAAAACCAGAAGTTTAAATTGTAGTAACTGGAAGTTTGAGGTGTTGGCAAGCTTAATGCTGTCTTCTGTTGAGACAGAACACTTGCATCATCTGCTGGTTTTAGTGGAAACACAGTGCTCTTGAAGTCTCAGATATTCCTATGGATATAGCCATATGCCTATGGAAAGTTGCTTCTGAATGAAACTGCTTACCTGATTTGTAGCTAGAAGTTGAAACAAGGAATGCAAAAACTACTTTTTCTCAGGTTTGATATAAGAATTGGCTATACTAGCAGTGGGATTTTGGTGCTAACTTAGTAAAGATTTTTTTTTTACTGTAAATTAAATTCACCTTGTCCTTCACTTCTTGATCTGAACAGGCTGGGTATGTCTAAGGCAGCAGTATAATGGATTAACTTGTTTAACATGAACAGCAAGGTATTCTAAGGAGAACAGGTCCACAGGGGTTTAATATTTTTAAAGGTGTGTAGTTGTCTAGCTTCCATGTACCCATCTGCACTATAAACTTGTTAAAGATTTGTGTTTGTGCACCTTGCTAATTGCCGGCTGCCGGTGTTCTGCAAGGTACCGCTTTTGACAATCTGAAATGATGAAAGCTGCTACCATGGAAGAAACCAAAATCCTAAATTTACTGTGACACTGAAATGACTTGTGTCTATATGAACATTAAACCAGTACCACATTCTTCAGTCAGCAATAGAAATGTACCTTTAAAAAGGCTTAATTTACCTGAGAAGTATTTCTTCTTGCTGACGATGGGTGTCAGCACCTGTTCAGTAACACAGCAGTTAAGTATAAATGCAAATCAGTTGTTTGTTTTGGAAAAAACAGAAAAAACTTTAATCACCATTTCCTACAACATAGCTGATGTGTCTCTTGTGGTCTGTACTTGCAGTTAAGCTAGCATATTAACTCTAGCATATTTCCAATAAATGTCATATTTGGTAAACCTAAGCACGAAGTGTCTAGTAACCGCAACCTTTCACAGTCCCTGGCATTGACAGCCGGGCGGTTCAAAGGAAAGAGCAGCATCCTGTTGAGGTTCACGTTTACAGAAGAACTGAAGAGTGCCGATAAAGAGAGCTTGTGTGAAAGCACTGAGTCCTTTTAGGATCCTTCTGTTTCTCAAGGTCAAGGTTGTTCTTTCACTTGCACAGGACCTGTTCATTTCCTTCTCAAACTATTTGGTAGCCTTTCTTTATATGTTGCCATAGAATGGAATTACTCTAAAGGTGAGGTTACATGTTACAACTAAGCTGAACTAATTACTTACCTTTGGAATGCAAGGAAATGGTCCTGTGTCTGTCTCTCTGCCTGCCTTCTTGTTCCTGATTGTGCTGTCCCGCTTCTTCCCTTGCACTGAAGGTCACACCCTCTGTTGAGCCAAGTCAACTTGTTGAGCCAAAAAGCCATGAATATTAGAAGTGGTATAATCTTTATGCAGCCAGCAGCAAGATGAGACACACTGAAAGAGGAGAAACAGAGGATCTCCTTCCTTACAGGAAGCTATCGGGTGGGCTGAAATTATATTGCCTCTGCAATGTGTGTTATAACAATGTCATGTTGCATCTACTAGAAAGAATAGTTGATGCTGTAAACAATATATGTTGTTATAACAGAAAAAAAATTAACAGTTTTGTAAAACAGTAACATTGTTAAGTTAAAGTCCTTCTCAGACACATACATCACAAGAATTCAGCACAAGATGGCTTTTTTACATTTTTGTTTTCTCCAGAAAGGTTTGACAGTCTTTTGATCAAAAAGTTCAAAAACACTGAACTAAAAAATAGTATCGGCTAGATAATATATATATTATCCAACTGAATATATCAGCTAGAATATAATAAAATTAACACATGTACCCAAACCTTTTTACGCTGAATCAAATTAAACAATTGCCCAGCTGTGAACTTTGATATTCCTAGAGCCTGTTCAACTTTGTGGACACCCTGGTAAGAAATCTGTTTTATAATACGGCAAGTAGCATCATTTGGGTGAGTTCTTGTTAACATGTTTTTTGGGGACTATGTAGATATTGTTTACCTGTGACATAACTTCTTTGCTTTATCTAGATTTAAACTCATTTACACATAGCAACTGCAGCAAAATCTAGTAGGTATGTTGTGAAATTGGCAGTAAGGAAGTGTGTATCAGAATTGGAATTAATTTATATTTTATAGTCGTGTCATATTCTGAACAATCTAGCTGAAATACTAGAAGCACATAACCTTCTTAGCCTGATGCTCCATACAGTTTTATTTTCCCTATTCATAATTGACAGTTTTGAGGGACATTCAGCAAGCTATGCGATGTCCCTGCTTTTCCTGTGAAAGAACAGACAGAACAAAGAGGAGTGTACTACTGCACAGGTGATGTTATCTCCCTCTCTACAAAGTGAGATGCAATAATGGCCCTTATTACCTAGGAACCTGTCTCCCTTGTTCTTCAAAGAAGCATGGGCACCTTTGAGACTTAAAAATTTCTAAAAACAGGCTCCAGCTATTGGTGTCACCTACTGTTTTTAAAACTTTCATTCACTATTATTAACTGTAGATAGAATGTTTTACATTGTCATGCTGTTGTAATGTAACATTCAAAAAGTAACATAGCTAACAGTAGTTATTAAGCACATTAAAATAGGAAGTAAAGCACAAGATTCCTAAAACTTGAGTGTACCTGAATTCTGCTCTGCAGATCCGGGGTCCCTCCAGAGCCTCTTTATGCCAGATTTTGTAGAATGGACAGCTGAGAACTTGGATGGCACTGCAAAATTATTTTACTTTGAATCCAGGTGTCCAAATGTTAAAAATCAATGTCTTCACGTGCTTCATCAGCTCACCTTCCAAATGTTGTCCTGTAATAGGAAAAAGCACAGAACTGCAACTTTGTCTTCAGATTAGAGCTGATTTCAGAGTTTGTTTCCTGCTGGTGCTCTGTGCGGAGTGCTGCACTTAGATGAGAGGAGATTTAAAATAGGAGATGACCTGCATTGTCATCAGCATGGCATGATTTCCAGTTGCTGTGGAACAGATTAGGGTCATCAGCAGAGAGAACAGCAGAGCTTTACCAGCACAGCCCAGTATGGCTTACCCAGACAGAGAAAGGAGATAAATCCACAGCTATCAAAGGTAGGAAGCATTATTACTGACCTGTACGTTTTATACAATAGTGACCATAATTCCATGTTTCTTGACAGTGTTATTTTATAGGAAAATGTGCAATAACTTGGCCATTTTAAGTTAAGGCAGAGGGAACACAGTGAAGGGATGATGGAATTTACAGTCTGTTGGAAAAGATGTTGATACTGGCTTTTTATCATATTGGACTTTGCCTTTTATATAATTATTTGTCTTCCTCTTAACAATGCACTTGAGAATCTTTTAAGAAAGATAAAGTCAGTCACAAAATTATAGTGTTGTTAGATAGCAAGGGTCAGGGGTTTTTTAGGTTTTTTAATTATTTTTGTTCTTTCATTAAGAATACAAGTCAGCAAGCAAACTTGTAATTTGATCACATTATGCATGTTAATTATGCATGTTAAGAAGAATTCATTTCTTTTGTCTTTTAATCTATAAACATTGTACTCTTGATAGAACTACAACCATGTTGCATGAGCTCTAAAATTACAGATGCATTATGAATAAATATTAAGTGTGTTCAAGGACTGTGTCAGGTCTCATCATTGGTATATAAGCAGCTTTTTTTCAGCCTGGTAATTTTTGAGTTGTGCTAAATCCCCACAGTTTTAATATTTGCATAGTAAGACATCATTCCTTTCAACTTCAGTCCATGTTCAGCAGACCCCTGCTTCAGTTAAGAGATGACCTCAGTGGGAGTTCCATCCCTGGTGATTATGTTAAATCCCTTACACATGCATCTGGACCTCAGTTGTGTAATAGGACGGGCAAAGCTTGGGCGGATTCACCTGAGAAGCTGCAGCCTCCTCTATGCGTGTATCTTTTACTTCCTTGGTCCATAAAAACCCTTCTGTGTTGACTCTCTGAAAAACTGAATGCACATTCCTGTGCCTACGTCTGGACCAACAACGGCAGGTTTCACCTACTCTCTGCCGTGCACCACAGTCTTGAGATGAGAGCAGTCAGCTGTAGATCAGCCCCTTGACCTACTCATACTATAATTAGATGCACCTTTATGAACTGAAATCTAAGCTGTTCTGTTCCCTTTTTAATTAGATGTCTGCCTTCCATCAGAACTTCTCTTTAGAATATTTTTATTAAACAAATCAACCTAACTACCAATAAAAAATTACTATTATTACAGTACAGGTTTTATGTCCAGAGGTATAAAATAAAACTAATAAAATGAGATGTGTTTTTATCTGAAAAACAAGTAGAACTGATGTTGCTGAAATGCTATCATAGATGCTAAAATCTGGTTGAACAAGGACAGACACGCCAGAACAGAATAATATCGGCTACTGCATGTATTATTCTGTACCCATACTTCTGTACTGGTCCTCTGTGAAGGAGTAATATTCTAAATAAGTCTGTGAGTTCTTATTACTAGAGTTTTTCTGCATGAAACGGCTAAATGACACAACGATCAAATTGGTATGCTTACTTATTTTCAAAAGTAGTATTATTTGGCTTCATTATGTCTTTTTGTTCTGTTTTGGCGTGTTAGTAAGAGTTCTTTAGTTTAAAACACTTCTGATTTAACACCAGTCATGTTGTGGATTTACTTGGCTTTTCAGTGTCATCTCTTCAATCTGCCCGGACCTCCCTGGTCTCACTTTTTTGGCCTCCCTGGACCCCTCCAGTGTCAAGACTTCAGACTCCTTGGACCTTTTTAGAATCCCCTTTTCAGATTCTTTGGATTTATCCAATCTGAGCTCTTCATCCTCAGTGGACTTTTCCAGTCTCACTTCATCTTCTCTGGACCTTTCAAGTCTCACATCTTCAGCCTCTTCGGACTTCTCCAGTAGCTCCTCTTCTATCTCCTTAGAGCTCTCCAGTCTCACCTCTTCAGATTCCTGGGAGCGCTCCAGTTTCAGCTCCTCGATCTCACTGGACCTATCAAGTCTCACTTCATCAGGCTCTCTGGATCTCTCTGGCGATAGTTCTTCAATCTCCTTGGATCTCTCAAGTCTCACCTCTGTACCCTCCCCAGATTTCTCCAGTCCTGCTTCTTCACCCTCTCTAGACCTCTCCAGTCTCACTTCTTTACCCTCCCTAGATGTTTCCAGTCCCACCTCCTCAGCTTCCCTGGACTTTTCCTGTACAATCCCTCTACCCTCACTGGGTGTCTCAGATCACACCTCCTCAACCTCTTCAGAATCACTAGATATCGCCGATTTTAATTATTGCGTGTTTCAGGGCTCCTCTGAATTACCCTCATCAGCCTCTGAGGATGTTTCTAACCTCACCCCTACACCCTTTCTGGATGTCTCCACACTCACTTTTCAGAATGCTTCTTCCCTCACTCCTTCAGTATCTTTGGACATTTCCAATCTCACCGCTCGAGTTCCACCAGACCTATCCACCCTCACGTTTCTGGATGTTGCTAATCGCACTGCTTCAGCTTCTCTTGATCTCTGCATCTAACTCTCTTAACACATCCCTTCTTCTCACTGCAACCTCTCCATATATCTTTTTAAACTTTCCTCCTCTATGTGCTCTTTCCTGAGTTCTGTCTCTGAAAGTTCTTATCTGTGGAAGTTTAAGGCTTTGCAAATATATCCTAGCACCTAAACAGAACCATGCATGAAAACAGGTTGTACAAGTCTAGAATGGTGCCTTGTTTACAGCTGCATAAATATCAATATATATTCTGGAATTTTTGTGGAGCACAATTTCTGTCACTAATCTAATTTACATTCTGTTTCAGCATGGTACTTCTCCCACAAGTTGGCTTTAATTCATGATGAATTTTTTTAACTATCAAGATCAACAAATAGTAAATAGAGCTAAATGTGCAGATAATTGCATCCAAGTTGTGTATTTCCATTACAGATTTAAATCTGAGTGCACTGCACAGAATTGTCAGAAGAGGCATTTCACATGGAGGTACAGAGAGAGTAGATGTGTTGGGAAAAAAAATTGGGGGAAAAAGAGCGAGTGAGAGAGAAGGGGTACAGAGGGGAATCGGAGGAGGTGTGGGGCAGGAGCAGAGGGACACGTAGCTGGAAGAAAGATGTCCAACTCTGCTAGCATAATTTTTTTCCTCCAAGCCATATTTTTGTCCTGGGCTGCCCATAAGCCTTTAAATAATCTTATTGGTAGTTATTTTACCTATCAAATCATCAGATGTTACCATTAAAACAGCATTTGTATATAACATGCCTGTTATCAATATATTTAATGAGTGCTTTACGCGTGTTGCACCAAGTATGTTGCATAGGTAGCTGGGAGGGGCTTCCTTAAATCTTTGGTGCTTTCTTGTATCTTTTTGTTACCATTGTTACAGTTGGGTTTTAGAAAACAAGTATGTTTTGGTTGAGAATCAGCTCACTGCCACCCTTCCTGTGTTAAAAGTCCTGTAATAACAAATGTTTTTAAATTGATTTAATTTCTACAAGTTGGAAAGCTTTGCTCCAATATGCCATGTCTGTCTCAAAATTAGGCTCACACAAAAAATAAATAAGGAAATAAACATATGAAATAAGAATTATTTTCTGCCTCATTTAACTAGTTACTCCTTTAAAATTAAGTAGGAAAGACTGTAATACTTGGATTTTAGAAATGAACGCCAAATTCAATAGAAGCAAAGTTGTTTGGCAGTTATTAAAAAAAAACCCCAAGATGGAAGGAATGCAGCATCCTGGAGCATCCACTTCAAAAACATTGTCACAGCTAGCACTAACTACAGTCTTCAGTAACTTCAGTAGAGACATTATGTGGGCAAATTAAGGAGAGAAAATTCTTCCCACTCTTTCTTCCTGGTTGGCATTCTTACTAATTACACTAATAGGCAATCTTCTCTTTCTGTCATATGCTAGCCTGGAGACAGACTCTGACATACCTGGTGAACAATTCCTGTTCTGGTGGATCTATACTCACATGCTGATGTGTGGATTGTTAACTGCAATGCCTCTGGACCAAGTGAGATCTCTAATAAAGCTGAAAATTACTCTCTGCCTCAAGAATTTGCTGTGAGAACATCGCTGAGCAGTGATGGGAAATCACGGTGTCATTTCCAGGGATTTCCACTTCAGCAGACACCAAAATCGGCAGGAAGGCACACGGCCTCTCTCCCAGGAGAACCAACATCACCAGCGTTTCCTTCTGGGGGATTCTTGTGTCTTTGATGATGTGGTTTGTCTCTGGACAAAAGGAATAGAGAGGTCTACATAGTTCAGTGCAAGCTTTTAATAAAAACCCAATCCATAATCTCCTTAAATCCTTAGTCCTAATTATTTACACGAACCTAATTAGGACCAAATTGACTCCTCATCAAACATGATTCCCATCTTCTTGTAACTTTTTGCTAATTCTATATGGAAAATTACCTACTTTTCCATCAAGTCTCAACTGATGATGATAGCTTCTAGTTTGCTATATTGTCTTCTATTAATATATTTTCAGGTGTATGCATAAACAGTCTTACATCCAGAGGAATCCCATGCCAAGGCATCGTGTCCGATGGGATAAAACTATGAACGTGGCACAGCTTGCCCACAGACCAACTGAAACTCCAAAGTGAAGACAGTCTGTGTTTATAGAAATTATTGGCTCCACATGCTTATAAACTGTTTTCTTCTTTACAAGCTTATCTAGAAAAACCTAAGAATTGATGGCATGGGTAACGACAACTGATTTAACTAGAAAAAACACGCTTTAAACCACTTGCCTGGATTCTTAGATTACAACAGGACTACTTAGATGTAACTAACATAATTGCCCCATAACTGGACATTAGCATCATAGAAGAGCCGGGCTTTAATTTCTGTTCTTTAGTTAACTGACCTGCAGAGGATTGCTGGCAAATTACCGGCTCCGAACCATGGAAGACCACACCTCCCCCGACCTCGCTGGACGCCCGCGGCAGGCCGCAGCTGGCCACACATGCAGGTGGGGCCGAGGCCCCCCCACAGGCAAGGCCCCAAACCTTTCCCCAGCGGTTCCGGCCGTGGGGAGCAGGGAGAACCGGGAGGGCAGCGCCCGGCCCGCCGCGCCCCGGCCCCCTCCCCCCGCGGCGCAGGGCGGGACAGCGAGCGGAAAGGGCGGGCACTGCGGAGCTCACTCCGCCCTCTGATTGGTGGCTGCTAAAGGAGAGCGCTTGTGACTGGAGGGGCGACTGAGGAGTTGCCATTGGTCAGCCTCCCTGAGGCAATTCGGGTTCCGATTGGCGCGTGGATCACTCCGGCTTGTTGATTGGCTGGGGCGCAGCGCTGCGGTCTCTCCTCTTCCGGCGGGCGCTGACCTTGCGGGCCGCGGAGCCGCGCGCAGCCATGGTGGCGTACTGGCGGCAGGCCGGCCTCAGGTACCGGGGCGGCCGCGGGCCGGGGCCTGCCGGGGCGGCGGCGGCGCCGGCGCCTGTGGGAGGCGTTTGACCCTCAGCTTTGCTTCCCCTGTCCTTAGTTACATCCGGTACTCCCAGATCTGTGCCCAGGCGGTCAGAGCGGCCATGAAGCCCCAGTACAAAGCGGAGGCAGAGAGGGCGGCAATGGCCACCGTGAAAACAGTGAAGCCCAAGAAGGAATAAAATGTAAGTAAACGGACCGGGCTGGGGCGCCTCAGTGTAGCGTTTTATACGAGGGGCGTTGTGTTCCCGGCGTGAATGGGGTCAGTGGCGGTCTGCGACTGCTGCGCTCGTTTCGGGCCGTAGGTGAGAAACCGGCTCTGATCGTCCTGCGTGAGCCGGGAAGGGAT
>VXBO01006133.1:215426-296635 GCA_013400135.1 Rhinoptilus africanus | reverse complement strand
GGGGTGCCGGTGCCTGGGGAGGGGTGGCGGAAACCGGCCAGGAGCGAGCGGCCGCAGGTAGAAATGAAAGAGAGAGAAAAGGAAAAGGAAACAAAGGAAAAGGAAAAGAAGAGCTGCCCGCGGCGGCCGCGCCCTCCCGGCCCGGGCGGCCATTTGTGGAGGGCCGAGGCAGAGCCAAGACAGTCTGAGGGGAAAAATAAAGTCAGAAGGGAAAAAGAAGCCAGTGTGGATTTAAAAGCAAACTTCCCTGTCCCGCTAACCCTCCGAAAGGCTCCCAGCGCGGACGGGATGGCAGGGAACAGGGGAAATGGAGTGTTGCTCCTTGTGCGAGGGCCGTGTCCTGGCCCCGCCTGGGGCGTGGGGAGGACATTGAACACAGCAACAAGTTCAGAGGAATGATCAAATGTTAGGGTAGAATTAAAAAAAAATTACAAGTAGGGGGAAAAAAAATGAACAGGGGAGATAACTTTGGTGCAATGATGGTAAGATTTTTAGGACCAGATTTTAGTGGTAAAGTTTGAGGACCAGCATTGGTGTAACTCTTGAGTACCCAAAACTTGCCAGAGAGTAACACGGACATTCTGCCTTTTCTCATCACAAACAAATTTTTGGGGGGTTACTTTTAGCCTAAGACAAAATCCTGAAGTCTTTGATCTAAAAAAATCTTAATAAACCAACTGTAGTCCCTATAAATAACACTATTGTCATGACGATTTAATTTCTGGGCCGCAGAGCACCCTGCGCTGCGTGAGCCCAGCTCCATGTCCCCGTGGCCGCCGGGCTGTCGGTAACGGGCTGATCAGTGGGATCTGCTCCGGTACACGGGGCTGGATGCCTGCGGCAGCGGTGGTGCCCACCGCGGGACAGCCCTTCCCAAGGTCCCGACCAGGCAGTGAGTGGGGGGCTGGCCAAGAGGGGCCCCCACCAAGGGAGAGAGTGGGGAGCTACAGAGCCTGAGGAGGGGATCCATCTAAAGCGAAGGCTGATGGTGCAATCTGACCTTAGGCAAGGAGAAGGGCATTACTGAAACGGAGACCAAGGGAGAGAAACAGACTCCCTTTGTCTCTCTTCAGATGGACTCGCGTTCCTCAGTTGTATAAGAGTTTAACTGTGAGAAAAGGGAGGGTGAGGGTGTGTTCTGGGATGTGGAGGGCAGCCAAGAGCATTGCTGATTAATTACTTAAAAGGTCCTTTATTCACATTGAGTGTCTAACTGAAAAATAATAAAAAGAAATGGCACAGTCTTCCATGCAGTCCATGAAATTGCCTGGTAGGAAAGGCCAAAAACCCCTGTTCAGAAATAAGTTGTGGGATCTTTAAGAGACACAGTCCTTGTTCGAGGGTGGTCACTGTACTAATTAAAGGGATTACTGCACTTAAAATTTCACTATAGAAAATACACACCACTACCTGAACTGCAGCAGAGCGCAAGTTGTGCTGTCATATGCTGCTCTACAGCGGTGAAGCAACCCTTTCTGGAACATTTCTTCAACTCTTGTGAGCCCAGGATAATGTTCTTTTTACTCTGTCAACAGAAAGGAAAAGAGACTTTTCCAGAATTAAAGGCATGGATTGAAGTAGAGGCACAATGGACACATTCTCTACCTGTGCTGGATGATCGCTGGATTGCCTGCAGTCCGGAAGACAGTAAGGTAACATTTCAATGCTTACAGAAGCACTGGCCATTTTTTATGAGGAAAGAACTGGGAGCGCAGTGACAGGCTGAGGCTGGAGGCCAATGGAAATATCCTTGAGAAAAAGGTTTTGGCTTACCTCCATTTAGTTAGCGGGCAATTTCCATCTCGTAGATGTGAGAAAATAATAGCGTACTCGGAACAGACTATGTGATTAACCAGACAGAACTACTAAGAAAACACCGGACCCAAAGTTGATCTATCACAAACCAAGAGAGAAAAAGTATTTTCTGAGAGTCGAATAAGAAACATCTATATGCCTCCTGTGCTTCACCAGCTCTTTTTTTTTTTGGCTTGTAATGATGTACAATGTTATAAAATGCAGGACATGTTCTCTGAAGGTGATTTCAGGGCAGCCATTATATTATTACCTTAATGGAAGGTTCAGAAAATTTAAAATTGGAAAAAAAGCAAATCCAGAACTTAACCAACATGCCAATTGAAACTGGATAGTAAAACTACAAAGCTGAGACTTTGTGAGGCTTAGGAGGAGATCCTAGTCCTTTACAGAAGGCTCAAATAAATACACTTTGTAGGCCAGATGTCTTTATATAGGTAGGAGAAGCTTCATTCCCACGACTGAAATCTGCTGTGCATCTCCTAGGTGGGGTATTCGGATCTGCAGTCCGGAGAATTTCATTGCGCCTGGAGCTTATGGCCTGAAATAATACACCTTAGCTTCAGGAAAGCATTGTCAGAGCAGGTAAAGGTTTGTCGAGTGAGAACAGTTGGACTTGTTGGACTTCAATGGGAATTACGCTACGAAACTTGCTGCTTAGTTGAGTAGAAAAAGGGACCAGTCCACAGCACAAACTGCCAGCGAGAGACACAGTAGTATTACACGTTAATGATACTAGTACTTTCAGCGTCTGGATCTTAAAACTAGAAGTTCTTTTACCTTTATATATTTATATCTCTTTATTTTGATTGTATTAACAGAAAATGATTATTTTTTTTTAATATATAAAGAATGAACAATACTCAAAGCATTTACTTTCAGCTTTCCTTGAGGAGAAAACTAGGGACCTGTAACAGAGCCAGACATTTGCTGGATAGCCCTTTGCAGAAGAATTGCCATATCCAAGCTTTCCCCACATCAGGTCAATAAACAAGACACAAAGGCAGATCAAACCCAACAGTTTTAAGGTATCATTTAAACTGTGACAAAACACTAATGTACCAAAAATTGACCTTGCAAACTAAACTTTTACAACTTTGAATGAGAACAGTGTTGGTTGTCTTCATGGGTTTAACTGTGTTCTCCCATATAGATTTGTGTTTTGCAAAGTTTGAGTGAAATGTTCATAAATCAGCCAATACATTCAACTAGAGACAAGGTAATAACTTTCAAATTGAGTAGGAAAGTACAGCAGCATCAAGTTAGACTAATGGGTTTTTGCTAAAGAGTTCTCAAGCAGGATCTCAAGATTAAGCATTTTTGTTTGTACCTTGAGATTGACAGTTACTGGTACAGTGCCATTGCAGACACTGAAAGCTGTGAGGCTTTGCCAGGGAACTGAGAAGTATTCTGAGACAAAACAAGGTGGTTTTTAGGTTGCTGACATAAGGTCATTCCAGTCTTCTTCAAATATCAACTTGAAAGTTGGAACTGTATTTATATACTGTGGATTGCTTAAAAGCACAGCCACACCACGCCCCGAGTACTTTTCAAGAGAAGCCTCTAGTTCCAGTTGATCATTAAACTTACACCTCACTGAAGAATCTCCTGGTTCTATCAGGTATGTAGTAAGTGCTTTTTTTTGCAGTTCCTTGGTTGGAGATATCCTCGCCTTTTGGAGAAATTAATTCTCTGACCTTGAAAATTTGTGTAAGGATCCCAAACTGGCTCACTCACCTGGGGAATGAGGAATTTCCCCCTCAACATATTTTTCAGTGCCCAAGGTGATGCATTTGGGGGTCTTGTTTAGCTAGATTTTCCTAGTTCTTTTGAACTTTCAGTGAGCCTGTCTCATAGCTTGCTTTCATAGCGGCTCTGTTCTCTTAACCAGCCTTACCTGCTGTATGGGTAGGTATGGGGGGGGTAAGGACGGGAGAAAGTAGCTGAAGCCAAAGGAGTGGGTTTCAGGCCACGGCACTGGACAGAAGAACTGGTTGTCAGCTCCCCAGTTTTAAATCACAGTTAACAAGAGCTGTTGCTTGGGGCAGCACTGGGCTTCCAGACTGTCTTACACAGACAAAACTTGGCAGCCCAGCAGAGCTTTGCCCTGCGGGAAACAGAACCCAACGTTAGCACCAAAACTTCCATCAAATCCGTTACTTCACTTTGGATGTTGTGCCTTCAAGCAAAAAGAGAAGTGAGATTAAAAATACCGAGCTACATCTGAATCCTCACACAGGCTTCAGGAAAGATGCTGGCTCTAGCTTATACCAGTTTGAAATACCTTTCATTAATGGTTTGAGGTCTTACACAGACATGTATTTGGGTCTGTCACCCGATCCCTTCATTTGTCTTTTTATGGAAGCTTTGCTGATCTTGCCAATAGAAAACCGGTAACGTAGTGAAAAAGACCTAGAAGGGGCCCCTTTCCACGTGGCCTGACGGTCACAAGCCTGACGCGGTGATTCTGAACCTCTCCGCAGCAGCTCCTTCCACTGCCCACGCTCCAGCACTTCAGTTGCAAGACTGATACAATTCCAAAGTCACATCCAATACCAGAAAACTACAAACAGAATGTACTTCACTGTTAATAACTCACGCAAAATTCACAGCCTAAAACCATCAGTTTCTGTAACAGAACAACAGAACCGAGAGCATTCCCAACATTGCTACTGCTGTCCTAAGCTTGATCTTTCCCCAAACTCGAGTAGTAGTATATGAAAAAAAGTATTAGCCAGCTCACTTAATAAAACAACTGGGTAAATGAAAGTAAGAGATACATTCACATTTTAATTTTGAATTTGCTTACATTTGTCTACTGGTACCGCAGCCTTAGAAAGCACGTTACTTTACATAAAAACTCCCAACGTCAGCATCTTCTCCCTCAAACATGTACCATCTCTCTGTATTTGGGATACTGTGTAAAGGCTTTATTTTGTCCACTAAAATAAAGATTTTTGAGGCAGACTTCCCAAGTGAATAAAATTAGGAAAATCTGTAAATTCTGGTTTGATGGTTTTGTTTTTTTTCCTTAAAATTTTCTGTTACATACTTGGTGAGTTACCCCTTGTTGCAGAGGCATCAGCGAGCGTGTGCTGTTAGGACCCAGAAGTTAGGAAAAAGCCACCCCACCTTATTATTTTTATGCTTAATGCGGTGAGAGATTAGTTTGCCTGCCCAGCTCCCCCCAAGTTGCTCTTCCAAACAGACTCATGCTTTTAACTGCACCCACTTTGCTCACTTGGATCCATTAAATGCAGACAGGGTAAAAGCAGTTTTAACTTTTAGTAAGATGAGAATCAGGGTTGAAAAACAATTAATTCTGAAGCCAGTACTCATGGCTGAAGTTTTAGCAATCTCTGCAACACACTGAAACACTCCAACGCCCTTCACCTGCCCAGTAACGGAAACCCACCCCCTCGCGGTGTTTCGGATGGCTGGGTATCGCCAGCACTGGAATAGGCTCACTCTTGGAACGCCTGGCTTGGCACTGACCAGAGATTTTTCATCAGCAGAGGTTCAGAAATCCCCTCTGTAGCTTATTTTATATACAAAGACACTTCTTTTTGTCAAGATCTGTCATAGAACAGAGACTTTTTCCCAATGGATGACTTTTCAGCAAGAGGAGGGGTACAGGCGTGGGGTTGGACTGCAGACAGGTGTTAGCTTGTAGATATTCTTACTGTCCTACAAACTCAGCGCGTGGTTTCGGGGTGAGGGCCTGTTCCTGTGGGAGATTTCCACTGATAGTATCTATGGCGCCGATCCCACTTCTTACAGTTAGCGGGAATTTTATCACCTGCTTCCATGGAAGAGACCTCCCAGGTGCCAGCATTGCTAGAAACGCACCGCAGATACAGCTGGGGACAGAAGGGAACTTACCCTCTGCCAGAGTAAGTTACAGAGTTTTGTAACAACAATTTTACCAGTCCGAGATCTGTACAGCACCAGCCACCAGCCGTGCTACCACGCAGGCACTGGCATCTGTCTCCATCCATTTCCTGGGTAATCACCTTTGTATCTTGTGGTTTTCCTGGTACGTAATTTTCAATACTGGAGAATAGGGTATAATACAAAACTTCCTACATCATTCACAGGAAAATTGTGCCACGGCTAATTACGAGGTGCCCAGATTCTGAAGTGAAGAACATTAATATTTCTGTGCATAGATTTCCTGGTAAAAGAAAATGATCTTGCAGGTGTCAGTGGTGTGCAACACGCTGGAACAGCGTTAGCTTTGGTCCCTCCAGAGTAAGGACGTACTCCAGGTTAAACCCTGTCCTTGATGCTACGATTCAAAATAGTTGTATCAGCCCTGCGCCCATCCAGCACCCCTCCAACGCCTCGGCACCCCCGGCTGCTCCCGGCAGTCCCAGAGCCCCAGCCCCAGCCTCCAGAGCAGGGCCCGATGCTTCCCGAAGCAGTGGACCTGGTTTGAGGCTGCAGCGGATTTACCTCTCCGCATTACTAGCGACCCCTTGGGAGTTACCACTATCCTGCTGAACAACTTCCTAAAAGTTCTTGGGTTGAAATAAGTTACTGCAAATGCACAGTAGCTGATTTTGAAACCACAACATCTCTACAATTTATTATTATTTTTACAAAATACCCAAAGTGATCAGACCATATTGTAGGTTACTGGCTTGCCAAAGGTTGTTTTCAAATCAAAACCATTTCTGAGTTACAGAAGTGCCAAAACCAATCTCGAACCAGGTTTGTTTGTTGTGTTTGTTGGCTGTTTTTTTTTAAACCAACCCCCATCCAACAAAACAGCCGCAGAACTTCAAAGAGAAACAAGAGTTTGTGTTGGAAACTGCTTGAAAACCAACCCCCCCCCAAATCACGCTTGAGCAGAAGCAGCCTCGTACGGCAAAATTTAGCTTAGGGCAATTTAGTGCCAAGGTACAGACCCTCCATGGGTTTATAATGGAAATACTGACACAACCTCAACTACAGTGATGCAAATGTGCCCTAAAACACTGGATTTGCTTTTATTAATAAAAGTGGTAGTGTTTACATTTGCAGGTATCTTACACTTCAGCATCACGATGAATACTGAGGAGAATGAGTTAAGTTTTGGCTGTAAGGTCAGAAGTTTCCAAACAGATGAATGAGACAGAAATGAAAGTCCTCAGTCATGAAAACAAGAAGTTCAAATAAATAAATAAAACAAAACTAGGAAAATATGGGTAAGCATTAGGTTGGAATGGTTCAATTAACTGCAAATTATGGCCACTAAATTAGAGACAGAATAAAACACAGTTACTTATTAAATAGCAAGCATTAAAGCTTTATGGTTTTGTATTTAAAAAAAAAGAAAAAAAAAAGAAAAAAGAAAGCTGTTAAAAATAAGACTTGCATTTACCAGGCCACCAAACTGCATGGACTAATAGAGACTAACAAAGGCAATACTGAGACGTTAAGACACACACACGCGCTCCGGACTTGTGCAACTCAACCATGTTCAAAACAATTGCCTTTTTCCTCACTTTAGGGAAAAAAAAAGCATCCCCTAAACATTTCTGTTCATATAAAGCTTTGGGTTTCTGGAACTGTTGCTGTCTTACATAGCTCACTGTTACTATGGATCCTTCTCATTACAGAGGAAGAAGCTTATTTTTTAAAACATTTTTTAATTGGAGGTGCTTTGTTTCCCTGAATGAGAGATTACATTCCTCACACCGCTGCAGGTTTTCACCATTCAGAGATGTGGAGTTCACACCAACTCCTCCTAGGCTTAAAGGTAAGGGTTGGCACTAAATTAAAGATTTTGGCTCCTGTAACTAAAATTAAGGCTCACAATGAATTTCCTTTCCACCAGGTGCGTCCCTTCCCTACCCAGGGTGAAGCGCCAGCCCTTGGCCCACAGGCACTGGATACATTCGGAAATCGGAGGGGCTTTTTTCGGTCAGGGTCTGCTGCAGCGCTACAGAGTTCGGGTGGCAACTTTCTAGACCTGTGAACAGGAAAGATCATTTTTAAAAGATAAGTAGCAACTGCAGCTAAAATTTTTAGACCATTTAGTGTCTTCTGGAAGTTGACTAGTAATTTTGGGTTAAGAGAGATGGGATGGTAACTCCATCAGGTCCCCGCTCTTTAGGTGAAAATGGAGGAGGTGGGTAATTTTCATTTACAAGTTCACCCACAGAAGCAATGCAAACCCTCAGTCCCGGGCAGGGGCAGGTCTCAGCACTGAAAGGCGTGGGACACCGGAAGAAACTGCGCCGTGTCGCCGCCGGGCACCGGTGGCAGCGCCGTCCCCGGGCGCGGGGGCCAGCGCCAAGGGCAGAGGCCAGGGCTCGCGCCTGCTTTGCGTCTCTTCTGCTTCCCTCCTGCGGCCGCTGCAGTGGAAGCCGGAGCAGGCCGGGGTGTCCGGGCCGGGGGCGCTGGAGTAATACAGGCTAACACTGTTCTAGATGGGGTTACAGCTGTAATTGCTGACTCTGTACAAATTGTACACGTAGGTTTAGACACATGAAAAAGTAACACACTCACAGAGACATAAAACACCTAGGTATAAAATATAAAGCAGTGTAGTAGTTACTAAAATTACATGCTCTCTTATTGCTACAGTGATTTTTGCTCTTTTTCTTTTTACTGTACCACATGTTGTTCTAAGCATATAATTTGCATAAATTATTCAAGTTTAAGAAAAAATCCACACATCTTCACTTTAAGCTACTTATATAGTTAATATAAAACAAAAAGGTTCTAAAGTATCTCTTTATTAAAAGAGAAATAAAAAGGTCATTTGGGACTGGAGTTCAGTGGCCGAATCCGAGGGCCGTGCACGCCGTGTCACTCGGGAGGGGCCACCCCCCGCGCGGGGACGGTCACCGACCTGCACCATGCCCTGCGTGTCCGCTATAGTTCTGGTTTGTCTTCAGCAGAAAGGACTATGAATGACCAAAGACTAACGTTTATAATTTGTAGCAAAATTTGGTTTATGTAGAAACAAGCCATGTTTTGCATTTGGATAGAGATTTAAATGAATTAAAGCTAAAAATTAAAAAGCATGATGCTGCGACATCTGGTCACTTGTTGAAGACCTCACTTTTAAAGTGGTTAAGTTTGCACAATTTGTACTTTTTTCTTTTTTTTCTTTTTTTCTTTTTTTTTTTTACTAAACAGTATTTTTCCTTCTTTTATAAACCAGAA
Source organism: Rhinoptilus africanus (assembly GCA_013400135.1). Lineage (NCBI taxonomy): Eukaryota > Metazoa > Chordata > Aves > Charadriiformes > Glareolidae > Rhinoptilus > Rhinoptilus africanus. The sequence goes on along the minus strand of VXBO01006133.1, from coordinate 287,665 downwards.
AAACTAAACTACAGATAAATTTTCCCTACCTTGAGCTAATGCCGCAGATAGGGTTGACAAAGCTGTACAGCGCAATCAAACATACTTACATCTTAGCTCATTGTACAGGTACAGCCATAATCAAGGCACAAAGATCTTCTACAAGTTATTTTTTTTCAATAAAGTTGTACAAAATAATACATTTTACAGTCTGTACAAGAATAATAATCCAGCAGTAAAATAAAAAATGAGGGGAGGGAAGAAGAAAAAGAAGGGAAAGACTGTGAGGACTACAGTCCAGATAATGATTTTAGAGCAGACGGGATCATCAGTGGACAAACCGAAAACAGTGTGTGGTTGACTCTCTGCCATCACAGCCCATGCGCAGTTCCGTTCAGCAGCGTCCGGGGTTGTCTTTAGACCACCGAGACTGGTTTTAAAAATACCCTCCCGAAGGGACGCAGGTGGTGTCTGCACTGTCTGGGTCTGCTGTAGAACTGTCAGTATTTCCGTTCAAAGCCACATCGCGGTCAGAGAACCAAACCCAAGCGTCTCTTCAACTCGGTCTGCGACTTGGCACCTTCTTTACTCTGATGCAGTGAACGATACAAAGTGGAGATCAGGGGTTACAGGATTACGCCCACAGCAGTGCTAATTACCTAAAGGTTTCTCTCCCCAATTTTTGTTTTACGTTTTGATTTTTTTATCCCCAATTCTTTCAGGTGCTCCACATTCAGGGCTTTTAATTAATTAGGTTTTATTTCTTTTTTTTTTCCTTTTTTGTTAATAACAGTGTTAGGGGATCCTCATGGAAGTGGCCTTTTAAGTGTTAGGGGCCATCTCAAGCTGTCCGAGGGGTACAGAAGCAAGCTTAGAAGTGCTGCTATTGTCCAGCAAGGAGAAAAAGTTGAGGGGTGCAAATCAATGGGAGATTCAAACAGTTCTCTTCCACCCTATGTGGGCAAGGGTGGGCTTTTTTCTTTTTTTAATAAGGAATAAGGAGTCCAAAACACAGAAAAAAGTGCTCTCCATCACAACAACTCGTATTGGCGAAGGTGCATGCGCTGAATAATGTCCCGACAGTCATTGAAAACCCTCCGGATGTTCTCTGTATCCACTGCGCAGGTGAAGTGAGGGTAGCAGTAGTGCCTTCCGTCGCCACTCGCTGTGCTGATTCTCTGTTCAACGCGAGAGAGATACTGGGTTACAATAAACCAACTGGGGGAAAACCCCTATTCTCAAAACTCAGATGAATGAAGGTTAAGGTAAGTTTGTGTGAGTTGTGTTCAAAGGGTGTAACCAAGTGGCAAAATGCCCACAGTTTTCCAACTCTCTCCTAAAACATGGAATTTAAAATGACCAGAATTATATGGGGAGAAGGTTGCCGCATACTGGGGAATTTCAGAGTTGCACGAGAACTCACAAAAGTGCTATTTTTTATATGCAGTTTTTGTGAGTTTAGCCAGGCAACTTCTGGTCACTTTGGCATCGAAGGAAGTGGGATTTTTGCCTCCTTGTACAAGGTTTTATCCCTGCTGTACGCTTCCAGAAAACCTCCCTCAACGTTTTATTTGGCTCTATTTTAAAATGCGTCCACAATTTGATTGCCATGCTCACCATTACAAGTAACTGTAGTAATATTTTAAAAAAATCTATGTCTGTTATAGCTTCAGCTAACCAGTAATGGGAAAGTTCATACAAAAAGAATGTTAATATTTTACAGACTATGTGTCTTGTCATTAGTCTTTATCTTTAGAAATAATGCACAGAATAAAAATCTGGCACCATTAATAACAGCAGGACTTCACTCATCATTCTATTCGAGGTTTCTCAACTCTTACCCATTCTTTTGCTATTTCATTACACACTGTGACAACAAACAAGTATCCAAAGAGCAGCCAACAAGCAGGTAAAGCTCTTAGACATAACAATGTTTTATGCAGTGTGGTGTTAAACATAAACTACACAAAAAGTGACAGCATTTTGCAGTGGTAGAAGGTGTGTAGGAGCTTATATTTGAGAAAAATCATGTAAGAAACTCTGAAAGAAAGGAAATACTTACAAGAAACTCGTCTCTAATAAAATACTTGGCCCTTGTAACTCTGGGATCCTCACCAGGCTCTGGTGTTGCTGATTAATAATAAAATAAGTATTTGATTAAAAGAGATGGTTTTGGTGATAGCACCTAAAAATGGTAACTTGTTCTGTTTCCTGCTCACCTATGACAGAAACAAACTCCGCAAAACTGACTATGAGATAAACCAAACCAAACCAAATTATTTAAAGCAGCAAGATTTCAGGAGAATGAAGGCACGTTCCAGTGCCCACAGTACCCGGCACTCGCCAGGAGAGAAACGACCACAGAAACGACCTGGCGGGGTGGGGGACGCGTCTGGGGTCTACACCAACAGAGTAACAGTGCTTTGGCACGATGAAATTACTAATATATTAAATGTACAGAAGACAGGATTCTCTCGTTATTAATACCTAACATTTAACATTACAGTTTGGCTGAAAGACAATGAAGATTACTTTTACTTAAGAATTTTCAAGTCTTAGCTGAAATTACCAAACCCATTACAAATTTGATTAACAAGGAAACGCTAAATTGCTAATAAAAACCTTACCATCATCTGGTGTAGTGTAGCGAGCAAATTCTGGAAAGTAGTCTTCAATTTTGGATTTCCCTGCCAAAACTTTCTCTGCTAGCAAATCTTGTTTATTCAGGAAAAGAATTACTGAAATGGTCCGTAGCCACCTGTAGAAGAGAAGGCGCAGCTGGGGTCACACAGCAAAAAGAAACTTCAGCCAGTTCTGGAGACACCAGCCAGAGGATGCGACAGCCATTCTGAAAGGTCCCGTTTACACCTGAATCCAATGGTGGGACGCCAGGCGACCCACCCCGTGTTCGGGTGCTTCTGGCCTTGGCAGTGGGAGTTGCCCACCCTCTGCCGCTCCATCGCCTGGGCGAGCACAGCCACTGCTCAGCGCGCTGCTCCAGCGCCGCTTTACTTACTGCAGCCGCAATTCGGCAGCCACCAATGTGCACCTCTGGAGCTTTCTGCAATAGAGGGGCCTATGGGACCTTCCCCGGCAGACGGGGGGGCAGGAGACCTTCCCCCGGCAGACGGGCAGAGCCGTGACTGCCCAGGAGCTTGGTCTGTGCTGTGAGACTGACCCCACGCTGCTGCTGGGGCTCAACCCCAGAGCGCCGCCCTGCGATTGCTCCCGCTCCCCCTCGGTGGGACGGGGGAAGAGCAAAGGAGGAATAAAAGCAAGAAAATTTGGAGGTCAATGTAAAAAAATACAAATAATAATTGTTCAATAAGTGGAGGGTAAATGGAAGAGAGAAGGAAACAAAAACCGAGTGACTCAAAGGCCCAACAGCCCACCAGACGCCACCCCTCCCAAACCCGCTCCCGCTCCGTCCCTCTGGGCGCTGAGCACGGCGCGACGCGGCACGGGACACCCTGCTGTGGGCTGGGGCCACCTGCCCGCCGCGTCCTCCCCCAGCACACTGCGCGCCCCCGCTCCACGGCGGGGCAGAGCGACACACAGAGAAGCTGGGATGCTCTGCAAACACCGTTCAGCACCAGCCACAACGGCTGTGCGGCACCAGCGTGGTACCAGTCTGGTACCAGTGTGTTACTGGAGTGGCACCAGCGTGGTACCAGTCTGGTACCAGTGTGTTACTGGAGTGGCACCAGTGTGGTACCAGTCTGGTACCAGTGTGTTACTGGAGTGGCACCAGTCTGTTCTCAGCATTGTTTCCTTACAAATCTAAAACACTGCACCGTACAAGCTGCTATGATGAAGAGAATTCACTCTATCCTGGGCAGGCCCAGTACACACATCTTGACTCTAGCGCAGGCCAGAGATCCTAATCGGTGGGATATGGGCGATGAGACTCCAACTCACAGACCTGTTGTTCCAGATACTCTTGAAGAGGTTTAGTGCTTCTTGAAGCCGATTGGTCTGATTGTCCTCTCGTATAACCATGTTGTAGCTACTGCTCGCCACCACGAATATGATAGCAGTCACATCTAAATCAAGAAATAGCCAGCAGTTAACACCAAACTTCATAGGAAATATCCAGGAATCCCAGAGTTCAATAAAAAGCTGCCAGACTTTCCGCTTCATGAAGAGAACAGGCTGGAATGCTACCGCTGACAGCTTTCTAAGTGCCACAAAGGAAAAAAGAAGGTGAAGGAACCATCAAAGACAGGAGAGGCAGGCACAGAACAGAATGGCAGAAACTGTAGAAAAGAAAGTAACAGAAGCCAGAGAGAGAGAGAAACTGAAGAAAGCTAAAGGAGCATTTAAAGAACATTTAAAAGGTGTGAAGAAATGTAGAAAGCAACTCTGAGCTATCAAGGAAGGACAGGGAGGCCCTTGGGGGAAGACCTCAAGACACTTGGCACTTTGGATCTGCCTGAGCGTACCAGCAGCAGCAGCCGCTGTGAGGTCAGGGCTAACTGCTCTGCGCCCGGCGGGACGGCGGCGACCGCTGCTCTGCCCCAGGGCCCGCGCTCGGACTGCTGCCCCCCGGGCGGATCACGGGCAGAGGAAGGAGCCGAGGTAAAACCCAACAAATGCGGTGTCGATAGCGCAGAAGCCAGTATCGCACAGCCGTTCCACACACACCTGAAGCGTTCAGGTGATACTCTACGACAGCAACCGCAGCAAATCACGATGAATTCTAGGTTGCAATGTGGCTGCAATTATGTGCAAAAAATACGATATTCTGATTTTATGCATATACTAATTATCCTGTAATTGTATCTTTTGTATGGGCACAAACACGTAAACCTTCACTCGGAAGACAGAATATAGCTTGGAATTTAACGCTCACACAGCTGGCAAATAACGTGCAAACCACCACCAAAAGCCCCTAATTAAACGAAGAGAGGGAAGCAGAAGAAAACAGACAACAGGGTACGTTAAGTTGTCAAACGTGAACTCGTTTCCATCTACGTTCTCCCTAAAGATACTCTATGCAGTTACAGAAATTTCTATGTCAAGAAATATTCCATCCCATACGACTGTTCAGGTAATTCCTTATCAAGCTACATGGAAAAGAAGATGGCTTTCACACATGGAGAAACTGACTGGGCGTTAAAATTTTGTGGAAAACTATTTTCTAAAACAAACATAAATTCCAATCGTACCGTTAAAACACTGGATCCATTTTCGGCGTTCGTCTCGCTGCCCTCCAACATCAAACATACTAAGAAGAAAAACATAAATCGAGTCAGAATACATTTTGTGTTTGTTTTTTTTTCTGCAAATGCAAACAGAGAATGTACAAAATTTGAGGAGTTCTGTGCCATAGAAGCTAAAAGGCATTGAGGATTATGAGAACCCGAACGGGTACCAGCCCACCAACACCTGCCCGCAGAGCTTCCATCACAAACCACAGTTGCGTCTCCTTTCACCAACACCTGCGCTTGAAGGGAAGAAATTCTGTATCTTTGTCGCAGATTCATCCTCCCCCTGATACGCTGAGACATTACAAAAGATCCTACAAGTCATTTGCTGAAATGAGTATCACAAACCTGCACTCAACGAGACCAGCCTAAAATAGCATTATATTAAAAGAAAAAAAAAGGAAAAAGGAAAAAATATTAATACTTACTGAAAATTTACTTTATCCACCTGAAACTTGGTTTCAAAAATTCCTGATGTCAAAACTCTGCATCTGAGAAGATCCTAGGGCACAAAGGGAAAGTCATTGATTCGACAGGGACACTTCACCGTTCTCAGCACCAGAAACAAAGCCCTTCCTGCCGGCAGCGCGCGCTGCCGCACAGACGGGGCGCAGGCACCGTGAAGCTGCGCTTTGGTTCGGTCTCGAGCGCGTGCGCACATACGGCTGCGCTCGGCCGTTACGGCACCCCGGGGGTGACCAGCGGGCGCCGAGGGGGAGCAGGAGGGGGCCGGGGCTGCGCAGGGACCAGCCCACGCTCTCGCAGGTTTCCGCGGGGCTGGGGCTCAGGCCAGGAGCCCTGCACTGCCACCGAGTAACTCCCAGCCCCAGCAGACAGGTCTCTGCCCCGACCGCTCGGTGCCTGGCTATTAGAAGAAGTGCCTAGCTCTCAACATTTTCCGTTTTCTCCCTCAAAGAACCAGGAGCTCAACCCCTCAAATCTTACTCGGTGGCATCTTACTTTCTGAGTAACCCTCAGAAAAGGATGATGATTAATTTGTTCTTGAACAACTTTCAAGGATACAAACTGGTCATTCCTCAGCAATACTGTCTGCGAAAGTTTAGGGACATTAATACGTTTTTTGGTTATTTATCCTATAAAAGTACGCTAGATGCTTAATTGCATTATTGATGGGCAGAAAGTTAGGAATATACACGTGATTTTGATTAGGGAATTGGTCCTTAAAAGATCCTCTGATTATCTGTAACAAAATGAGAACTACAATTCCCATTTTGATAAAAAGGAAGAGTTTTCTAACCAGGCTATTTGCACACAGCCAGTTTGCAGCGGGAGCCAGCGGGGTGGGAAGACACCAGCCCCGTTGCACCGGAGGAGGAGCAGGATGGGTGTTCGGCCAGGAGGGCACGACACCGACCTGCCTTTGGAGCGGGAACCGGAGCTCTGGGGTGGCAGCAGCAGGGCTGCACTGCTCCCTGCGTTTACGTGGCTAAACAGCATCTCAACAAGTGACAAAGGAATTTTTACTGGAGTGCTAAATAGGTATAGGACACGGTAATCCTTGAATTAGTGTCACAAATGGCAATTAGATAATCAATGAGATAGTTATCCTCAAAGATGAAGATAGAAAATGTGTAATTTCTTAATGAAACTTTGCTTACCTGGTCGGACGGTGTATACTCGTTTTGTTTGACGATGTCGATCTTGTCTAGAAAACTGGGGAGAGAAAGGGAGAGAGAGACTGGTCATCGCTGCTCAGAGGGACGTCCCTGGCCCCGGGTGCCGTACGGAACGCACGGGGCCACAGGCTGCCGTGCCCGCGGCTGGCGGGATGGGGACACGCTTCCCCCCCAGCACCCGGCAGATCCTACCCTACAAGCTGCTCCTGCCAACAGCAAGCAACGGCTCAAATAAATGGCCTACGTGTAATTTTCCTGACAGTAAGGAGAATATTTTAAAATATTTATCATGCCCATAATTCGTTTAAATGAATGAAATCCCCAAAGCAGTTTCATTACAAGCTCAGTTAAGTGAGAGGGAATACTGATTTTTCTGTCAATTCTTGGTACCAGCTTTTCAGTTTACTTTCTGGAGAATTAGCAATAGTAGAGGGGAAGGAAGTATAAAAAGATATACTTCATTCAAATTCATTAGGCATTACCTAAAGAGGCTATTCTGGAGTCTTAAAATGTTTTCACCAGCTAACTGCAACCTCCTAATTATCCTTCCCTTCAGTGCAAAGAGCAGAACCCTGCAGGACCGGCGTGTTCCCCGTTTATTGCCGTGTTTCTCCACCCAGGGGGGTCCCAAGCTGCTCCCAGGGCGCCAGTGCCCAGCACTGCTTGTTATTACTGGTTATCACTGGGACAGCCAGCAATGCTTCTGCAGTTAGCTCCACCCCACACCATTAATACTAATCACAGTCTTAAAACCAATAGACTTTAAGTTTCCTTTTAAACTCCGTCATAAAGCAAGAGCCACAGAGAAAAGGAGTTTTCCCTGCCGATGCCGGCAGAGCCGCGGCTTTGCTCAAAGCACATTAACTGCAGCCACAGCCAATGATTCAAATGGGGCAGAAGGGGAAACGCCGTGTCCCAGACGGACAGATCAGAACCGACCCCCGTGGGGGTCGTGGCCCACGGCCCCTCCAACTCGGAATGGCTAACGAGGAGGGGGAAAGCACGAAAAATCATCGTATGTTTTAACAGTGGCTTCAGTGTAATGCCCTGTGCACCGGGAGCTGGACGACCAGTCTGCTTCAGAGACAAATGACAGGTCATTTTTATTTAGTCTCAATTATGGAATTTTAAACACATTAAAAAGTATCTTAGTAAGGTCCTAAAAACATGAGACAAAGTGTGAAGATCAATTTCCAGCACACAAAAGGCGACAGAGGTACAAGGATAGAATCAATGACAAATTGTGCTCTGCAACTTGCAAGCTGGATTTTTTCCTTTCACATTGTGAAGTAATTTTATTTTTCTTTTTTTTAATACATGGGAAAAGAAGTAGAGCTCTTTGTTTGGTGCACAGAGGATGTTAAATACATACAACAATCACGAATTCCAACTAGCACGAGTGTTTCCACATCACATCCTCCCCGCAGACCACACTTGGAGAATCCGCGGCAGTTTCTGGAGTTGGAGGATGCCTGGAAGGTGCCCAGGAGGTGCCCCGCTCACCGAGGCCTGACGGCGGCTCCCAGGCTGCGCGGCCGCAGCCCTGCGCGCACCTACGCACCGCGTCTCCTGCAGGGCTCCGCAAGAGCCTGCCTTTTGGTTTTCGTTTTGTTTTGTTTTGAAACACTCCGTTAATCAGCTTAATGGATTTTGGAAACTGACAATTAGAAAGTAACAACAAGATATTGCTAAAACCCAGAACTGAAAGTACAAACCTCTTACTGTTGTTTATGCAGACTATTTTTAGGCCTACGATTTCCTTGAAAAACACGAGGCACGGGAGCAGCAGCGCTGCACTGGAGCTGCATTCCAGCAGCAGTGTCTTTGTGCCAGGTAAAACAAGCCTCGATGGAATAAATGTTTCTTCTTCCCCCCCGCATCCCGATCTCCAGCCCCCGGTAACACCTGACACCCGTAACACCGCTCCTGGAGATGGAAATCTGCCGCCCGAGAGACTGCACGGAGCCCACCCGGCTTCCAGCGGCGCCTCAGGGGGACCGGAGCAACGCGACACGCAAAATGAAGGTTTCCTCCCGCGCACGTGCCTTTGCAGAGAATTCTGCTCTAGCAACTTCAGAAGGGGCTAAAGACATTAAAAACCAGTTTGCTTTTTGCTCAAATGTAAAGGAAGGGGAATATTCTTTCAGCTGGTCAACTGAAAAATAAATGTCTGTAAGGAGAAGAGTAGCAGAAATCTGATCTGCTCTGATACGTCTAAAATAAGGAGCGACAGTGGGAGCACAGGAGTCCAGAAAAGATCAATGCACTGTGTTCAGAGACTTCCAGCTCAATGTTAGTCGAGAGCAAATAATTTATTCAGTAAATTAAACTAATAATCGAGTCAGATGAGAACAAAGCCTAATTCCAAATAAAAACAAATTCACCACCCGTAAATTCTATTTTTAATTCTTGCTGCGTCCCCCAGCAGCCAGGCGAGGCCCCCGGGTGCTGCTGGGACGGGCTGTCCCAGCTCCGCGCTGACGCGGGGCGGCCACGGATCGCACGGGGAGAAAGAAAAGCGACCTCGGGGAAATCATTCAAATAAAACTCTCAAACCACAAAACCAAATTTTATACTGTGAGCAAGTCTTGCACCAAGTTGCAAAGTCAGTTTTTTTTCTTCTGCAAAATTTTCCCAGCGATTCTCTGGGAAAGTTTTTTTCCAGAAAGCACATCAGTCACTCAGCATCGCTGCGGGTCCCACCGAGGGCCAGATCCTGGACATGGCTAAACAACAGCATCAGCTCTTGCTCCGCAAAATACTGTCACTTGGTATAAAGCACTTTTGCCCGTGTTATAAAGCATCCATACTGCTACGACACATGTTAAAAAGGACTTCAGGTCACTTGTAGTCAGCGACGCTGGAGAAACAGCATCTCTAGGACAGCAGCAGATGTGTCCCTGAGATATTAAAATGAAAAGTATTAATAAAAATTTAAAACAATCTGAAATTTTAAAAACGTGCTTTATTTTTGGGTCCCTTTCTTCAGCTTGTGGAAGGAAAAACACATGTGAGATGTTTTGAACAGATCTTTGTGAGCAATGAAGTGCCTTTAATTTTAGGGGGGCGCTTCGGGGCCAGCCTTTGCCCAAAGCTACCCAGCAGCTTCCCGCAGCTCCTGCGCGTCAAAGTCATCAACTCATACACGTATCCCTGATTCTTTCCACATTTTTAATAAGCCTATTATGTCAAAACCATGCCCCTATTTTCAGATCACAACAATATACGCCAGTTACCGATTTATTCTGGAGCTCTTTCATACAGAGAGTTGTTTTACCCCTCCGTGGGGGAATTTCCTGAATGAACTGCTGCCCGTGCTCCCTCCTCCCCCCACAAAGGTAACCCCTTAAATCCTCCACCCCCAGGAACGACAACTTCCCCGTGTGGGGAGGATCGGGGAGGGGAAACCAGATGCCTCTCCTTCAGCATTTCCTGACAGTCTCTTCAATAAACACTAACTTGAAATTTTACTCCCCGTGAGCTGATGAAATGGTTGCCAGACCAAAATTTTTTTTGGCTTTGTGAAGAAGAGCTTTTGTTTTCAGCCCAGAACACTGGAAAGGTCTCTTCCAACTGACAACACACCTATATTTGAAGAGCTTTATTTCCATCAGGTTTTTTTTGTGTGTGTCAAGTCATAACCTGAATCGGTATACAAAATGTCTCTCTTAAGAGACGCATTAAGATCTCATCTTTAGTGTCAGCAAGACACCGCAAATCAGGACTTCAAAATTTCAATCCCATCCAAACACAACATCTGTTTATAACTCATACCCCTCAACAGCAGTACTGGAACCCCGTGTTTGTGAAGTTTCTTGCCTCTGAAAGCCTCAAGGTGTTTACAGACAGTAAATCACGCTCACAGCTCCTGCTGCGTTTCCTGCTCCACCATCGCGCCCCGAACGGCAGCGTGTGCCCAGCCTGCTCTCGGGGGGGCTCACAGGGAGCGCGTGAATTGCCCACAGTCCCCTGAGTCACTGGAAATGGAATTTTCATTTCCTCTGAGTCATGTGTTTTTATCAAGATATTACTAAGAGTCAATCAGAATATTACTAAGAATTATAAAGATTTTACTAAGAACTAAAATTGTTTTTACCTTGATCACCTATAAATCAGTCTCTACAATTCAGGTTTCTATGTCTGAAAAGAAATTAGTATTTGTTTACCAATATTCCTAAAGACCGAACTGTGCAAATGCCCAGCAGATTTTTATTTATTTACCTATACCCCTCAGGACTACCACACTAACTCAAAGTTCCCTAAAGTAGTTTCAAGCTGAAAATTAACTCAACATTGATAGTGTTTATAAACAAGAATGTATTTTTTGTTTCTCAGAGCAGATCAAGATTTACTTCTATACTTTACTCCCTTTTCAGTCCTTGCCATAATCCTTTTCGCTATTGGGCAGGAGCTCTCTAAAAGCTGAAGTTAACCACTGAATTCTCTCTTGAGCTGTTCTGTCCCTGCCGGAACCGGAGCGGCAGGACTGGCAGGAGGACGGGATCCCCTCGGAAGGGGGAATAGCCGATGTCTGCGCCGGGACCTTCCCGCGGCTCAGAGGCCTTTGGCACGGCCGGGCTCTGCCAGCCCTGGCCCGCGGCACGTCCCCGGGCAGGGGACACCCCAACAGCCGCCCTGGGGCACCGGGGACCCCGCTCCTTCAACCCGCGACACCCACGCCTTTTACACGGCAGCTGGCCTGTTTCGCAAGGGAAGCAGAAAAGCAGGCAAAGTTACAGGAACAATGCGAATAAAGCAAAGATTCAATCTGCTCGTAGTCGTGCTACCCTGCAAACACGGACAGTATGTGAAACAACAGTTTCACATGACAGTATGCCACATTCTTCCTCAAAATGAAGTTAAAAATTAAAACTGGGACATTAGTAGTCCTTTTGTTTTGTAGGAGACATATTGGTATTTTCTACGATTTGCAAAGGTGGAGTTTTTACTGTTAAGGTAGTTACAGAAGAAATGCCACAAACATGTTATGAGACACAAAAATATTCAGAAAGGCACAGCCCTTTTCCCCCTAAACCAAACCGAATAAGGAGAGGGGAAAAAAAAATACATCAAAACTTTTGCAATTACTTTAACTACTTCACAAAAAAAATTAAGGGGGGAAAAAAAAGCTTTTAGAGACAGACAAATATAGCACTGTAAGAAATATTATTGTATAATTATGAGAGCACTAGGTTGCATGTAAATACATCTCACATATGGTGTTCCTGTAACAAAATTCTGCACGCCAGTTCTCAGACACGAGGACCCCGTTCAAAACAGTTTTACATTGGGAATGAACTGCAAAGGTAGTATAAGTTCCAAAAAGAAGTAAACCAAAAGATGATTCTTTAGAAAACTTCCCAAAGAAGTTGCAAATATTTTATTTCCAATTTAAAGGCAACGAGCTATTATGGTTTCCTTATCGAAGTAGCAAGCCACACAAGAAGATTTAAAGCCCCTCTAAAGCTCAGAATTTAATTATAGATAGCATTAAGGCGCCCATATCCCAACAGTGGCTCTGCGCCGGCCGCAGGCGCAGGTCCAGCCAAGCTTGCCGCATTCCAGCCGCCTGGAGGCGGAGGGGCACCGTGGCTCCGATTTTGAAGCAAATAATGAGAAAGCTGAAAAGTATGACTCCATATATTTGGAATCATCTTGTGGTAATCAAGGTTACAGTTCCTTATATGGTGTGGAGAACATGGAGCACACACAAAAAATAGAACGTTAAGACCGGGGGTAGGCAGGGCTGCAAGCCCTGCAGAGCCCGCGGCGCGTGCCCCCGCGGCCGTGGTACCCCGGGACGCGCGTCCTGCCCGGCGCAGCCTGGGCACCAGAGCCCCACGCGCTCCGCACAACCCAGCAGAAGGCAGACCCTCCCTCACCAACCGCTGGCTGCTGCCGAGAGAAATGGGGAAAAGGTAGGAGAAAAAGACAAAAATCTATTTAAAAAGGTTGTAGTTGTCTCTCTCTTTTTTCCCTCTCAGCCTGTCTAAAGTTAGGCTGGCTCAGAGGATGCACCAACTTTCCCAATCAGTTTTACATTACAGCACAAGTCCAGAAATAGCTCCCAGCCGCCTTGGCCTCTAGCACGGTTGCCATGACAATGGAACCACAGTGCTATAAATAGCTCATCAGCACCAAATCTTGTGAGACACATCTGGAGCGGGGCCAGCCCGGCCCCGGCCGCACAAATAAAAATAGGCGCAGGCCGCTGGGAAGGCGGCGCGGAGCCGGGGCAGCGCTGGGGCCAGAGTAGCGCTCACCTGGCTGCACCCTCCGCAGCCCGCCGCTCGCTGAGGCCCATTTTCCTTTCTTTTCCCCAAGTCCGCGGCAAAACCATACCGCCTTTGAACCGCAACAATGCAGGCTTTTGCCCAGGAGATGATTAAAATAAGGAAAAACAGAAGAAGAGGTTTTCAAACCCCCCGCCCCCCCTGTCTGTGCCCGGTGCTGGTGCGGGGGCAGCCNGTGGGACACCCCGGCCCCCATCCCGGCCTCTCCGCTCCACAGCCCCCCCGCAGCAACCGCTCCCTCGCTCAGTGGGGGAAAATGGCGTATTTTTAGCACAGGCTCTTGATCAACCCATTCAATTACATCCAAATTATCTGTGTGGGAACAGAATGTTATGTCAAAAATGTTATTCAGTATATTTGTCAATATTACCCAACAGAAGACATTTGTATAATCAGGAGACTCAGTATTTTCTGCAGCGCATGAAAGCAGCGGCTGAGGAACGGGGCTGCAGTTGTACGACTTTGCTGTTTCACAGACGCTGGGAACGGTCGGTGTGACATAACGCAGCGAACGCTCCCAAAACACACACTCCTGCTTGCTCCATCAAAGCCCAACAGAGGCTACAGGCGGTAATCAAAACTCGGCAACTATAATAAGCCTTTAAGCCACAGTGAGATATCTTCCGTCTGCCACGGAGGCACCGTGCGCGCTCGGCACGCTCGGCACCATCAGCCCACAGGATTCCTTTAGGGCCCTACATGGATATTTTCATTTCTAAAAATTGTAGAGTAACTTCCATCCAGGCTTAAACTGTATGTAACCTCCCCTTCCCCCTCCCTCCCCACATCCAGTTTGCTCATCCGCCATCTGAACACTGTATGCTTCAGAAAGCTGTCGTTTGCACACAAATCCTTTGGAAAATGTACTTTATAACATGCAATGCAGCATAATTCCGGATTTACATAAAGATACTCCAAGTTAGTTTAAGAGCCTAACTGCAAGTTTTGACATAAATTATCTAAAAAAGATTTTTCCTCCTTAAGAAAGCAATTAATAAATGATTACGAGATAGCCTTTTCTGTCTCATATAATGACCAAACTTTCTGGTTTTGTCTGAGAGAGGGGTGAGAGGGAGCGGGCTGTGGAGCAGGGAATTCCGGGAGGTGAGCCAGGGCTGGCCAAGGCTGGAAGAGCCCCCCAGCAGCCTGGGCCAGGCTGGGATGGGCCAGGACAGGATGGGATGCTGGGATGGGATGCCAGGATGGGACAGGACAGGACGCTGGCACAGCCAAAGCCTCCAGCCCGTCCCATTAGCTCCTCACCCCGACCTGACGCTGCTGGCAGGTTCCTCGTCCAGCGACGGCTCTGGAGATGCCTTCCCAAGGAGATGGCTCCAGCTCCTTTCTGCTCCCACTGACTGGGCAGGTCTCACCCTGATGTTCCAGCCTGTGACGGTGCCCCATTGCCCATTCCTAAAGGAAACCCACCCACACGGCTCCCTCCGGCACCCATAACCGACACAACCCCCATGCTCCAGGCTGCTCCCACTTTGTGAACTTGTACCAGGCACTTCCACACTCACAACCACCTAAACAGACTGACCCCCAACCAGCCGCTGCCGCGTGCCTCGGGGCTCGCCCCACAACACCCGCCTGTGGGTGCCAAATAACTGCGCACCAGCCCCTCACCCCGCCCCCGAAAACGCCGTCGCTGTGCCAGGAAGAGGCGTAAGCCCACCCAAGGGTAAGGCTGGCTACAGAGTTAAAGGTAACGGTATGGATAAGGTCCCTGTGCCAAGATCTGCCTCCGGGGCGGGAACACGGAGCCAGAGAGTGGAAGGAATACAGCACAATCCCTACCAACCTTTTCTTTCTTTTTTCTCTTTTAGTAGGCTGCAAAAGAAGACAAAAAACACAGGGAAAGGAGAAGTAATTAGATGTTCATGTAACAAAATTTCCCACTTCATTGATTTCTGCATCTCTTCTCCAACTTTTGTTCCTGAACTTTGCTGGGCCAAATGCAGTGGGGACTTGGCTCTAACGAACGATCCCATCTCTTGTGAAACATTATCACATCTACTGCTTTACATACGGGATCTTCTCTTCCCTACACTTTAAAACAATTGCTTGCCTTCGTTTTTACGTATCCCCATTAATGAATCAGCATTTAAAATAAAACAAGGGAATAATCCGAAATACCAGCATCTCTCCTGAAGCTGCGTGTCCCTGGCTGCAGAGGGAAGGGCCGGTGGAGCGCAGGGCCGAAGCCCGGCGGGGGGTGGATCGGGCACCCTGGGCTGCTCCCCCAGCACCAGCTCCCTCCAGTGCCATCGAATCAGCAGAATCGCTTTCAGTTGATAAAGACCATCAGGTACATATAATTTAAAAATTGCATTATTCTGCCAAAATTAGTGACATCACTAATAAATAAAATATTCCCTCAACGACTGTGACAAAAAAGCACAGCCAGAAAGTAAAAATAGACAACCAAAGAGCTAGATCTGAAGTGGGAATAAAAGTATCCTATCTGACAGCCACTAAATGCTTTATAAGCATTATTTATTGGTATTTGCACCATGCCTTTCAGATGACAAAAGAATGAGTAAACTAACACGCTATGCTAGATTTCATAACTTGAAGAAACAGAGCTATCTGCAAAACCAGACAAATCAAAGCTTGAGGCAGTTCTCGCGTTTTTCAGTGGGTCTGTGGCTGGTCTAACCCGAACCCCAAGCGCTGAGAACGAAGAACCAGGCACTTCCCCAACTGCCATCTCACAATTGGGCAACACCATTTTCCACAGCAATTCTGGGGAGGGAGGAGGAGGAGCTGATAGAGTCTGTGGCAGAAAAGGAGCTCTGGCCCCGAGTCGGGGGACAGGGACAAGGCTTTGCTGCCTGATTTAAATACACTTGTACAAAGGGCTCGGAGAAAGAGTTCACCCGGGTTTAACATGCAAGAATATAAATTCAATGCTGGAATTTTGCCTACTTAGGTCCCATCCCAACTGAGATTTCTTTCCTGTGGTATTTTCCGAAGTTCGGTTCTTTTGCCAACAGGCAGCAGTTTTGACTGTTATCCTGTTATCCCTCACTGCCTTTGACTCGGGGCACAGGCGGGGTCTCCCCAGGACCCCCTGCCCTTACCCTCGGGAGCTGGCGCTCAGCACCCACACCACCGTGTCTGCTCTTCTCAGAGACATGTCCCCCCACCCCCTTTATTTTTAAACATTCTTTTTCCATCTTGGGAAAAAACAACTTGCCAGCCTCTGTAAAAGGAGGCACACAACCTGGCACCTGCTATTGAAAGCATCTGCACAGAGCACACTCTTATTCCCAAGTGAGTTAGAATATAAAGTCATTCTTCCTTTTTTCTTGAAAATATTTGCTTGATCATGAAATTCAATACCAGACATACTTGAAAAAAAATAATTTTAAAACAAGCAAGTGATACAGAGCTACAATAGCTATTTTATTTCCAGGCGAAGAGAAGCCCCACTGAAGAGCCCAAGGTGTGCATTCAAGTTCCAGAAAACATCCAAATTCCACTGAATGATTAAAAGCGGTAAAATTCCAGCAGAGGACACACACATCTTGACCCTCTCTTTGTCTGCAGAGGGCAGTGTCTCATGTTTGCATTTTAAGTGGCTGAAACCCTAAACCTAAATTATTTATTAACAGATTAAAAATTTCCTCTTCTACATGAAAGGAACATTTAAACAGTCTCAGGAGAAGAACTGAACTAAACCAGACACTAAATATGGTGGGTAGAATCGCTGCAGTGGGCACGATGAGGAGGGGTCTCAGAAGGTGTTTCTCTTCCCCAGATGCGGTGCGTGTTCCCCATCACCGCACGCCAAGGGGCTGCGAGCCCGTGGGGCCTTGGCCACCCTTACAAAGCTGTGCTCCATACCCAAGTCTGCTATTTTGCACAGAGACACAAGCCCAGCGACCCTCCTATGATGCCTTACTGCAGAGATGCGCTAAGGGATGCGCAGGTCCCCGCAGCGCTGCAGCCCTGGGTCACATACGTGCCCTGAAGCCGGGGGGCAGCAGGGGACCCCCGCCATGCCCCTGGGACCCCACACAGCCCGCACTCGCTCACCTATCGCTCCGATACCTGGGACGAGGAACTACGCGGTTTAAGAGCACTGAAGACAATTCCAGGATTTCCATTTGTTCTGCATGACTATAATTAGAGCTTCCGTCCCACGCTGAGAGCAGCGGCCAAGTGGAAGGTGGAAGAGACTCCGCTCTGAGGGGTCAGACAGGGAAGGCTGGAGAGAAAGCTCCGCGGTTCTGGTGGAAGGAGCTATGTTCTGCCCGTGCTGACACCCAGCGGGTGCTGATACCTACAGCCTGTACACGTTACGCCACATGGGGAACACAGCCTTCCACCGCATTTTAACTCTGCTTCCTCTACTCAGCAGCAAATTATTAGATGCACCACAAAAAGGAGAACTTGAGTGCAGCAACTGATATATTACACTGAAGTTAGTAACATGTGACTACTAAATAGAGCCATTCTCTGTTTTCTTCTGCAGTTTCCAGCCCAAGACGTTTCCGCAGCCCCGTGAAGCCGGGTGCGATGCGCAGGGCTCCCAGTGCTGCGTCCCCCTCACCCCGGCACCCCCGCGCTTCGGGGCACGCGCGCAGCAAGCCCTCGGAACAGGCCACCAGCAAGCCCACCCGAAAATTAACAGAGATCCGAGAGGCTCATCAGCCAGGCCAGAATTATACAATGTATCTAAATCCAGGTTTTAAGTGAACATCACTGGAGCACTTCTGCAGCTAAGCATATCCTTCATTTTAACGAAAAAAGAAAAATTCCCTCCTTTGAATGAGCCCACTTCCATTTAAGAGACCTCTTTTGCTAACACATCTTATGATTTTCGGTTTCTTTCCTGAAAGACAAGAGAATGGGGAATAAAAGGGAAAAAAAAAGGGCCGGTATAATTTACACTGGGGTCAGTGACTTTCTTGACCACGGCAGCAAACCCCCAGCCCTTGAGAAGGCGAAAGCCCAGCGCCCCGCACCCCACACTGCTCTGCAGCACAACTCCTCCTCGGCCCTACGCCCATCCTCACCAGTGTGAGCAGCACACATTTAGTGGAGTTACAGTCAAAAGGTAACCCCAGCAAGAAAAAAAAAATCTTCAGCCAACATCACAATCGCAAAGTGCAACTTTTCTAATCTAATCCAACTGATTGCTAAGCAGTGAGCACGCAGGGAAGTTGCCATACAGTTACATAGACATATATGCAACCAACTCTGTAAAACTGTGTTTCAGCCTCTGCATGTCCAGCGTTAATCCATTACAGTGCCTTGCGGTGTGGATGTTAGGAATAAATGTGAAGCAGTTCAGAATTTAAAAGATACACTATTTAAACATAGATACTACAACCTGATTTGCCCTGCAATGGGTGTATGTATAAAAGCAGCATAGGCTTGTACAGATTCTGGTAATTACAGACTTTTGTTTCAAAAAACCACAATGTTTCATACAATATAAACACGGTAATTGTCACTTTATCTCACAATCTACACTGTGATTTCAATTATGGACAACAAAGGGACTGCTCATGAGAACTCAGCTGAGAGGGTAAACTGCACCCCTCATAATAATAGTAACAAGCCTGTGTTCGTTAGTGTTTGCTTGTTTTTAAAAGGTATTTGTTGAATTATTACAAACATGTCTTACAGACTGGTGAAAAAAGAAAAAGGTTCTGGGTGCGGCACTAGTCTTTCATTTGTAAGACTTGTCATGAGGAAAATCAGTTTCATATTCTTGACAGCCACCTGACTTTATGAGAAAACCGCAGCGCCCAATTTCAGCATAATTAGCAGGACCTTCTTAAATGCAGCCCAGAAGCAAGCGCTGAGGAAACCAACGCACTTCACATGGTCAGGGAAAGTCAGGGCTAAAATGGAGGTACCAGCCTCTGCCAGAGCAGCACAAATCCGGCCTATTTTTAGCTCACAATTTCAATAAGAAAACAGTTGGAAGTCTAATGAAAATATCTTGGTGGCAAATGTAATGGACTGAACACTAAAGTTACTATTTTTAAATAAAGTTCCTAATTATTTTTCAAAACAAGCAGCAATTAAGCAGCAGTGGAGCAACGGCTTCCCAAGCATCTGGCAAGGCTGGGCTCCAACCAGGGGGGAACTGGGAAGTGGCTCAACACCTTTCTGATCCTAAGAGTTGGTTGAGGGCCAGGCTGGGGTTTGGTTGGGTTGGTTTTTGTTAGTTTAATGAAAGCCGTTCTGTTTTCACCTGTCCAATCCTGCCCTATTTTTCCCCTGCCCGCTCCCCAGTCACCCCCCTCTGGAGCAGGGAACAGCCCCGCAGCTTCCAGCATGCCCGCGCCAGGGGGTGATGGGCCGGAACCCAGAAACCCAGCTCGTCGTGGCTGAAGAGAGCTGGTGGGAACGATAAATGATAACAAACTGCTCGGACCTTAGGGCAGTTTAGCCGTGGACTCCTGAGCATGCGTATGCCTAACTTGAGCAAATTTTGTGCCTGTGAGTTCGCTACTGAAGCAGAGCACAGCGTGGTGTGAGCAAACGCTCCATTTGCAGGGGAAAGGAACTGTGGCACACACTGGGAAACAAACATCCCTTTCCACTGCACCAGGCACCCACGAAGCCACCACCAGGAGGGTTAGCCGTAACTCCTCCAGGCACTACAAAATGAGACGCTTACCCTCGCAGGCTGCCCTGGGCGCAGGGCTGGGTGAGGAGAGGGGGAAGCAGCTCCCCCCAGCCCCTCCACGCTCCTCGGCCGGGCAGCCCTATCTCCAGCCTAAGGCAAGTCCCTGATACTCACAGCCAGGCATGGAAAGGAAGCTGCATCTGCAGCCAAAGGCCAGAAAGAACTGACACGGTCATGGATGTGTGGAAGAAAGGAGAAGTGGGCAACACAGGGAGGTGATGGCTGTGGGGGGTTACAAGCAGCAGAGCGAGTGAGGGGGAGGCAGAAACCAGATTCTTGCAGCAAGCGGTTAAAATCTTTCACAGGGATTCAGAAGGATGCAGACCTCAAAAGCCTGTGGTATGACTTCTTAAATTATTCACGTTTTGCACTTGTAAAGGTCTTTCTGCCATGATGGCTCATCACTTTCAGTATTTTCACTTATCGGTGCTCCTAATCCGTAAGACTCAAGCGAGTATTCCAAGACACCTTTTGTTTTATCTTGCTTCATACGGGCAGAGAAGTTTATCTGGGGTTGAGTGTAGCTTGGAATTATGAATTTATGATTAGCTGTGACAACAGTGGGAACATATGTTGGATTTATAATCCATTTATTGGCTAAATATAGGTAATCTGGTTTTCATAGCACTTGCCAGCAGGCACATCCCTGCCATCACCAGTCAGCAAGAGAGGGCAGATGCATGGAGTAGTTTGCTATAATTCAGCTACTTATGTATTCGGACTCATTTTGTTGGTAGTGACTTCACCGAAGTCATGCAAAGACAGGACTGTGATTCCCATTATCCACAGCAACTTGTTTCTGCACCTAATGTCCCATAGGACTGCAGAGAAAAAGATAACCTGGGCTGTATTATTTTTTTTAATTTAACCTTGTTTAAAACATGATCCTCTGTTCCCTCAGGATGAAGAAGAGTAGGGAGAAGACCCTAATGCAGTTATGTCTAAGTGCTCTGGAATAAAGTAAGGTGGGTTTAATAATCAAGAGTAAGGACTAGAAGCTGGATGATCCGGGTCTCTTCCTTGGCTTGCCAAAGGATTCACACAGCAGTAGGCAAGCTCATCAGCTTCAGATCAGTGAAAGGGGACGTTAATATTATTCTTCCTCATGGGAATGTTTAACAATGTAATTGTTAATGTCCGTATGAAGCTCATGTATGCCAGGAATATAGGCCAGAGAAATCCCTGTCCTGTTGAACGTGAGTGCGCAGACATCACTGGCAGAGCCGGAGGAGACAAGCGCAACGACTCTGCCAAAATCACATTGAGTGGAAAGAAAGGAAGAAGAAAAAAGTAATAAATAATATGGAGAAGAAACTAGACTAAGAGTAGTGCCACTGATAAATCAGCCACTATTTAAAAAGGTGAGACTTTCAGCAAACAGACTTTACTGCATGTTTCATGAAGGGAACTTTGTCATGAAGTGAAATCAACATGGAAGAAAATCTTTAAGTGCTCATATTGGGGCTCTTAATTGCTCTCTACAAGTCAGCAAATCCAGAAATAAAATGCACCATAAATCTTAATAAAAATATAAAGAATTTACAACTCATAACAAATTAGAAATTAAGAAAACAGTGCATCCACATCTGCTGATCCTTCAGCAGCCCCGCACAGCAGTCGGCTAATAGCTGCACTCCCCGCCTTTCTTTGATAAGTATTTTAAAAACAAACATCTTAAAAAATACTTCTCATAAAGCTCTTCTGCAGCAGCCTGGCATAGTTTCAAGCCATCGGAGCGGCCTGGCTGGTGCTGGAGTGGGAGGAAGGTGGCTCTGCACTGGGATCTCCCCCAGCCCGGGCTCGCTCTGTCCCCGCAATGGCAGCAGAGTGGAGAAGGGGCTCCCTCCCGCTGCCGCCAGCCCTCCTGTGCCCCCGTGACTCTCTCCCACATTTTGCCCTCTTCCATCCCAGCCAAAAGCAGGAAGCATCAGCCAGAAGACACACAGAGAAAGCACAGTGTAAACTGAAGCACAAATCCCAGCTGGTGGCCGATGCTGATGCAGCCCAAGGAGCCATGGGCAGAGGCCGGTCTCAGCCCGTCAGGCAGAAGCACCAGGAGGGTCCCACACACGCGGGCCAGCTGCTGGCTTCCCCACAGCTAGCCCAAAGGCTACTGAATTCGCAGCCATTTCCTTCAGGACACCAAAGACTCTGGGTCAGACCGCAAAGGACAGTGCTGGCATCCCTCATCCCTTGCGCCACGTTCCTGCCGGAGAGATCCCACTCACCCAGACTACTCTGCCACGCATTTGCGAGGCCTCGAGAACACAGCTCTTCAAATGAAAACAGAGGTGCGGGCATTAGCAAAAACAGCACTTCAAAGAGATCGTGTTTGTTTATATTTGACAGAAGGCATATATTTGACAAACAGGTCTTGGCACATTACAGTGGAAATGGCTCTCCTATTCTCAATACTAAGTAATATATTCTAAATAAAATGCAATCCCGTGCCTTCAAGGAAGAAATGAGGGATGGTAAATCATTTACGTATCACTGTTTGAGGTTTTCTGTATTCTAGATACTTCTGCATTCTTCTGTTTATTATTAGCCAGGAGCAGTATCACATGGCAGCCTCAGTACAGACATTCCCTCTCTTCTGTGAGCATCTCCACGAGACACGAGAGCAACGAAATGCGGTCTCCTCGTAGAGAACGCTCCCTCCTCTCGGTTACAATTCATTCCTCTCAGAGAGAAACTGGTGACAGCCTTGCAGCCCATGTTGTTCTAACAGCAGAATTGAAACCAACCACTTAGTGAGTCCAGCTAAGAAAAGAGAAACAGCTCCGTTCCTTTCTCTGCCCCTCAAGGCTGCGGCATAGGCCCAGGCAGGAGCACAGCGCAGCTCACGAGGAGCAGGGGCCGCTGCTCTTCCAAAGCGAACAGGGCTGCTCCAAAGCGACACTTTCAGGTCACCATCGAGCTGGAGGAGACAGGGCAGGGCCCCAGCAGGGCTGGCCGGGACCCCCGGCTTTCAGCAAAGTTGCCTTTTCTGAGCCAACGCAACCAGAAACTTGGTGGAGCAACAGTAATACTGCACATTAATGTTCCTGTCAGCAGGAAGCACTGTAGTATTTAAAGTTACTATTACACACCGTATAATACACTGTAGTATTTGAAGTTCTATCCTATGATTCTATTCTATTTCTCAGGAGCAGGTGAAAAACACCATTTCCAGCCTCTGAACACCTACATTCAAGTTAGGTGGATACAACATGGTATGTGGAGCATCACATTCATTCCCACTTTCTGGGGCCAAACGGCAAAAATCGACTTTGCCCTTGCCCTGCGTTCACTGGGAAAGCTCCTGAGGCACCAGCCAGCTCCCTTTTCCCTCAGCACAGGCTCTGCCGGTGCTTGAGCCTCCATCCACCTCCTCCCAGCACCTTCCCCTCCCCACTGCCCCAGCGCCCCGCGGCCATGCCACACCGCCCTTCACCTGCAGAGTCCTCCTGCAGGGCTGCGGCTGAGCTGCCCACATGGAGAGAACCGGCACTTATCCATGGAAAGGGGCAACGTTGAGCAGAAGGAAACCAGGTGAGTCCTCCTGGCCCTCCCAGGACCTCGCTGCCACCATGGCACCACTACAGGTCAGTGGCCATCGGGGAGGGCTGGTGCCAGTGTGCCTGGGACAGGGGACATGGGCCGTCCCGCCGCTCCTCGCATCCCCCCGTGACTCCGCACACCTCTCAGATGGGGCAGAAACAGAAACGAGTTCCATTCTGACATCAACATTTCCGAACGCCAAGCAAAGCCCTGTGAGAGATACACTCCTGGCTGCTCCCTGCTAGAAGACAGACAACGTGGGGTCTGAAGCATTCGCAGAATCTCCTTGCTAAGTTTCCTATATATAACCGTGTCATTTCCAAGAACAAAAAAACCCTTCTTTTTAAAAAAATGCAGAACGTTAAATGAATCCATGGACAAACTCCACACTAAGCAACTCAGACTTCAAAAAGCGACAGTTTAAAAAAAAAAATTAAAATTTACCAACAACTATGAATGTTAATTTTTGTGAACAAGAAACATTGTTTAGAGTTTTAAGGTAATTCATTGAACAAAGAATTAATTAATATTTAAGAATTTGTTCAACTTTCAAGAGCAAGATGGGATTTTTGGAAGCTGGATTGATATTGAAAGAGAAAAGCCACTTTTCCGCCTCCCATTCTAAGTACGCCTTTCTTGTTTTAAGCAAGGACTTCAAAAGGAGAAAGTTTAGAACCCAAGACTCTTCTCTGAAAGAACTCAAAACTCCAACACAGTTTGTTCCACTTTCTCTTTTAACTTCTACTAGCCCTAATGACAGTAGCTTGCACAATCAAATTAGAATAATCTTCACTTGGTATATCTCAGCTACGTTTTATACTTTGCCTTTGCTACATGTTTTTTCAAGAGTGTGCTCACCAGGCTCATTTCCAGGTATCAATCATGTCAGATTTGACAGGATGTAGTTTTTGTCAGCTCTCTTGAAAATTTAATATGATAAAAACAAGTTCAGAATTTCAAAGTGACATTAACCTCCAAGATGTTTAAAACCTCTCACTTTGCATATTCTGTTATTAAAAACACTCCCACTGCACAATCAAAACTGCCAGAATGGACAAGAACCAGCATAACTACCAATTAGAAAGCAGCTTCTGCAAGAAAATAATGTCATATACTTTACTATAAAATTGAATAAATATTAGAATTACTAAATATTTTTAGAAGGAGATAGCAATGGTATCTTAGAAAAAAATAAATCTGTAATTTGTCAGCAATGTTCAAGGTTTATTTTTGGCTCAACAGTCCATGATGTAGAATTAAGTGTTCCACTAGATGGAGCAGGACAGTAAAACCATCATGAAGGCCATCCCCTTGCTGACCCATGAAAAAGTCAACATCCAGCAATCAGGGATGATAAGAATTTTAGCTTTCTTCTGCGCATTCAGGGCACAACAAAATTTGTTCCTCTTCCAAAAAAATGCAACACCAAACCCCTTTAGTGCTCAACAATACTTACTTCTTCCCATCATAGAAGCTATTAACAAACACTAACCAGAAACAAACACAAAACCAAACACAATCAGAATCAGAGCTAGTTTTTCCTCATGTCTATCAGCTTTACACTAGAAAGACAAAATTTACAGGATAGTTGACAGAAAATGAAAATCTTGTTGTATTTTCTATTTTGTAATAACTGAACTTGCAAAAAGATCCATGCCAAACGATCAAACATTAGTCACCTAATGCGAAAGACATCGCTACACATCAAACAAACTCACCCTAGAAACAATGGCAAAACTTCAAAGAGACTCCCAAAGACCTGGAGCTGTGCAAGTCATAGTAAAATTATCTCCCTGGTCTCTTTTCAAACAGAGCTAATTGTTGATTTACTTTTAAGTCTACCTAAACAAAGAACCTCACAAATTCTATTTCATCAAATGTTCTTTAAGAGACGCAGTAGTAGACAAGCTGCAGTTGTCCATCATCATGTGAAATGAGAAACCAGCATTTCCTTGACCATTAAACCTTATTTCAGCTTCTCCAAAAGAAGTGGAGAGAGTTTAAACTAACAAACAACAGTTTTAACCACTAACATTCCAAATTTAAGTCCTGCAATTCTTGAGTATACACAACAAAAATACCAGGAACGGTCACAATTATCACAAACATCTTGCCATAAAAAATTCTGAACCATACTATATTGCTATATGTGATAAATAACTGCAAACATGCAGCAGTCTCTCATGACAACAGTAATTATCACAGTGGTATAAATAGCAGAGGAGAATGAATCAGTGTCCGATATGTGCATGACAGCACACAAGCTCAGCCCTTGGTGCCTGATCACAGCCTGCTGCCCAGGATCCCTCCTGCCATCTCTTTGTTTTCAGAGAAATAAACTGCACTGAAAACAAAAGACACAAAACCAGGCATGTTTCATCTCAACGTACTTTCCAACTTACTGAACTTGCTGTGCTGTCTGAAACTGTCACTTGGAAAGGAACTGGCCTAAGCGTAAGAGGCGGGAAATTTGGTGTTTGAGACAATACAATTGCCCACCACATTAAGGTGTCAGGCTCTATTAAGAGCATTTGAATGCTTCTGTAAGGTTTTCGATATAGATATTAGTGTCCAACTGAACACCAGGTATTCCTGCCTTTCTGAACAGCTGATTACCAAGAATTCACTATGTAGCACACACTCCTTTCCAAGGTGAGGAAGAGTAAGCATCAGGACCACCCAAATCACTGTACATCGCACTCACTGTAGAGCAGAACAGAAATACTTACTACTGCGCACAATCAATCAGTTGATATTCATTAGATCTCTCGTAGCAGGCTTTCACACCTTCGTCTTGCCAAAGTGTTTTTGTATGTTCATAAAACTCCTGAAAGAGTAAAAACAGTATTAGCAAAATGGATGATATGTTAGGAGAATCGTCAAATGGCAACGTATCGTTACCACTTAATGAATGATAAATGATAGCATCTTTAACAAAAGACTTTAAACATTTTTTTAGAACCTGACTACAAGTTCAGTTGCCTTTCTTAGTTGTTCTGACTGTAATGATTTGTAACGTTTAAAAGAACCGATTCTCTATCAATTTGATTGAGTCCAACTATATACAGATTCATTAATGACAATCCTGTTGGCATTTTTAATAATCAATACTATTTGGTAACACTTGCTCTTTAACTCACGTTTCCACTGCATGTTGCATTCACTTGGCTGGCAAGATTATTTTTTTTTACTTGCATGAAACACTACTTTTCAGTAACTCTTACGTAAGGTAGCAAATGATGATGAGGTTTTACTTAACTTTCCAAGTTAGTGAGGCTCTTTGGGGACTATACAGACATTGGTATCTTACTTAACTCTGTATCACTTAAAGTATTAACAGTGCAAGAGGATACTGAACAACAGAAATCACAGAATGATAGGGGCTGGAAGGGACCTCTGGAGATCATCTAGTCCAATCCCTCTGCGATACAAAGCTAGACCCGTGTTTTCATTGCGTGAACCTGAAAAACGCCAACCCAAGCTAAACCAGCAGGCAGCCGGGAATGCAACACTTGGCTTTTGCCGAACCTGGAGCACAAGTACAAACCCGAGCAGACCCCATTCCTTCTGCACACACAGATGCCCCTTGGTGCCGTAACCACACTCCTGGCTCAGCCCAAGCTCCCTGGACAGACTGCGAACCACCAGCAGCAACCGAGTGACTTCAATACAGAGGCCACTGCAGGCACCGCCGTTATCAACAGCCACGGGCTTTTCTCAGCTGTCTCTCAGAGCTTTTAAAGTGTTTTGTACTCAAACCTTTTATTTTCATTTGAAGTCGCTCAGCTAAATCAGCTTTTTTGCATCCAGGACGGCCCATGACCTTTAAAACAGTTGCTGTATATATTCTATTTCTCCCTCCACCCCTTTTCTTTATAGCAGAAATATTTTTAAAGAAAAAGAATATATTATTTAAATAGCCATTTTACTGGTTCACGGTTCATCCATTAACTTAGCTTTGGAATTACTCCCTCTCTTGGGATATCAGTCTCTCACATTCTTTTCCTATCAGTGAAGTCCAAAGAAAGGGGTCACATCCAAATCTGACTTCCAAGGTTTCTCTTGAAAACATCTTTTTAAAAAAATTCCCTTTCCTACCAGAATTTTAACTGACACCCGAACTGCACCAGAACAGTAGATGCTTTAAATGGCATCTTAAAGATGCACAACGGCATCTTAAAGTAAATCTAGTGATGGAGTTTTTTCGTCTTTTTGGCAGGTATAAGATGCTTATGTGATTGTGTGATCATCCAATTGCGAATACCAACGACAGAAACAGCCTATCAAATGTAAATTTGATCTTGCTTTTACTGCGATTGAATATTCACTAGCTGCACATACACACAAGGATAGTAAATGCACACCACACATCTAAAGCTCTCTAAAAGAAATCAGAACAAAATTTTACCATAGAGATTATAAAATCTATATATAGTATTAGATGTATCTTTTCAGGTTGTCCCCTACTTTTATGAACTGTTCATGAACAGAAAGATCAGTTAAATTTCTTTTATAAGTAGTAAGATTTTACTTGATTTTTAGTATTTATAGATTGTACGAGCATTTGCTGTTAAAGTAAGTAAAAAATGAATCAAAATCTTAATTCCGGTCCTCAGTTTTCTTTCTTCCACTGCTGGAATTATATTCACTGGATGCTTACATTTTGAAGGTTTCCAATTTTATGGCAGTTGGGGGACTGTCAGGTACTTTCAGTCTTCAACTGTATCACAGCATAAAGAGGAAAATACCTTTCCAAAGTAAAAAGGAGAAGGAAGAGAAAGTGACGGAGTGGGAATCATCTGGAATCTCACTGTATTTGAACCAAACCCATTTTATATATTTATTTTTAAAAGTAACAGCAGTCTAACACAGAACATCTTATGACTCACTCAACTTACTACTACAAATCTGTGAAACTGAAAAATCGAATCAATTGTATAAGATTTCTTTTGCTGAAACAGTAGCTGATTCCAATGGACACACACCATTTAAATTTCACACCTAATCAAGATAACTTACACCAGACTTCAGATAGTTAATTTAACTATTTGGCAGAGATACGGTTCTAAAATAGACATCTGCTTCAAATTGGGGTCAGCGTTCGCCAAGCCAACCATCTTCAAATATACCCCCAAATGCTCGCTTCATCCTGCATTACAGTGAGTAAACAAATAACTAGGCAAAGATAAAGTCTACAGAAAATGCAATATAACATGAAGATTCTTCAGCACCTACAAATGTACATTTAAAGTGAAAAGGGCTGTGCCTTAATGAAAAAGTCAACTCTGCCACAAAGAGGGATACACCAAAGTCCTTCCCCACTGCTGTTTCCCGCTACAACTCTGACATTCTGGTAGAGAACGGATACAACGCAATTATTTCAGACACGTAGGAACTCCCATCGTACCTTGTGCAGAAACATTTGGAGTAGTTTCTGCAATCAGGCTCTCAAAATGGGATGAAAAGTAAAGCCAGTGCCTGGCCCTAGCATAAACACACTGACAGTAAAAAGCTTGGGCTTCAGTATAACAGAACAGTTCAATATTGCCCTGTGTTTTAAGGGCTGTTCTTAAGAAAATATGTGTATCACCGTAACAGGGTAACAATCAACGTTTGTGCTCTGTTAGGTCAAATTAGCGATAAAAAACTCAAGACCGCCTTTATGCCTGTCCTGCTAATCTGAACTATAACCAGCAATACTTAGGCAATCTTTTCAATACGGTTATTAACTGTCCATGGAGACGGAAAAAGAATTTAAGCCCACATTCTTTAAACTTTTTATTGGCATTTCAAAATCAGGATCTACAAGTAATGAGTACTAGACTATTATACTAAGACTTAGTGGGGTTTTGGGGTGGGTTTTTTGTGTTTCTTTTGGCCTTTTTTGTTGTTTTTATTTTGTTTTTAAAACTGAACTACATGACTTGCGATAGCCAAATACGAAGGCCTTTTACTAATAAACAACTTTTTGTTTTCAGGCCACATCAAATATAACTTTGCACATTTTGGGATTAGTGCTGACCAACCTACACAACTGTGAAGCAGGATGGTGTTCGGCAGGGAAAAGCTGGAAGCAGGCCGAGTTCCATCCTGCTCTGTTAGAAGCCCACCTCTGCTATGGACTGACTGGGAATTAAGGCAGAGCAGTCAGTTGCAGCAAACTAGATTCTCCCTCCTCCCCAATACACCTACACTAACCACAATTCTGAAAGAGTATTTAACAAAAAGAACAACATAAGAAATCCTCAGCATCCCATTTGAGTCATGGAATGTAGCCTGGGGCTACTCTCAGGGAAGGCACGTAAAACCGCAAGATTTGTTATGTATTTAGGTAAAACAGGGGCTTCAGAGGCCGCTAGAAAAAATCAAGTTAGCAACAGGGTTGGTTTTTTTCTTCAGTTAAGTAGGTCTAATTTGTGTAAGATCTCTAAAAATAATGAGTTAGGAAGCAAATTAACCAAAAGTAGCAGGCAGATTTCCTGAAAAGAAATAGCCATAAAACTAGTCCTTACATGTCTGGTTCTTGTTTCCATAACACTGATTCATTTGCTGGCACATTCTAATGTAACAGACTACAGCAGCATCAACACAGGTTTCTCTTGCACCATAAAACAGAACTCCTAACAAAACAGCGAAAATAAACAAATAATACTAAGTAACAATTTGGTTTGAGATGACATTCCACAATAAACAGGATTTAAGTGTTTGGTTCCAAACGATCCATCGCATTTGCAAAGTACGGTCATATTGTCCATTCTTGCCCTATGCACACTTAAAACTGAAAAAAATATTCAAGTTATGTAATTTTCCATTAAAAAAACCCACTGCAGTTACACAACCCCCCCCCAAGATCCTGTCTGAACTATAGCTGAAGCTGTGGAAAGGAACACAACTCCACGCAAGTGATGACAGCATGGCATCACCAAGGAAGGCGAGAAGTGGATTCTTCCCAAGAATTATGTCACGATTGTAGTGTTTACTCACCACCAGACCAGACTTTGCACTTTTCAAAGCATTAACATAACCCTGAAGAGAAAAAAATCCTTGTGTAGGACATTTGGGGAAAACGATGCCAACGTAACACAACTCTGAGCAGAACAAGCGGGGCCTGACCTCGCAGGCGTTCAGGCTGGGCTGGGGCACAGCCGGAATTGCGGCACAGCCCCTTCCTAACGCGCGACGCTGCCGGGGAAGTGTCACAAGCTCTGAGAAGATCCCTGGCTGGGTAAACCTCCTCTGGTCCTACTGAGACAACGGGAGTGTCGAGGCCCAGCACTCGCTGACAGCAATAAGCCTCACCTCTCATCGTAACATAACACCACGATACTTAAAAAGTCATATTTATGTGAGAAGAATAGTATTTCAGGATGAATGTTTTATTTACTATAAGACACCTTCTCTGCCTGCTGAAAGTTTCCCAATACAATGAGTCAACAGGCAGTGTTTGTAAATCCCTTGTATTCACTTAGATGAATCCACACAGATCCCTAGAGAAAAAACCCATCAGAACTCATCACGTAAAAGGGACGCTTGGAAAACAGTACTTTGTTCCAGAAAGATCTTGACAGAATTCTGGATTAGCAAAGGGGCCATGTAGAGTCTAATCAGGTTAAAAATCTACTTGTATTAGAAAATGTAAAGAAATTGAATAAATGGCAGGAGGTAAACATCAGTTTTATTAGAAGTCAAACCACAGAAATTGTTAACTTGGAGATTGAGTGTTTTGGTTGTTAAAAAAAAAAATCCTCAAGAGACACCACAAGCCTGGGAAAAAATAAGGAACCAAGATCGGCTTTTGAGAGGCATTCTAAAAGGATAAAATATGAGTAGAACATGAAAGAGAAAAACTGGACATACTGTCTACAAGGTTTTGTTCCCGCCAGATACGTAAATACTCAAGAGATTTTTAAAAACATGTTTATGAAGCAATGTTTTATAGGCATTAAGATGTTAGCAGGGAAAACCATTGGCACAGCTCTTGCCACTTTGACACCATGTTCACAGAACCTTAGCACGGACATGCAACATTACCTTTTCTTTGTGAAAGATAACATAGGGTGGATGTGTCCTTAGAACAGCTTATTTACTAATTCCAGCAAAAGTCAATGCCATTGAAAAAAACCCCTTACCTACTAAAAGGTGTGTACAACCATTACACAATGTTGTGGTTAAAGCTGGGATTCAATTCCTGGGCAAAGTTCACCGTCCCATGGAGTTGCCCATTTCATAATAAGAGTTTTAAATAGGTCATCCACTTATAAACCTAATGAGTAAAGGTCTAATCCAACCAGCTCCTGACTGTAAAATTGTATCTTGGAGGACATTTGCTTTCCGATACATTCAGCTTTTGAAAGTAACAGTGGCCATTGGCTTGAAATCCCTTTCCAAGCCCCCTCTGCAAGGTGGGGGCCCAGGATCTCCCAAGCCGCCAGGCGGTTCTGCTGCATCCCTCTAAGGAACCGCCGCGCAGCACCACAAGGTCACAGGATGGCAGGGCAGCGCCGAGCATTCCAAGATACACTACACAAGCTGATTTTCTCCTTCCAGGATAGGCAAATACAGGACAAATTGGTTTACTTTCCATTGCCTATATCTGAAATCAAGCTATTACTATTGACCGTGAGGCCACTCAGAAGGAAATGGGTGGCATCTTGTCATTCTCCTCGCAGTTGGGCAGGGATACCGGAAGGCGCTAAATTTGTCAAATCAGACAGTTTAATAAGCCACTTGCTTGAATGGGGAAACATCTGCATTCCTAACAGTGTGAACAAGTGTTAATTATTGCTTGCTATTTTAGGGAAAATATGCCAATGATATCACAAAGGAAACGCGTACCTACAAATAGTTGAAGATATTCCCCAGTTACTGGCACCTGGCCAGACCTGAAAACAAAACTCTCTGGGAGAGGCCAGAGCACTCAGCACTTCCCACAATAGAGTCAGAAATATTTCCAGCAAGGATTCAGACTCATCATCAATAGTTCTTCGTGCTTAGAAAAGAAAAATGACGTTAAAATATCTTGGGTTTCTGCTTACACTATCTTCACATTTTTAGCAGCACGAATTAGACCAAATGTAGCTGCAGGGAACGGATGATAGGAAGTGAATTTTATTTAAGAAACTCCCGTGAAGTTTGAACTTTCATTTTTCCCCTAACTCTGAGAAATGTCCTTTGAGCCTCAAATTAGTGTTTGGACTACATCATTTAGTTGCTTTCTGTGTAATGGCTATATAATAAACTTAAATCAAATGGCTGTATTACCTTACGCAGTGCTAAGAGCAAACGCCATTTCAAATAACGGGTTGAATTGGGGCCCACGCTGCAGCTTTGCCGCCCCCTTTCAGGTTGAAAACAAAAAGCTTATTTTTGCCAAAAACTTCTACCAACAGAAAAGAGTAAAAGATAGAATAGTTCCTACTCATTCTAAATTCAGACAAATTCCAAGGACAGATCACTGTATTCATAAAAGAATTCACAAACTCCTAATACAGTCTACATGAAGAAATTAAGCTCACATACACTTAAATAGATTAATTAGAAGTTCTGTTTATTTGCTGGGATTTTTTTTTTCAAGAGTGAAAAGCTACCCAGTCTCCTGTGAGCTTAAGAAATCCAGAATGTTGCTGGAGCGCTGAAGTGCCCCACGCCCCCCCGGAGGCACTTGGGGAGCCCCGACAGCCATGGCTGCTCCCCACACACCACAGCTCCCCACGGCTCCACCACCCGGGCACATTCACCCCCACATTTCCACATCTTTATATGAATTTTTATGCCCAAATGCACTTTTTGTTGTACACCCAAAAAGCACGTCCGGGGGCAATTAGCACGCTTACATGTTGCTTAATCTTCAAATAGCCTCACGGAACTCCTTTCAAGCCCTTGCAATGCCAGGCAGGCTCACAGGTAAAATTTTATTTCATCTATGCATACAGCAATATTTTGTGATAGTCTCTTAACTGTGATTAAAACCAGAAAATGCTTAAGAATTTCTATATTAAATTTATGCCTATTTCCTGTTTAATTCATCTGACAGCTCTTCTATTTCAACATAAATTGAATTAATCTGTTCTTGTTCTTTAAGAATGCTCTGAGGAAAACAAAGATGATGTATCAAGAGAAATTAAGTCATGATTTCTTCAAATGAATTTCTAAAAGTGAACCTGTGAACCTATAAATATGGTATGGTGGGAATTTACTGGATAAAAATATAATGGATTGGAAAAACAGCTTTAAGTCCTGTTAAACTCTGATCGGGTGAACTCTATTGGATTATCTAGCAGTCCATTTAGAAGGAGCTGCTCTGTGTAGATAAGATAATGGAGATTTAGAGAAGAGTAAGTAAGGATTATTTCAGAGGAGCCAGTATCCCATCACTCTGCTGGTACTGCCTGTAATACTGCCCGTTCCTTTTCATTAACAACATTAACTCTCGAATTAAAAATACTTAATATATCCACATTTTCTACCAGTTTTGCACCTCAAAATGCTTAAACAGATCTCCAAGATACATGTATTATCACTATTTTAGAGATTGCAAGATTTATTAAACATTAAAAAAAAAAAGAAAGTGCCAGTGAGGACAGTGACGTGACTCGCTCAGAACAGCAAAGCAAGTGTGGCCAAGGAGGAGCAGGAGTCCCCAGACCATTCCCAACACCGGGGACCTCGCTCTCCACCCCAAATCTGTGACATTTCTGACAGCCCCTGGGAAATGTCCCTCGTTGGAGTGCGCGTGTTTGTCACCGGTGCTGTGTCAAACCGAACAGCTCTCCCCTCCAGGCGGTGCTCAGCCAGGAACAGAACACATCCACCACTCCACACATCGGGGGAACATCTACAGGGACAGAGAACTTGGTTGTGTTGCCTACATCGTTAGGGAACACTTTGGGCAGTGAAGAGATCCCAGTTCACATCTTTTCTTACTGAGACTTTTTCTTGCTATTTTCTTGCAGATTGTGGTGCCCCGTCATTTTAAGGTCTCTTCCCCCCACCTCTGACCCTGCTGCGCATGAACGCAGTACACAATTTGCACCACCCTGCCCACGGGCCATGGTGTAAACCAGCCCTCCGCACTGAGCCCTGTTAAAAATAGCTTCCCAGAAGAGGGGAGCGAAGGAGAAAGGGTTACCGGGGTTATTTTTACCCTGGACTGGTTCAATGGGCTGGCGCAGGGCGGTGGCACGGAGATGCTCAGCTGGCCTGGAGGGGAAGCCAGCGTGCGGCAGAGCCCGGCCTCAGCAACACCGGTCGCAAACTGTAATAAACCCTTCAGCAGCACTGGCAGTGGGACATTCAAAATAACTACAACAGAGCAGCGTAAGGAAAAATAGACCAGGACCAAAAAACCCGCAGACAATTTCACCAGCACCCTAAAAACAATCCCATCTCTTCTAAACATGGATTTTCCTGATCCGGAGAGCCACAGGCTGCAGTGAAATTAGTGCAGAAAATAAAGAGTAAAACCTACTCCTACAAAGCTTAGCTAGTGTGAGAGAAGGAAAAAAGCAGATCTAGCACACACTCAGGCAAGCTCTCAAATTCACCGCTCAAGCAAACCAACTTTTTCACTTGTTTCTTTAAAGAGCCTCAGTGATGGGCATAATTCCTTTTATAATTTCCAATCACTTACAAATTTATTCTTTTTTTCAAATGTTATTTATCATGATATAATCTGAAAACACAAGCCCAGCAGCAGTAAGTACACGTGCACCTTCAGGTCTGTACCAATACGTTGACACAGAACAATTACTACATCCTTCCTAAGTCTTTAACTAATCACATTCACAACCACCTTGATTATTAAAATTAAATGGTTTGGCTATCTCAATTGAATTCAGTTAGATTAACTTGGAGGTTTTCTTACTTCAGCTTCCTTTTCCTTTGCTTAAACTAATCATGCTGGCCAGTGACAATTTAATCACATGATAAAAACTTAACTTGAATGAAGTCAATGACAATGAACCTCCTTAAATGACAATCTTTCATAAAAATTGGTAGTGTAGTGTTTTAGAAAAACAGAGCTCTGCTTTCAGTCCTCCATGGAAAGCATGATCTCTGTGATTCTCAGTGTTCACCCAAACTAGCAGGACCAGACGTTTTTTGCAAGGCTTAGTCATTCAATGTCCTGTCATTTTAGCAAGAAATCTCAAATTCTCTAACTTATTTAAGAATCTTTAAGATAAAATACTAATACTGCATTTTATGTGCTAGAGAAGAATCATACATTCCCCTCTCCATCAACCTGTCTGTGCCTGATGAACTTTCAAAATTACTGGATTTCCAGATTACAATGCCAGTATTTCCTATTAATTGCTATAGCACATGGCTTCTGCCTTGTACACAAAGTTTCTGGTTGTTTGGTTTTTACTTTTAATAAAGGCTGACGGAGCAGAGAAATTCCCAGAAGCGGCAACAGTTGCAAAAGGTAACTGCCATTGGTTTCACAGACAGCTTGTTCAATAATGTTTATAAATCAGAGTTACGAAAACTGTGCTGTGCTGCAAACGATCCCACATTTTACTACTATTTGCACTCGCACTTTCCTTTCAAGCACCTGGGACCAACTGCAGCCAGAAACAAAATTCCAGTGTAAATGGTACATAATTTTGATCCACTCTCTGGAGCGGTGCAGAGAGAGAGAATCCAGGCTTGGAAACACCTGGATGACCGCAACTGTAAGGTACCTTGTGGTAATTAATAAAAAATATCTTCTCAGTGCTTAAGAGTTCAGTGTTTGCAAACTGAACTATCATGGGCTTCTGCTACTAGCCTGATTGAGATACTGCAGAAATTAATCACAGTGAGTGGGCACCAAGTTATACCATCAAACAAACAATCCTAGTTTCTGCATTTCAGCTGTGGTGCTGGCGCTGGAAATGATTAACCAGGCTGGGAGGGCTGGGGCAAGGACGGAGCATACGGAGCCTCCACATAAAGTCCGGCTGCTACAGCTGTGGGAGAACACACCTGAATCAGGAAGAAAACTCCACTATTCTTCCAAGAGAGAGAAATACACCATCGTTCACCATCACAGCCTGCGGTGCCTACCTGCACTCCTTTTGGGCAGGGCAATGCCCAGACCTTGCTGCCAGCACTGTCCATCTCCGCTGCAGCCGAGCATTTCAGCGGAGCAGAAGGAAGCAGTCAAAGGTCTCTGTGCTCATGAAGTACCAGCTTGACCATTCCAGCTGGGTTGCTATATACTTTATTTGATTAGCGCCGACCAAAGACACCTATTGTAGTAATTCCCAAAGAGCAGCTCACTGGTTTTTGTAAATATTTACTACAGTGCAGTGAAATATAATCATTTGCAAAAAAACCATGACTGTCGCCAATTTGAACTATTTACTTACCGGTGGGAAATCAAAGTCTATCTGGTTAGCTAAATTTAAGATGTAGTCGATTCGAAACTGGTTCTCTGGATTGGCTAGTTCAACTGGAGGTGCCAAATTGCCCATTGCTGTCACTATTGTCTGCAAAGAAAAAAAAATAGTAACTATTGCAGAGTGTCTAAATAGCTAGCTTTGAAAAGTTAAAAACAATAGCTCGTAAGTTTACCTCTATAGCTTCTTTAATATTGTTTTTAATATCCTGAATTTTCATTTTCTTCTCTCTGTAATAAAAAAAAAGTTATTAAATTTATATGCCATAAAAGCAGAATATCTTTTTGAAACAGAACGTGAACTTCCAAAGTATTTTATCACAACTATATTGTCACTATTGACCAAAGTGTGCCCAGTCACTGAATACTTTTGTAGATTTGCGTCACAGCTTTTCTACTGAAACATCTATTTGTATCCAAAAGTCAGTATCTAATTATCCTTAAATAAAAGCTTACTGTAGTCTTAGACCGAGACTAAGGCATTCTGCAAAATCAATCACATTTTGATACATTTGAATGCAAAATACTACACATAGGTGGAAGTTATTTGGAAACGCATAAACTGGAAACAAGTAGAGAAAAAAATGCTTAAGTTATTAAAAGTAGAAACAAATGAAAGGAGACCAAAGAACCTCAAAATACAAAAAAAATTAAAGCACAAAAATGATGTCATAGCAGGAAAGGCTAGAGCAGAGAACACACCCTGACAGAGACATTTAAACTAACAGTTTGGATATAAAACCTAAAATGAATAATGAAGACCTAATCCACGTACGGAAAATTACCTTTTAACTACCAGCCGAAGAGTAGGCTCAAAAACCACCCCGGGTGCTCGCTATGAGCACCGTCATTGGGGATTAACCACAGCCAAATGAAAAAGCATAAGAGGCTCAAGCAAGCGCTAGTGTAACCTGTCGCCTCAGCAATCTCTGGCCTCTCTTTTATGTCACATCTGACAACAGACATTTTCGATGCTAAACAGTGCAATCAAATGAAATGAATGATCAAACATTTGGTACAACCAGGAATTAGCATCTTAAAGGCATTACTAGTATTGAGTCTGTGAACTCTAACACAATTGTAATGCACTACGACAAAGTTTTTACATAAATAATTTGTTGCTATACACAGCATAAAGTTACTCTTTGACATAAACCAAGTTAGCCATGTAAATACTAAAAATAAATCCACCTAAATCGTCTAAGTGACCTTTTAATCTTCATTAAACTTTTTTTACTGAACGTTTTTTCATTATCTGAATATTTGTACCAACTATTTTTAATTTTTTCAATGAAAACTAACATTTTCCAGCACACTATCCCAGAGACTTGAAACTACCAACAGTGTTTTCTTTTTTACCCTTTAAAAGGCAGCGCTCACACTTCCAGTTTACAGACCACAGCTTGAAAACCTCATTTTACTGAGTTAATTAAGTACTCATATTGCAAATGCTTTTTAACACTTTTTCCTTTCTATAATTACTCACAACCAAAACGAAACTGAAAGCATATTCACAAACGATGAATGCAGAACGGCAGGCTAAAAAAGAATGTACTGCTTAATTAACAAGGCAGACACAGCTGTCCGAGAGTGGTGGGATTTTGGTTATCAAACACAAGATTAATGCAGCCTTTGTAAGAGACAGGGTGGGGGAACGCCTTGCGCTGCCCGTCAGACCCAGCTCTCTGGATGGAAAGCAGCAGCAGCACCAGACCCCCCGGCTGGGGACGGCACCGTGGCCACCAGCAGAGCTCTGCGAGGTAGCCCCCGACACCGCGCACGCTCAGGCTGCGCGGCAGGGCAAGGGCGGCCAGTCACGCTCAGCACAGAAAGCAAATCCACCCATCACCTCTCGGTTCCCCTCCGCTCCCCCATCTCCCTGCAGACCACCTGGTGCCTGAAGACCACCAGGTTTTGCTTTAGGCATTTGGCACCGTTGATGGGAACAAGGCAGCGAGCCAAGGAAGGCCAAAAGCACTGAACAACGGAAAATAAATACAATAGGAAGAGAGAGGAAACACTGAGGCCTTTTCAGCCTCTTCCTTCACATCTTCAATGCCTTCTACTGCCCCAGCTCTTAAGCAACTCTCCCTTCCACAAACCGAGACACGCAGCAGAGGTACAAATACTGTACTCTTCAGCACACGTGGTTCCAAGAACATCAGCCACTTTCTGTTTTTTAAAAATGATGTTCCTTATTGAAAAAATGTAACTAATGGTATGAAAGCAGGAAATATTTATCACTGACAGTGTAAGCAATTTTTGCCTCCCATTTTTGGCTGGGTCTTGAACTTCATGAACATTTATCCAGATCTCACCCCATCAAGACCAAAAAAGCAACTGATAAAAGTTAATCAAGATACCAGTATTTGCAAACGACTAAGTAAAGAAGTAATATTTAGTCATTTTGCTTTATTCTGGAACATCATTAGAAAGACAGAAGTTCAGAAAGTCTTCTGATTTTTTTTAATTGTTTTGTTTTGTTAATCAAACTGTAGTTACATTCTGTCCCCTAGAACACCTGCAGATACCTGTCGGAGCACTGGCCAAGTGCGCATTTACCTGACTCTCCCATACCATCCAACAGAACATAGTATTTTTATGGTAGGTTTTGGTCAAACTTCCCCATTTTACCCCTCTTCACCAATCCTCACGCTACCAGCAGTGCTGCAATATGGTAAGGAATGTGGAGTGATGTAAAACTCCAGCAACGAACAAACTGCTTGATAACCATCTTCATCTTTACCAGAAGAATACTCATAGCTCCTATTTCTGGTTGTGTTGCCATGGCCCTATAGCAGGTCGGTAAACAAGGAATCCTGTTACACAGCAGTGAACGTATCATGTCATTTTGTGTTTTGTAATTATTTGCTAAGCATAAATTTTCCATGACAATGAGATACTTCATTCTTCTGGAACTCAACATGTTCCTCCATTGCCCACCAATAGCTCACGTGCCACTTCAACTCCTCTCCAAAAAAAGGAAAGGTGAAGCTCATTTATCGAGAGACTAACACAGTGTGGCGAACAGCAGCCAGCCCCTCGGCCGCCCCCCCTCCCCGGCCCCCACCACAACTGCTTGGGAGAATCCCACCTCACATTTCCAGGAGTAACTGAACTTTGTTTTCCCTGACTATGAAGGCTGAATACTCATCTTAGAAGCAGATTCTGGTGGTTTTCTTACCCATTTTGCCAGCACCCGGCAATAGGGAACCTGCTCGGAGAAGAGCTGGGCCCCAGGGCGGCGTGAGCGGCCCGGCTGGGCACGGGAGGACCCCAGCCCCGCGGGCCGAGCTCTGTATTTAGGGGCCGCGGGTTAATAAGGGCAGAGCTTTAATCTTGTTTAAAACTTTTGCTTAGGCTGTGTATGGTAGGCCAAACAAAGCATTAAACTCTATTAGTTGAGGATTATAAGAGAAATCTGAAATCCTGCTGTTTTCAATATTTAAATGGGCCAAAGCAAAGCTGCGCATAGCTTTCAGGAAAACTAATAAAGTCTATTTTAGGTACTATAAAAAAAGATGACATTTTAATTCAAATAACGTGAAATTAGAATGACATAAAAGGTCAGGAAAATCAAATATTCCTTGAAAACAAACCTAATCATTATTTAGCAAAGAACTTCTCCACCTGTGGCTGAGCTTTACCATTAAAATGGCAACATTTTTACTTAGACTTTATCAAATCTTATGCAATGAACACACTGCCAAACACATTATCAGAAAGCAAACTAATTTAATTTTCATGTTCATTTTTAGTTTACCTTCCAGATAATATGAGTAACCATTCTTTGAACTTGGAAAAAAATATTTACAGTTCAAAAAGAATATTCCAGAGGACCAAGGATTCAGCTCACCCAATATAAACATCTCACAGCCAGAAAAGTTAAAAAAAAATACAGTGCTGAAATCAATGGTAGAACCAAAACACATTGAAGAATTTTAAAGAAAGAAGAAACACAAAATAACCCAAAACAAACAACAACAAAAAAACCCAAGAGAAAAAAGAAGTAATAAATCTTGTGCCTCCTCTCTGCCATTAATCTAAATCCCGAAAGCAGACATTTGAATTTCCTGGTCTCTCCTCAGAAGCCAAGTGCCTCATGCAATGTGCTGTTCAACAGGCAGAGTTTGGCCGAGATCGAAGAGAAAAATACAAAGAACTACCTAGTTTTAAATCAGAATATAGTGTATTACTTCTTTCTTCCAGCGAAAAATAGATTTTATGAACAGAAATGAGATGATATGTTTCTTCATACCCCCCAAAACTACGGTAAGAGCTAGGAAAAAGTCCGAAACATGCAGAGCGCAAAGAAACAATGATTTCTTTTTTCCTTTAGAAGGGAAGATAATATAGCACTATCATTTCAACATACATAAATTATTTAAGTTAGTGGGGAAACCCTCCCCACGTTGCCCCCAAACCCCCCGATTACACAGGAAACTCCAACCTTTAAAAGTAGGAACATTTTGGGAAGCAAACATTAGACATGTCACGAAGGACACAGTGAAGAGGCGAATTGAACGCTGCGGGCTGCATCACCTGAGTGAAAGCAGAGACTTTGATCAGGTAACATGCAACATAAAAAGGCTTTTAATGAGGGTAAATTATGATTGCAATTAACCCCACTATGAACACGGCCTAAAAACGGAAGATAACCTAGAACGTGAATATTTACAAACAGAATTCAAAATACTGGAACATTCTTTGCACATTGCTGATGTAAATACTAACTTTCATTTTGGAAAAAGGTAATTTTCTTTCTCAGTTTTCCAGTGTTCCTTATTAATTATGTTCCCCTTTTTTTGTAGTTATCAGGATGCTGTTGTAAATAACGAAAGAGCAGAAAGTGCCCTGCCCGTTACCTCCATCCCCTGCAAACTGCCGGCACCGGAGTAAAGACCTTCCACAACAATTCATTTGCCTCTGTCTTTTTATAGAACAGGACCTTGTTGCGTTTCAACAAAGGTGCATCCCAGTTTGCTGTCTGGTGTCCCCGAGGGGTGTCCCCCTTCCTGCTCACTGCCAACAGCCCATCGCCATCGCACACGGAAAGAACGGCTGGGAGTGAAAAGTTCGGCGTTCAGCTTCATTTTACAACACATCTCATTACTGTGACACCCACTCTACAGGCACGTGTGCTCTAACATAACTATTCATCTAAATATGGTGCTTTTGATGCAGTGGAACATGCCCATGGATTTCATAAACATTCCATAACATCTGCATTAAAATTTGTTTACTGCACCTTATGGGAGTTAACAAAAATGCAAACAGCACTACCTGCCAATCCACCTCCGAAAAACACAGCAGCGCAGTCAAGATCTTCAGACACAAGACCACAAACAAGGAAATGCAATTAAGATTTTGCTACAAATCCCCGCTACCCAAATTCTGCGGTACTTTACAATTCAACAATAAGATAAATTTGGTTTAGCAGCCCAGGTTATCCATAACAGAACAACATGGCAGTCATCTCAAAATACAGCGGCTAGCGCGGCAAACAGGGCAGAGGCCAAGTTAGAGGCAACTGGACATGGGGAAAAATAGGTGCCCCGAGCATTCAGCGTGAAACTGAAATAATTCACCTTACACCTAAGGCACGCTGCAGGCTCAGCACCGTGCCAGCACCGCTCCCAAAGCAGCTGCCCCTGCCCCAGTGCCACCTTCTGTCCCCCCC
Organism: Rhinoptilus africanus; assembly: GCA_013400135.1. Classification (NCBI taxonomy): domain Eukaryota; kingdom Metazoa; phylum Chordata; class Aves; order Charadriiformes; family Glareolidae; genus Rhinoptilus; species Rhinoptilus africanus. The sequence goes on along the minus strand of VXBO01006133.1, from coordinate 245,290 downwards.
ACCCCAGCTGCCACTGCACTTCAGAGATTCTTTAGTTTATTTCTCCAAGATTCTGGGTAACAACAAATTGTACCATCCAGCTACCAAAGATGATTGACTGTTACAAGAAACAGTAACAGAAAAAGAACTGCCATGAGGATAGACAATTCGCTTTCTCTGCAAATAACATCTTTTTGAAAAAGAATAACCCAACAGGTAGCATAATTTGGTCATAATATACTTTGATTTAAAGACATAGTTAAAAATTTACTATGTTGCACAGATCTAATTCTGCTCTAAATTATTTGGGAGAACTTAATTCAATTATCCCCTGAAGTATTACTTACACACACTAACACGTGATGCAATATATAGATCAGACAATACATATGGGGCTTCCATAAGTTCCCTTTTCAATACTGAAAAAAAATCACTATAAACTGCTTTACAGTTGTTTTAAATACATTACAATATTTATCTGCATGAGCCACATGCATGTCTTAATATGCAGCCATAAATAGATGAATATATGATAAGAAATGTAAGTGCAAAGAGATATCTTCTTTTTATGGAATGACGGAATCATTCTCTAAGTTAAAAAGGCAAGAAATACAAATTACTGAAGCATTGATAGATAAACACATCACAGCTGCTACAACAAAAGTTACTGTCAGGAAATAAACTAAAAATGTAGAAATGTGAAAGCAAAGATGATGTTATTTTTGATCATTATTTACACGGGAGTGTTGGAAGCCAGGAGTGTGACTGGTTTCGTATCTTAGGGAGCAGTTCCATGATGAAGTTGCTAAAAAACTCAAAAAAAGGCATCCCTGCATATACACCCAATTCCCACAGCACCTAGGTTTGTTTTCCCAGTGCTCAGGGTGAGCTCCCAGGTGTGTCCCGACGGAGCCCGGGGGTGGTGGGCACCCAGGGCCCTGTCCCAGGCCCCCGCGGGGACAGCCGCGTGGGGACAGCCGCTCACACCCGGGGATGTGGCACAGAGATGCTTTTCTGGCTCTGGGCCACCTTGGGGCTCCCTCGGCTTTGCAAATTCCTACACAAAACCAGTTTAACTGGTTCACAGTCCCTTTATACCTGTAAGTGGCACAAAGAGACCATCACAGACCCGATATTAAGAAGCATAATTCTGCTTATGCTGCTCCATTTACCTCAGGTAATCAACTAGCAATAGTTTAGGTAAGGCAGTTAAATAAAAGTGTTCACAAAGAGCTCTGTGATGTATGAGGCTGACAAAGAGCCTTTAATTCATACCATGCAATTAAACACTTTGTAAATTGCAAAGTCGGTCTCCAGTTCCTCAGGCGTGCACAGAGAGGACAACACACCATTCCCTGTTCCTGCTCTAAGTACAGGTAATTAAGCATATTACAATAAAAGGTGTCCTCAGAAGTTTAGCATTCTCTCTAGATACTCCATACAATAATTAACAAGGCCAGAGTCTTCAGAGCAGGCTTTGTGACCCTTTCCTGGTACAGAAGGACGCCTCTTGGAACCAGGAGGATTTGGGTCAAACCTGCTGGATCATCTTGCCTCGTACAACTCAGAATTTTGAGATAACCATTTCAAACTGCTGAGGAAGCAGAGACATTTTTATTTATTTTAGCACTGTGAACGTGGTGGTTATTAGCACAGAAAAAAGGAAACACACGCACTGGCCGTCACCTTTTTGAAGCATTTGTCTTCGACTGTGCAAGAGCACTGAAACGCAGCGCAGGAGCCTCCCGGCCCCGCTCTGCTGGAGAAGCTCTCTGCTCCTACAGCCATCCTCCGCAGCAGCCCCTGCCGGCTACCGAGCTCTTCGGGGACAGAAAAAACACTGGCGTGCGCACACAGGGATGGGGTATTTGCTGCATTGCCCATCCCTTCGCCCTCGGACCTGCAGGGACTTGGCTTTAAAACACCAGGGAGTGATGGCAGCGTTACTGAGGATCCTGTTTCTCCCCTTAGTTTTCAGGCACCTTCAAATTACTTTTGTTTAAACTTCGAAACATCGATTTGATGAGTGCCCCATGAATCTCATTTGCTCTGACACTTTTTGTAAATGTCTGTATTCCAGTAATTTCTTCATCCAGGGCTGGGTATGAAGGTTTCCAAAGAGGGCAATCACGTCCCAGAGCTCTTTCAGGGGCTGGTGTGCAAGAATGAGAGGAATAGCTCCCGTAATGGTTAATGACCTCGCTGCTACTTAAAACTAAAAAAGTACCCAGCTGGCTAAGTGCCTATATCAAATGGAAAGCAGCCCTGAAATAAAAATGGCTGGAACACGGGATGCCAAGTGAATATTCACAAGCCCAGCCCAAGCTGGATGCGGCAGGAAGACAGTAAGGAGACAGGTGGACAGATGGTCGGCCTGGAACATCTCTGATCTTTTGGGTGCTTATGATCTCCATTATCACCTGAAACATTTCTGGCACTGATCCTGCAGCCAGCTGATCTGGAAGGTGTCTGTCTCCAACAGCGACATACCCAAGGGTTTCACCCAGAGCCCTGGCGGTCAGCAGCACAACGGCAAAAAGAAACGGAAAAGGGGGAAGGATCAATGTGCTGTCCTACCAGAAACAAGGCAAATTCTACAAAACATGCTTCTACGAGCATTCGCTGTAACTTTTGCCTGAATCACCTACTTTTCTTCTCACTCCACCTTTCCAATCTTTTTATTTAATATGACTAAAGGCCACTAAAATATGCAAAGAGCTTCGAATGTGATCACACAGCTTTCCAATTTCACTAAGAACAACCGCAATAGATACTTTTTTGCTCACTGGGAACATGTACTTTAGCTGTTCAAAAAATTTTTTGTGCAATCAAGGTTTGCTAACGTAGCACCTGGGAAAATGATTACAATATTCAAATGTACATGCGCTCATAAAGACTCAAGCGCAACTTGACCACAGAAATTCTTACAGATACAGCTGATCAGGGCAAACACAAAGTGTCATCAAGTCGTCTGATCAGTAACAGTTAAAAGAAGTTACATGCAAAGCGATACTTGCTACCAACTGATAGTTGAAAAAAACACATTTGTGAGTTAGGGCAGAAAATTCAACACACACTTTCCACCATGAAATATTTACTCAACTATCAATTTAAATTTAAGACTCGGTTCCAATTATTAATCAAGGAATGATACAAAGGCGGCTTCCCATTCACTGTGAAATGGCCTGCAACATGACTCCAGTTTCCTAAACGTTCCGCTTTTGCTTCACTGAAATAAAAAATAATTATCTAAAGTATTTCACCATTTCTCCCGTTAAGTTTTTAAAATTAAATTCTCAATGACCAAACCCTTTACATGTTCTAAATGCTGCAGGATTCAGTACTGACAGCAGGCAGGTTCAGAAGGGGCCTGCAGAGGAGAGCCGGCAGGGCAGGGGATGTGGCACCCAAAAACCAGGGGGACAATTTGGGCAGGAACAGAGGAACTGTTCACTGAACATGCAGCTGGCACCAAAAGCTGACCTTACATTTCAACCAATGTTTTGTTCACCGCTTGTTTCAGTGTTAGACTCTTTCACTGAATCAACTCATTTCTTTACAGCTGTAAATCTGGAATTTGTGCTGTTGACAAAGTCTGTATCACAGAAGATTTAAACAGTTATCTCCAAGGATGAAGAGCTGTCAGGTACGTGCAACTTTAATTATAAGCCTTAAAGAATTGCCTAAATTCAGCATTATCAGCAGAAACTACAGCAGCCCTACCAAGTTCAGTCATTCTTAACAATGTGCTGTTACGTCGAAATGGCGATTTCCACTATAAACTTTATTAAAATCCAGATTTCAATAGAAAGCTAGAAAAACGTTATAGATGTCATGTTTCCATGTAAACAATTAGTACAATGTTCCCACTGAATCCCCAGAAAAAATATCTTCTGAAATTTGTCAAGTACTGTTAGATTTCAAGAGTTGTAGTTGTGTATTTCTATTTCCAGACAATGCACAAATTAACTGCAACTGTGCATATAAACTGCACTTTTAGAACACTAAGCAGATAATATTGGAAGGAGCAAATCTGAAAATCTGTCCCTTAGAGATCCAGCCTATGCACAGGGAGGCAGGTGTAACACAGCCCATAACAAAGCAAGGTGCTGACAACTTTGGCTCTAATCCATCAAAGCACTTAAGTACATGTTTAATTTTAAGCACATGAGTAATTCTATCAATTTTAATAGGGCTACTCATGGCTTAAGTACTGCGATGGATGGGGGCCAGAATGCGCAGAGCCTTTAAGGATGCTGCATGGCCTATGTTATATGAAGAAAAAATGGCATTCTTCCACTGAACAATTAAGTTATGAAAGCTTTGGAAACAAAATTTACTAGAAGTTGAACATAGGTCTGCTTATGTAAACACAGAGATGCAAGCTCTTTCGTAGTCTTTAAAGATAAAATACAGTGCAAGTTCTCATGTGCAGGATGTCCACATACCTACAATTTGCCTTCCTTTTACTCCGACAGCTCTGTCATGGCCATACATCACCTACGCCCATCACACTTGGCTGCAAACAGGGGGATCACAGTTCACCAGTCTCATGCAGAGAAGACCAAAAACGTAGCTACTACTTACGCTTCTTAAGTAAGATGCAGTCTGCAAACGTCAGTACTGCAGTTGTCCAGAGGCGAGCGTGCCGGGGCAGAGACCAGGGCAATGCCATCCCAACCCCAACCGCCCCAACGGTTCAGCAGCTCCTCTGTAAACATCAACTATTATGGACATTCAAAGCCGTACACGTGCCTCTTTCATACACGTACAGTATGTGGCAGATTCAGATTTAAGTAAAAATATGATTTATTTAAAATATTTTATACAGTCACTGTGAAGGATGTTAAAAAAACCCAAACCCAAAGCACCCCTGCTCTGCAACTTTCTCGCTCAGACAGCCTCTGCAGATCAGGGGGGACAGACTTGGTCTCTAAACCACTCACCAGAAAATTCTGGATCTTGTTTTATCTGAATATGGTTCCAAAAATTGTTACCACGTTTTAGAAAACAGTTTTCTAAAAAAGGAAGAGAATGGAACAATTTGAAAAATCCTCTACAGACGTTTTCCAGGGGGTCAAATCAGTCCCATTAAATAATGGCACACAAGAGTCATCTAGTTTTATCCCTGCACTCATAATATAAGTTGAAAAGGCTCCAGAAAAATTTTGGTTATATAGCTATATTGTCCCAAATGTACACTGAATTCTAACAGCTTCTAATATAATACCAAGTAATACCTGCTCTGAAACAAGCAACAGAGAAGCCAAAGTCAATGAAATGACCCCGTATCCAGGGCCCAACTCTCCCCATACCGGAGGCGATGCTCCATCTCTCTCTGACTGCTGACCCCCAGGGGACCGCAAATGGGGAAGGGGACGCGTGGCTACCTGGGGAGCAAGTCTCTTCTGCCAGACACTTAAAGAATGACTAACTTTTTCCTCACTTTAGAGTGGAATAGAACAGAAGGTGATCATTATTTGCCTTTCCTTCCCCATCGTGTGACACAAGCGTGCAATGTGGTGTAAAACCAAAGCAGCCAGGTAATGGTCCCGCTCCTCCCGCGGTGTAACTCAGGGGCACCCCAGCCTTCCTTCCAAGACCAGGGAAAACGAAGGCCAGGCAGGAGCACAGTTGGAGGTTTGTCTTGATTCTAATGTTCTCTCAGACCTTTAAACTAAAATTTATTCTCTTCCTGATTGCTACCACTCAAAATTCAGTACAATATAGGTTTTGCTCTGAGTTTTTTGTTTGGTTGGTTGGTTTTTTTTTAACTTGCTGGTGAACACACAGCAAGGAGACCACAAAAATAAATAGCTTTTGTGTGGATTATGCTTTCTGATGTATCTTCAGCAAGGGAATTACATACTACTACTTATTAGATGGAATTTATAGAAAATCACATACACTACTAGGGGACTTCAAAATTCCCTTAAATACAATTCAGTTTCTAACTTGCAATGCTTTTTAAGTTATCACAATAGTTTTTATTATTGTTTTTACATGAGTTTATCTTTGTCTTTCAGTACTTCCACCCCACTCATGTACCCCTCTCACGGCAGTGCTGTGTGAGAGCACGAGCTCATTCTCCTCAGAGATGAGGGAATGGAGGCAAAGAGGCTACGTCGCCAAAAGGCAATCCCGAATAACGGGTAACTGACAGGAGTAAGCTTTTCTCCAAAAAACATTCAGGAGGTGAAAGCATCGTATTAGGCTCCTAGATACCAGAAGCCAGAAAGCAAACCAAACCACGCCCATAAAAAACCCACCCGGCATTACTCTCCTCCGGGCAAATTCCTCAGCATCTCACACAACTCTCAACTAAGCGGGTCTTTATTTCAGGTTAATATGTCCAATGCTTTTAACACAATTTCTGATCTTTAAAGTAAGAAATGTACATCAACTTGTGAACTTCACTGTGTCTTCACAGCTTCCAGTAACACACTGACTGATCAGGGCTCTGTTGTTCTAGACTGGCACACAGACACTTTGATTCTGTTCCAAACTGGAATTCAAAGCAGTTTCTTATTTATTCAGGTGGGTTTTAAAATACTTTTTTCCAAAGTCCCAATCACTGTTGAATAATCTTCCCTCACATCTAGCACAAGTGTCAGTGAGCAAGTAACGTTCAACAGAGCAAACCTACCAACATTCTGGACACAAAACACCTACCTCCGTTCCCCCTGAACACTGAGGTTTATTCTTACAGCACACATGGAGCTTCACAGATTAATGCCCAGCCTCGTTTATGAAGGGCAGGTTTGTTAACGCCAGTCACACAGCTTCTTGTTCAGTTCTACATAGTAAGAAGCAACTATATCATGGCATGAGATCATGAGAATTAAAACAGGCAAAATTCAGTACGAGTTATTTCCATTAAAAGAACATTTGTGTAACAAAATCAAAACTCCCGCACACAGAGTTCCAAGTAACCTGACTGCATTGCTGTTTACACAGCATCTCCCACAGCACTCATCTTACCTCCACGTTTTGATGGAGACCTGGCTGTGCCAGAGCCGGGGGCTGCGGTGCCTGTGTGCCCGCAGGAAGACGACTCACCCCACGAGAAACCACCCCCAACATATCATCAGTTAGAAAGCCAAACAAAAACTGGTCTTCTACCTGGAGTCTGTAAGATTATAGTCTATTTTCTACCTAGACTAGAAGGCAGTGTTGAAAACTGAATAAAAATCAAGTATGTAAATAGTTCCTGACAGTAACACAAAGGTTTTTCTGAAAGCAGACTAGCAAGAAGCACGGCCCAGAGTTCAGCATTTATCAGGCAACGGCTGCCTTTAAAGTATCACACGATTTCTAGAATTATATTTAATATATGAAATGAAATATTTTCATTTCTTTTCCAGTTATTAAAAGCTTTGCTCTACCAGAAGTGAAGACTATACAAGAGAAACATTTGGAAATAAACATCAACTACTACCAGGCAACAACAACAAAAATACCCAACTTCCTTCCAAGCAGAGCTAGAGACATCATCGCATTAACCTCCTCGGTGGAATTCCTCAGCCGGCTTCAGGGAGTGTTGTTTCAGGCAACAGGTTCCACCTATCTGTTGTTCTTCCCCGCCTGACTTTAGAAGACACCGGCAACTAAAGCATGTCAACAATATGCATTTTATTTCTAGCCACCTAGGGCTCTATTTACAGAAAGGTTGGAGTCAATTTACTGAAAGAAGTGCAAGTTTCTGTACCGCTACTCTGAAATAATTTTGTCCTGGATTAAGTCAATCTACTTAAAACCGTATTACAAGTCAACCGGCAAAATGTTTTAGTAGAAAAATCCTACACATTTAATAAAAAAACCAAATAAATCTTCCGCCATCAGAGAGGAGCTGCAGAAATGAATCTGAAAACACGGTACGCGTTTCCCTCACCTAAATGCTTCCCATTATGCCCATTCATCTAAACTGCGTAGTAAGAGAACAATGCTTTCACAATTCAATTGTGCAGTTCCGTAACTGTGTCGCTGGGAGCTATTTTTAGTTCCCAAAGCCCGAGCGTGCAGAGCACACCCTCGGCTGTGGGGTCGGGCCCGCAGGGGGGCAGGCGCCGTGGGGCTCTGCCCCACGCTCCGGCAGACCCCGTCCCCTTTGGGCTGCTCCTCTCACAAGACACGACTTCCCAAGCACTATTTTTTGTTGGCAAAGCGTTTTTTCCACAAGTTTCCTCTCACGCAGACTACTTCCCAACAAAGGCCAGGAGGCTGAGCGTTCACTGCGCCTGGGTGCTCCCAGTGAATCCGCGCGCCCGGGGCAGACGGAGCGTCTCTAACCCAGCCCGGCCCCGCAGATCCGTGCCCCAGCACGGTACGACAGAGGAGACTTGAGCAAGCGCTCCAGTTAACAGACTGTTGAAAACAAACGCCACCAAAATGAAAGTTTTTCCCATTTAAAATAATTTAAGCCCCTAAACATTTCAAGCAAGATACAAACAAATATTTATTTTTTCTTAAATCTGCTTAGGAAATGCTGTTTCTAGAAGCCAAGAACGTTCCCCACAGGCCACAACCTCCCACGACTCTGGGTTTCCAGAGAAGCCTACCTTTAGCACCAGCAGGTTTCAATTTGACTAGGAAGGTACCATTTAGAACCAGTAAGGTCCATTGATATTTTTGACAAATATGTGGATCCAAATTAGTGCCTTCTCCAATACAACACAAGTTAACTGGAAAAATTCCAAACGGCTTTTGTTGAGAGGTCTGGAAGTCACAATGCATGCAGCGAAGAAACTTTCACTTTGCTGTACTCAACATCTGCACGTATTTGGACTCAACCAGTAAGAATGACCTTTTGCTGAGCTTAAAATTGGAAATTAATTATACCCGAATAAACACATTTATTATCATTCCCCTGATAAAAGGGAAGTTATACTGCTGTAATTTAAGTCAAACTACGACAACGGTACAGTTATCATGTCCTGGCCCTGACCCGACATTTCTAAATGGTAACAAAAAAGTAAAAGATACAGTTCATACTGGCAGTATATAATAAATCAGAATATTAGGCTAGAAGAGTTATGTGAGAAAATTTGCTGATGCCTCGCACATCGCTTAAGAGTATACAGCAGTATACTCTGCTTTAACATCCAATTACTTTCACAACACATGGTCCTTTAAATATTAATAATACTGTTTAAATAGGAAACTTATGCAGAGCTATAGAAAATAACCTCAAGAGAGCGTGTATCCTGCTAGAAGTTCTAACACTGCGAGTTCCTTAAGCAGTATTGCGAGTGCACAGTTACTGACCCAAGCAGCTGCTGCGTGGCTGCGAGGGGCACCCACCACCAGGGACGGGATACCTCAGCTCCCTCTGAATCCACCGGCCTGGGGCACGGACCAGGCAGCACAACTATGCTGCAACATCTGCATCCTACCCATGGACAAGAAAGGGAAAAAAGGAAAACAAGAAACTTCAAAAGGGAAAAGAAGACTTTTTAGATTATTCAAGTATTAGTCTTTTTAAAGAAACACGTATGTGACTGAACTTCAAAACCTGCTATGAATCTCTTGGAGTTCCTTAAGTGCCAGTGGCAGAACCTGGCAAGAGGCCTGAAGAGGAATCACTGCGAATCTTTCTCTTATGCTTTTTCCCTAATCCTCTGGAAGTGCCATTTCTGACACATGATACTGGACTACACAAACCATTGGTCTAACCTAGTGTGGTGTTGATTCTTAGAAATGCTCTTCCTAGAAATTTCAGTGGGCCAACATGTTTTTACCACTATGTTACAGAAAATGTCTGCTTAATGCCACAAATTTGATTAAAAATTTCTTTAGAAAATTGGAAAATCATCAGTATCTGTAAAGTTCTAAAAAATATTATGTACCAGATATATAAAACAGAGTAAGTAAATAATTTCTTCATTTAAATGAGAGAAGCTGCTTCTCAGCCAAGGGATAAAACACAAGGTGGGATGGAAAGGGAAAGCAAGAGACAGAGAGAACAAGAGAGATGAAATAAAGCATGATTCCCCTCTCCCCTTCCTTAAAAAATAAAATAAAATATTGGCTCAATAAAGAGCCAAACATTTGTCTTTGGCTTGCACTTTTATATACGTGACCATTCAGAGCAGTCTAGTAGCACTTTACTGAACGTCACCAACCTTGTCAGGGCTACCGCTGCGACTCGGCTGCGTCAGCGGCGCCGCTCACCAGCACAGCCCCAGTGCTCAGTGACCCACCAGCGCGGTTCTCAGCCCCGTTGGTCGGCTTCGTGAGACGGCAGCTCTCAACCTGCTGTGCTCCTCCCGTGCGCTGTAGGAAGGAGCCCAGCTGTACCTGGGGAAGCCGTGCTGACAGAGCACCTGAAATGCTGCGGGGGCCCAGGGAGGCACGAGGAGGGTCCTCTGCGGCTCCTGCAGACTGTGCTCTGTCCAGGTACATTCCCAGGGACCGGGAGGAGAAGGGGAAGAATGCACCCCACTGTAGTTATCGCTAATGTACAGCAAGAAAGCCAAGACCTTCCTCTGAAATGTTTAACATACACAATTACAAAATCTCTTTCTCCACAAAACGTTTAACAGAAAGAGAAACCAAGTTTATTCCCACAAGCTACAAGAGTGTATATTCAACACATGCAAACAACATGCAGAAATGCCCCATGAATGTACTACCTGGAAATCAGATAACACCACAGGTCTACCTACAGCACAGTGACATTCACTGGCATCTCCTCCCGTACTTTGCCGCAGGAATTAAGCAAGACTTTTCAGGAGTTCAGACCTCCTATAAAACACAACATAACCAACTGCATACGCTGTGTGTTCCAAATACATTTATGAAATGTTTAAGTCGTGTTATTTTAGTAAATTATTAATAGTTGGTGTTGGCAGAGAAAAGCTTAATTTCTCTTAAAACATAAATCATCTAAACCTAGTCATAAACATTTTTATGAGTACTTTTTTTATAAAGCACTGTACTGACATGAGCGAGTCAATCCTCAGCCTTTCCTGAGGAGGAGATTAAGTATTAAAGTACATCCAAGGTGCGGCACCGTATCAGTTTACCCTTAGTGGCAGTTACACAATTAGAGCAAATTCTCTGCCAGCTTCATCACTGGAAACCAGAAGCCCATGACAATGCTGAACTTCACCAAGTGACTCGGAGGGAAAAATCCCAGTGGACAATTCAGCCTGAGTTGTGTAACTACAAATTAAGCCACTACAAGGAAAAAAATTAAAATAACCATTTTCACACTGCACGACTGTTATGCAATCCGCCAGGTAGGAAGGTAGGGAGAGCACTGTCTTGAGCACCACGCGTCAGAGAATGCGCCAAACATTTCTCTGACCTAACAATGCGTTTATCGTTTCTCCATTAGGAACTGATAAAAAAGCAGAGGGGGAGAATAAGTAACTGGGTAATAATTTCACCTTGGGCAATCAACATTCATATCCAGCATTAATATTCAGGAAATGCCCCAAGTCTCAATCATTAATGATTAAGTATCACCACACCCTGGAATATTTTACTACATTATCTGTATTGACATCATGAGATCCAAACTTCAAACGTAATTGCTTGCCATTTTAAAGATCTTCTCGGAATTAAGGGACGCTGGCTGCAACAGCAAATCTGAATTCCACCTCTGTGCCAAGGCAACAGACAGCTCAATTAAAAAAGCTGTAGGCTCAACATCCAAATCCATCAACAGTTTGAAGACACAGTAGGACATTTTTAAATATGAACAAACACTTATGGAAAATTGCATTTAGAAAATTTAAACCTTAGGCTAAGAGGGACTCCTTGTATTTAACGAGGAGTCATCCTTTATCATTTCACCTCACTTAGCATCATACACCTGCTGCTCGACCTCACAAAATATTGCCAGCTGCTTTCCTGAGCTTCCACAGCCTGGCTTTCCGTGGGCACCGAGGACAGGGAACAGCTCTGGGAAGCAGAGCACCCCTGACAGCCGGCATCGCCACAGATCCCTGGCAAGTGCCTGAGCCGCTCCCGACCCAGCTCCGGCCCCATGCGCACCCCACCATCCCCAGCACCACCCGGGGGCTGCCAAGGGGTCCCGAACGGGGCAGTTTGGGGATGGGGATTAAAGCCCTTCCTCCAGAACAGCCAGAAGCACGTGATGGCAGACCATGCCCTGTGTCTACCGGCTGCAAGGGGTTCTGCAAGCTGCCTTCTACCACAGCATGAAGCAGTGCATTTCCTCAACAGAGTTAACAAAGAATTCGGAAGTCCAGTGACATAGAATTCCATTGTACTCAACTTTTATAATACATCCAAATGAAGCTTCTTAAAAAATCTAATCCAAAAGTAGAGATTTCAATGTTTAAATGTTTACCACCTTTTGCAGTAGTAGTATTTTTAAAGACACTGAAGAAAATTCTGAAGTAAGCGATGTGTTTACTTTCATTTTGCAAAAAAGGACATCATTTTGCAACAAAGATGTTCTCCACAAAGTAACTGGGTATCCTTTTTTCTTGAAACAAAAGCTAGACAAAAAAAGAAAAGCAACAAGCAAACTGTGAATACTACCGAATTAGACGCCCATTTGCTTGAAAACCTAAAGTGTAAGGCACCGCAGTCCTACTGAGCACCACTCCACACACGACTACTATGCAAGGGCTAAGGTACAACACGCAGCAGTTAACTGCCTTAGATAACAATAGTTAGAGTTCGATACATTGGTAGAGGGATTATAGTGCAGTTTTATTACTACCTGCAACACTTTTACTGATGTGCTTATTACTTTTTTTTATAGCATACTGCTCTTGAGCAACCAGTTTATAATATTTACCCTTTTAAGCCCAGGTATACAGAGAATACATATATATAAAAAAGGGCAACTAAGTTTACATGGCAGTACCAGTGCAGCAGCTAACCCATCACATATGTATAGCAATTGCACACATCTTGCACAGACAAACCTACTGACAAGCCCAGGGGCAAAAGGCAGTTGCCAAAATCCACGCATTTTATGCATTGCAAAAAAAGCATGAACTAGGACCAGGCTTTTTCTCTTAGAAGATGAGGATAAAAGTACTACCACTACAAACAGTTTTTGTATAGACATCACTCCCAGACTACACCTCTATCTCTAAATTACCTCTATTAGCTGCAGTATGTCAAAAGAAATCTTAATCCAACACAAATAAACCTTAGATGTTGAATGTGGTAAAAATACGACATAACACTGGTATGTTTCTTCATTGTGTTTTAAACATTTCCATGTGTAGTTCTTTTGTATGCCTTCATTAATTCAATTTATCCTTAAATCTAGAATTATCTAGTACTGGTTTTAGTTCTCACATGAAAAGCAACAAGTAATCTACCGCCAGCTGACTCAAATTTACTACAACTGCCGTCGGTGAGTAACGCACCACCCCTCTCACACAACAAGAGTTGGCAAAACCCAAGTCTTCTCAACCATGCGCTCCTTTGGGTCTGTAAATGCAGGCAGCCAACATCCAGACTGTAATTCAAAATGTGTACGCTGTCTAAACAGCCTAAAGTATCACACTACCTGTAAAACATCCTGAGCTCCTGCAGAAGCAGGATAGCAAGAAGTCGCCTTGCAACGATAGCTGTGAATTTGCACACTGAGTCTTCATTTGTCGTGTTTATCTGCGTCACACAGAAATGCCTCCTGTATTACACTGCTTCTTCTAGTTCGTTTTACCCTGAACAATGGCAAAATGGAAGCCTCCTGACAAAAGCACCTACGCAGACATCCAGTGTGTGAACACAGACCTCGCACAAATCACCCTGCATGTGGGAGCCTCCCCGTGCCTGAAGCATGTCCGACACACGCACGTGCCTTCCACAGGCACCGGCGTCTCATTCGGAACACTCCCTGGTTTGTGCATAAATAGAACCAGGACTCGACATACCCTCGTTTCTGACACATTTGCAGTACATCCCTTTCCTACTACTCTCACCCAGAAGTGGGCAAGCCTGTTTCTAAGACCACCACCTTCAGGAAAAAATGAGCGTGAAGAGAAGCACCCCATTGTACCTGGGACCAACCCAAAACTCCTGGGGTAGCCTAATAAGCTGAGAGGCACCCAACCTGGCGATTCCAGACAGACTGTGACAGAGTGAAAGCGAGCATTCACAATGTCAGAATCTGCTTTAAAGAAAACACACTGGAGTTAGTTACCGCTTTTTAGCAGTTGGCTACAGAATTTAAAATTAACTTTTCCCATAGACAGTCATGGGCAATAGTGTCCTAAACTAAAATGAATTCAAATTCAGGCAATCTTAATTCAGATACTTTCTAACTTATTTGTGTCCTCAATAATGTTGCTTCAGTCAGCCTACATGTAGTAGATAATTTTCTTTTTGAACTGAAACGAAGCTACCACATAAACTTAAAAATTGAAACCCAGAATAATTTTCCCAAATCAGATTTCATTTTCATTACAGTATCTTTTGATATGCTTGTCTGTTTGCTGCTCAGATTGCCTTTCACACAGAGGACAGAACATAAAAATAAGCTCTACTTACTGCATTACAGCATTATGAAGTAATAAAGGACCTACACACAATCTATCACACTTCTAGTTTGGAAGGCCTTCCAGGTGATAAATATTTTAATGAAACTCAACACACTGCAGGCACACCAGCACGAAATGAACAGATAGTGAGGGCTGCGTATCAGCCAACACACAAACAAAAATCTTCCCAAACCTGCCAGTTCATCTACAGTCCGACTAGAAATACAGTAAGTCAATATGGCTCAGAGAAAGAAATACATATAGTGAACGAACCCCTGCCCTCCTGGGACTAAATCCTGCCCTCTGCACGATGAAGCTTAAACATAGCTGTGATTCACTCACTGAAAGGAAAAAATCCAGTCTTTATTTAATAACCTTATGATTGCTTGATTAGTGCTTGGAAAATACAAAGCACTATTTAAGTGCTAAATATTATTATCTTTTTCAGACCATCAGCTCCAAACTTGCTACTCCTCATTTCCTTCTCTCATAACTCTTTTCATTCATGTCATCAGGAGGCATCTTATTTTCAGCCAGGACTACTCACTTCATTTTTATTATTTTTTTAAAATGCTGCTGGATGTACAGAACTACCGTTGAGGTTGCTTGGCAACTAGTGAGACATATCATAAAGACAGATAAGGTCCAGGATGAATGGAACTGAAGAGAACTATATTTGGTTTCATTAAGAGATACTAATGCACTCAAACCATACTAATTTGAATTCTCCACACTAAAGTGAAATTTTGCTATTTCTTTCAAAATACAGACATCCATAATGACGGAGTCCCACTAAATCCATTAAGCCACCTCCTCAGGCACACACACGTCTGCCTGTCCAGAAGAGACTCCACAAGCAGGGCTTTTACCAGCGTTACCAGTTTGGTGGGGCAAGGAGCAGGCAGGTAACACGCACACTGAACTAAGTATTTTGAAGAATTTCAGGCCAGAGGGGACACTCTGCCTTTCAGTGTCCTGTAAGCTACCGTGCTTTTCCATACACTTTAGTATCAAGCTGAAATTTCAAGTGAAACAATTTTTCCCGAAGGTCACAATTTGAAACGGGATGAGATTGAGCATTTAAATCTCCTGCAGTGGCAGAGAAGAGATTACAAAAAGCCTGCCCTAATCATTCAAGGAGGTCAAAAAAGCCTTACGCAGCAGAAGATGGAATCAGGCCCTCCCTAGTGAAAGAGTCTGTGTCTCAAGCTCTTCAGTTGGATCACGTAAGTAAGAATCAACCAGTCTGGCACAAAAGAGGATCTTCTAACATCCCCTCAGACCCTGCCCAAGCCCTGGTGCTTCAGAGGAACTGAAAATGGACAAAACCCAACTAGCAAACTATCTGATGGGAAAAACAAAACCAAAAGTCAACCCCTGCGCTCCCCCACCTCTCTGATGCCTGCAGGCAAACACAGGTTTCAAAGCTTCAAATGCCAACACAGAATTGCATCTATCATAACGATGGTCAGGGTAATAAAAGCCAAAGTATAACAACGCCCACGGCTGCAAAGGCAGCGGGTTATCTCAGCCCATGAAGCGGGCTTCGTGCTCACCACAGCGGCCACCACAAGCACGCACAACCGCGGCAGGGAAGCTCCGTCTTCACAAGTTGGATTGAAATGCAGTTTAAAAATAAACCTGTCCTTCTCCAAGACTTGTAGGCCTTTTATTATTTTTTTAATAATGTGTACGTATTAATTATTACTTATGGACATAATCTAAGACTACCACTTCAGTTTACTTTTCTTTCCCTCTTTCTCCCTCCCTCCCTCCCCCTTTTGGTCAACCTTTTCTATGTTTCCAAAGTATCAATAATATTGTGACAAAACAGCCAGACAATACCTTGCCTATGTTATTTCAAAGTGTTTTTTCTGACTCCCTAGCATTGTGCAAAATAAGCAGAAATGCTTTACTAAACTCAGTCTCTTTTTTACTTTTTCTAGCCCCTTATTTTCCAGTGGTGACAAAAAGATACTGAGGTAACAGTATGAAGTTCTTCGGTGACAAACATAAGGAAAGTAAACATGATTGCATAAGGTGCAATTACATAAAATGAAGACTGTCCGATTAAGCAAAGGCAAAGCACAGAGGCAGCATGGAGCGCCCTGAATTCCCAACAGTTTGGTGAAATTAGAGTCCAGCGACACACTTCCCTCCCATTTTCAGTTCAAAAGATTAAAAGGCAAAATAGTTACATTTGCAATTTTTAAGTGTCTTATGTGTAAATTATGGAACGTATTTTTATATAGTGTTCAGCATGAAGCAGAACGTGTTCCTATGAGTAACTATTTTGAAATAACATTAATCATTTTTACATACCAGAACTAAAAGGTTGCATCTAATTTACAGGCATCTATATTAGGACGCCTCAAAACCCAGTACTGAAAATTCAGTAACTTCCTACTCTATAGAAATTTAACAGAAAACCCAAGCAGCCCCATAAAGCAAATCTCTCAGAAAGCTGTATAACACTGAGACAAAGTACCAGAAACACTTAACTTGACGTCCTTACCCACACTGACCTCTGTGAGCCCCGTGTGGAACAGGCGCAGCGTGGGGAGCGTGGCTGGGAGCGCTGGAGCCGCTCTTCCCGACCCACGCCAGCGCTGGGGGTGTGATCAGCGCTTTCCCCCAAATCCCTGTACTTAACTGAGCCTTTCGCCCTTCCATTTTCTCACTCATTTAAGGAAAAAAAAATTTAGTAATTTCCTCGGGTTTGCATTGTGCTTATAGTTTTTTTTCATGAATAATGTAGTGCTATGATTACATTCCATTTTGGAAAAGCAAAAAAAAAAAGTAAATAATAAAATCTTTTCAGCAAATAGCTACGTCCTTGTGATTATTATCTTTTGCATATTTAAAAAAAAAGTTACTACAACTGTAAGTTTTCCTCTTTATCTTAAATGGTCTTTAACTGTTAAAAGCAACACAAAATATGTGAAGTCATGCCAATTGCTGTCATGCAATTAAATTAAAATTCATAGAATGAATTAGTTTAACTTTTCCACAGTAATGCCACATTAAATCAAATTTAGCTAGTGTATTTATTTTTTATTTAAATCATCAGTGTTAGAACAGGTATACAGTTTTCTGAACTTACTGTGCTAAGTGTCCCATTACACATTTTTATCTATTAAAAAAGATAATCAAGCAAGATGTGAGCATGGCATCCTCTCTCATTACAAACTTAAGGAAAAAGCCTACTTCTCTGATATCCATTTACTTCATTTTCTAATTAACATGATGATTTATATTATATAGATAATTGTATTGGCAAAACAATTAAAATGCCTTAACTTGAGGGAAAGAGCAGCTTATCTCTGCCCACGGACCTGCAGAGAGGCAGGGGGTGTCTGAGTCGCAATGGCGAGGAAGGGAGAGCGAATCCCCGTCAGCTGCGAAGGTGCGGTGAAGGCAAGGTCTGCAGGGACGGCGGCAAACCTCGGGGGACAGCGCACACCTCCCGCTCCCCCTGCAGCCCCGCTCCCGGGAGGCTGCCAGGGTGCAGCTGGGAGAGATGATTATTTTCTGGTGCCTTAACTAAAAAGACAAGCGAACACTAAATAGCCCCTTGGAGAACACAGTTAGCAACAGGTAGCCAACGGAGAAGGTCTCAAGCCTTCTTGCGCTTTAGCAACAGCAAACACCTCAGGAGAGCTCATCTCTTCAAGACATTCCACTACCACGTTCCTCAAAAAGTGGATAATTTTGCCCCTTAGCTGTCAGAAACGTACCTCAATGTATTGGTGTTTCTAAGTAAGCAAGCTCAGCTGTAAACAAGTAATTCTAATTAAATGCATGTTTACATTAGAGTACATTTGTAGAAATAAATATTAAAAGCTGGTGCAGCTACAGTTGCACTGTATCCTAAGTACTCTTGCATTTACTAGGAACTCCAGATTCAATTGCCAAAGTAAAATAGAGGGCATATTATTTTCAACATCAGGATTCATGTTATATTTTAAAAAAAACAAACCCTCATCAGTGGAAATTCCTTCATTTCAACTTGAGAGCTTCGAATGACCAAGATGAAGCTGAACGATTTCTGTATCTCAGCTCTTCATCAGAGATGGGACTTGGACAACCCTGATACACAAATGCATGATATATCTAAAAATAAAGATAAAGATAAATTTGCCTGCTGGATTATACTTCAAAGCATTAGCTATGCTTGCCTTGATCTAGGAGACACTCGGGAAGGATGCTTACAGAACTAGAACAAGAGTAGTGATCTTCATGTTTAAAAAAGAATAAAAATAAAAATTACTCAGAACCCCCCAGCCCCAGAGAACAGCCAGGATGCTTCCTGGGGGTTACTGCCTCTGCCCCATGGGGAGCAACACCAAGGCTGGAAGCCCCAACGTAAGGAACAGGCACCAACACTCAGATCCAGATTGCTAGAAGGAGCTCAGAAAGGCACAGCATCTATTAATAATAAATTATATCTTATATATACACAAACACACTAGGTTTTAACATAATGAAACTGAAAAAAAATTCCCAGCTGGAATGACTGGCAACAGATGAAAGGCAGCTGTGTAATGAAGTAAAGGGGAATCTTCAGGGACTGTGGTAACGTGAAGGTATAGCTTTAATACCAGAAAGGTATTCCACGGGCTCAAGACATTAAAAAGTATTCTGTTCATACATAAAGAAACTCAAGTGCCCATCTGGATAAATAAGAAAAACAATTTTTTACTGGGAAAATCAGAGTACTGCCCAGTCTGCCCATCCAAAATACATGGGACAAGAAGAAATTCAGTGAGACGCTATAAAAGAAAATTCTTCACATAGTACAGATTCTGTAACACTGGCTAGAGAAAAGGTAATCACTCAGCAGCTCTAACTCTTGAGAAGAGTTGGGGTAAACCTGATACACTGACTCTTTCAGAAGGATGACAAAGTGTAGAATACAGATATATATTTAATATTCTCCATACAGAGTTATATTTTTGAAGTTATCTACAGTTTTTTGAGGTATTTAGTACAGTTCGTGATTTATTTAATAACAAGTTAAATAGCATATGTACTAGTAGATGTTTACTTAAGATAAGAAAATAGAGAAGAAAACACCACTTCCACTTTAACTCATGAATGTGCAGATGAAAAATATTTCAAAAAATATTCAGAGTGAATTGAGGAAGAGTAGGACTTTTTTAAGCTGTTTTCTCTCAGTCTCACTCTCTCTTGGATACTGTTGTCCAACTTAAACCAAACCTGAAGGACAGTTGCTGTTGCACAGATCCATTTCCAGAAACAAAGTCAGGGGCTGAGTAGAAGAGAGACCAAAATTAATGCTCCAGCGATGAGAAGCTGGGAGAGTTTATTTAGACCTACACCAGCCCCAGCACACACGGACTTCTGTCCAGGTAGCAGGACAAGCAGAAGAAAGGAAGATAAAGCCTGAGTATTCAGGGGTGAGCATTGCAGGGGCCATGGCCAAGAAGGAGCAGCGCACGGGCGGGAGGCGACAGAAGCCGCGTGGAACGCGCCGAGTACCACAAGGAGAACTGCAGGTGCCGAGGGGACCAGGAGGGACTGCTGCAGGAAAGAGTCAGGAGATGCAGGACAAAGTTACAGAAATCAGACTTCATTAGCTCAGCTACCCACAGAACAGCTTCTTCTTTTCTGGTTTGAGAAGGTAAAAGGAAATTTGCAATTTTGTAAAACAGGGTTTATTTCCATTTTGTTTGCTTTTACCAAAACTAATGGGCAAAATCTCACATCTACCATCAAAAGTCAAAATCCTCCCAGATCCATTCACAATGTTTTCCACACAGTTAAGTCTTAAACTCTCTTCTGTCTCTCTCTTTTGCTGCTCAGATTACATCACTCTCACTTATGCCACTATTCATAGTCACTGCCCTCCGAGCTCCCTGCAACTCTAACCATAAAGCTCTCTACTAGGTTGATAGCTGCCTATGCACACTTAAAAAGCTTTTGTGAAATTTAAACCTCAAAACAAATAAAACTACTGCCATATTTTTGGCCAGTCCCTTTACATGCCAAATCATGTCTGCAGCATATGCTAATTTAGCTTAAGGGATGAGTTTACTACTAGGTTTTTTTGTTGATGTTTTTCTAAATCAGAAAACTGCAGTATTTAACTGAAAGCACAAATGTCAAGTTGCAAGGCCAAGAACAGTAATTCAGAAGACAGAGAGCTTTCAATGCGCAACATCATAGAACTGGCAGTTTAAATACTGCTTTGCTAGGAGAATTCAACATTTCCCCACGAGCCGGTAAATACAGATGAGATGCATGCTCTGCTATGAGCAACACCTTGCTTCCCATGCAACTCTGAAGATGAAGAAATTTTTATGGTCAATTCTCACTTCCTTCTTTTACCTAAGTAAGAGGGTTTCTTGAAAAAGCAAGCACAGAAAACAGGGAGTTGAAAATAAAGCATAATGTAAAAATGGAAGTCTATGCTTTCTTTCAAACCTGTGTTGTCATCTTTCCACTTAGGGTCAGCCTGAGCCTACCAAAGTACATAAGAACTGACAGAACTAACAAGCACTTTAGACTCTTGTATTCCTTCATGCATTGCTTTTCTGTCATACCATCAGGAACAGAAATAACGACATTTTGCACCCTGAAAAAAAAAAATATTCATTTGCACATGGAAATATTTTAATGGCTTGATTTTAGAATGCCTCTGAGCAAAGTACAGGAGTTATTCCATCGACTATTAGAATACTCATTACAACAGTATGTTAATACTCTTTGCCAAATAAGGCCCAGCGTAGGTATTATAAACTACCAGAATCTTCCAAAAACTCATCTCACAGTATTTAAAAACACACCTGAGTAGAGGATTTAAATGCAAAACATCTGCACATGTTCCGATGGAGAATATCTCCTATCTCAGGGCAAGATACCAGAATAAACTTGGAAAACCCAGAATCTGGTAACTTTTTTCTTTTTTTTTTTTAATAACGAAAGGAAATATTAATGCTGCTTCATCGAGGTTTACTTTTTCACAGAATGGAATTTCCCCCTTTGTAGAAATAAGAGTATTTCCAAAGAAAAGATAACGTCAAGCACATAAACACAACATTAAACGTCCTAATAATTAAGGAATTTCTTGTTTGCTTAGGTTGTTTAACGTCACCTCCTATTTCTTTCAAGTTGATGGAAGACAGTGATATTTAACTTGCATAAACTTTCAGAAGCTATATGCAGTATTCAGTTTTTAATCATAGTATTTATTCACTGTTAGTATATTCTTGGCTTTTGACAAAACTCAATTACACAACTATGTCAGTTCTTAGGACAAGACCTAAAATAGCCTGAAATGCACATCCTCCTCCCGGCCCGCCCACACCTTCACTGTGTGTTCTAGGCACACATTTTGATCAAACCCTGTAACCAGTCCTTCAGCTGGAATGGAACTTTTCATAGTCTTGAACAGACACACACACACACACAACTTTTCCAGCACTGTAACGCCTCATCTGTGTCCTGGAACAGGAGCTGAGGAAAAAAAAATACACTGTCTGCCTGAAACCTGCAGCAGCTCCTGACTTTCACCATGATGCCGAGGAAGGAAGAAAGAAAGAAAGAAAGAAGAAAAGAAAGAAAGAAGGGGAAGGGGGAAATCACACACACCAAGCCCCACGCATCCCCCTCCAATTTTCAGTGTTACTCAAAGGCCAGGAAAAAATAAATTTTGTTGCCAATAGAGAAAAATACAATAAAGTAAGCTTGTTTCTTGGCAAGAAACTGATGTGACCATTCTAAAAACAAGGTATTGGTACACAAATCTAAAGGAACTGTAAGAACACAGCAATTTCATTTGTCTATGCAAACAAATAATAGCCATTAGGAGGGAATTCATTATTTTAAACGACTTTGTTGTAAATATACTTTTTCCTCACTCATAACATTAACTTCCCTTCCATAAAATCACACACAAAAAGACCAAAGTTAGAAAACAAAACACAGTATCAGAGAGCAGAAGAGTGAATTTACTGAGACAGGAGACTGACAGTGACCGACGTGACCAGATAACATCATTTACTGGTTTCTGTGAAATAACGGTGGTGCTGCAGTACAGATTTTGGTGGATGAGATGTATAAAGAAAAGACCAGAAAGCATCAGTGACTACTATTCCTTCCTCACAAACTACTAAATCTAGGTGAGAGAAAAGTTCCAAACCTTTAAGAGGTAGACCTGGCTTTCTCAACTTCCCCACTAAGAGAAAGTAATTTTAAAAAGTAGATGAGAAATACAACCTATTTGTCATCTAAGCCTTGAAAATAAAGATATTCAGTTTTGCTTCTGCCATCATCATTAACAGAATTGATAAATATACAGACTCCTATTCAACATTTCAACAGACTAGTGTAAGGAAGTGTCACCATTATACAACATCATTTGGGAAACTGAGGCTGAGAAGCGTTATCTGAAATTTCCTATAACCTCCAGACTTCCTGGATCATAAATACTAGCCAAACTTACTAATCGCAAAGGCACATTCCCCTTATTTGTCAATCTTTGTAGTGGATTTCGTAAGTCACATTTCAACAACTTATTTCTATCTAAATATTTCTGCTTGTCCCAGTTTTTCCCATGACACTTCAGAACCATCTATCGCCCTTGCCAATTTCCAGCTTTCTAAAACGGTGCATGACAATGACCCTCTCCTTAGAGCCTGTCAGCCAAACCCACAGCAATCACACGGGGGAAAGAGGACTTAAAAAAAAATTAAATTTAAAAAAGTCAGTGAAAGGCCACCATCTCAGAAGCAAATCACCCCAGCCCCAAGATAATACAGAAAAGAGATTTTTTTCCTCTTCAACCTGAACTATACATTTACATTAGTTCTTCCAAGTACATTCCTTACTCCTCTCCTCCCTTGCCCACTTCCAACCCTTTCTGGTTCATAAAGACTGGCATGTGAACTTCTGCACAGTCAAAAAGGGAAGGTTTTAGCTCCACTTTATCAGCGGATGCTCATAAAACACAGCCCGCAACAGCAGAGACCTGCTCCCCTGGAGCAGCCTCGTGGAAAGAAGCTGAGGTGCTGAGGAGGGAGGGAAGTCACGGGCTCCCTGCTACGACAAGCCAAATCTAAACCCTTTCTACATCACAATGGGCTCTGTCGTTGGCAGTAATGCAAAGAGGAGAAAATTTGGTTGATATGGAGTTGTCATTATGCTTAAAATGCAGCTCTTCCATGTTAAGGACGAGGCACCCTGTGGGGAAGCCACACTCCCATTATGAAGCTGCTGTAGGAAGAGGTCGGTTGGTGGCAGGGCCAACTGCAGCCATCCTGCAAGAGCCAGTCGTGGGCGAAGCCCTTCTGAAATCTCCACCCTGAAAACCTGTGCTGTAGACCATGCCTTGCTTCTCCAGTATTCTACTCTGATTACCAATGCCACAGCGCTGCTGCTTCCCACACGCCACCTTCACAACAGGAACAAAAAAAATTGGTATTTCTGTCTCTAACTCAACTATGGAATATAAAAGGAAACTGTAAAGATTTTAAACAGTCTTTACTGTAGTTAACTTGGGTAGAACTTTAACCACCTTCAAATCCACCTTAGCATTGTTAACTACCAAGCCCGTTAATTACCTGGAACACTTGATTCCATACTGTTCCTCAAATAATTAATTAGCTAAAGCAATCAAGGACTGGAGTCCCAAAGGAAATTCTTCTAGTTCTGTAGAACTACACAGATTTCACCTCGTTAAATGCTACAACTCTACACGAGGCCAATTCACCTACATGCACATGACAACTGTCCCTTCATCTATTTAGCATCAGAATCCTAAAACCAAAACAAATAAGAAATCCCCACACTCACTGAAGGAAACTCGTGTGCTTAGCAGTGGATATCCTGTTTAGTCACCAGTAATGAAGAAGAGCATGCAAGTTACACTAAAAAAACCCTTTTGATTTGCAGCACAGCAATCTTTCATAACAGGTATCCTCTCTACTTCAAACACCCATTATCACAGGGCAACCAAATCAGAGGCAAACAAGTTTAAGGCAGGACTTTAAACTGGACTTCTTTCAAGCCACATGAGTAAGCTGCACTAACAGAAATAATTCAAATCTACAGTTACGGACATGGACACTAACATGAAAAAGTATCTCTTCATCTCCAGCATACTTCAGGTTTCACAACCTCTCTGCTGTTACTCATCACATCAACTACAGTGGTATATGCAAACAAGCTTATGTTCTAGAACGAATGATAAGAACATCAAGAGAAGTAATGCTTCTCCTACTCTTCCAAAAATAATCCATGCTGTCTCGCTCATTAGCTGAATCCCACATCATTTTTCCACGAGGGCACAAAGGGAACAAATCAGGCAAAAGGGATAGCAGGGAAAGCAGGACAAGGTAGGGAACAGTTAGCTACTTTGAAGAAAAGACAAGTTACTTAAGGACTAAGGTGTAACTCGCAAGAACTTCAAAACACTGAAAAACAGCCTTCTCCCCCATGTAAAGTGATCTACTGATTATTTTTGGCAACAAAAGCCTCAACTAGATGCATTGTAACTTCTTGTACATTTTATATATACCACTTTTTAATTTGATTTTTATGCACCTGGATGTCCCGATACATACCACCCACAAAAGGACAAGCACAAAGGACTGACTGCAAGACGACAGGCCATGGGGTGTCCAACCTGCTGTTCCTGAGCCGTGTGCAGCTCCCCGNGGGGCAGAAGCCAGTGAGGCTCCCAAGGCCAGATTTTCCCTGTTGCCCTGAAATACAGCTGCACGCCCAGCTCAGCCCTAACCTACCACACAGAAGCGAGATGCTCGAGGAAGGCACTGCTGCTGCAAACCCCAGAGTGACAGCAAGTCCCTCCCCGGCTCTGCAGCTCTCATGGGACAGGTCTCCAGGCTACGAGTTTCGCACGGATTTGGGAATGCAGCTTGCAGGGTTGAGAACGTGACCTACCCATGTAATTTATTACACAGCGGCTGCATCTCTTTAAGAGCACCTGTAGGCTAAGAAAAACTTTGAAGAACTGTCAGTTAAACAGATTGATACCTTTAGAAGTGCCAGGGATCCCTGACTTCCACTTTCATCAATGAACCTTTAACTTAGCACCTAATGTTGACAGCTGCTACATCAAAGTACACTTACACAAATCTTTCAAGTCACTCAAGTCTTTTAAGAGGTCTTTAGTAACAGGAGCAGCCAAAATAATGGAGACAATTTAGCAATAACAAGATGCAGGACTGGGTACTTATGAAAAAGATTTGTCTTGGGTAAAGAAAATATTCCCCATAAATGGGAGCTAAAAACCTGCCACATAGACTGTAATTTAGTTTGAATCAGTCTAAACTTTCTTCCAAAAGACTGTGTACCTTATCCTGAACTAGGATTGGGGGATTAGGAAGAAGTATTGTCCAGGCTTCTTGGCTAAACTTTTAGCTCAGGCATTCTTACTAAAGAATTAGCTACTGAAAAACGAGTGAAAGCTAGTTTCCCAAAAAGGCAGGATTCACAAAACAGATGATACTACTAGAAGCTACAGGATGCCAATACAAAAACATTATGTTTGAAAGCAAGAAAGACAAAACTAGTAATATAATCAAAAGAAATCAAACACAGAGAATAAGCTCTGAAATTTCAACACCTTAATTTAACTGGAATTAATTTAGCAGGTTTTGATATATACACACAAAGACACTTGCAAGCATAAACTAACAAACAGAAGAATCTAGTCCTCCTCCCCAGCAAGGTTAGACAAAAAGTCAAACACAAATCCTTCTCAGATAAAATAATAATTTCCATTTTCCTTATCCCAATGTCATTCTCCTCCTTACAACTATCAAATAATTGAATAGATTTTAAGTGTAAACAGAAAGGCTTTTAGAAACATAATTTAACACAAACATCTAGACAAGCAAACACAACAGAAGAGAGAAGAAAATCTGACCTATTACATGCAAAATTAATAGTACAGACTCATTTTGTGAGGAGATAGAAACAAAAGCCTTACTTGCTCTAAATAAAGAAAACTGCTTTCATTTTGTACGCTAACAGGAGTCATATCTACAGCAGGACGAATCAACGTACTATAGCAGAGGCGAATCAGTGTCAGCCATGTTGTGAAAGAAACTGCAGTTAAAAAAACCCAAAAACCCGAACCACAAAACTGAAGCCTTAATCAAATCAGCTACACTGAACCTTGATATAAATCATTTTATACCATTAGTTCTTACTTATTATTGGTGCATGACTTCTTCAAGTTAATGTCTAGTAATCTCATCTAAAAATACACATCCAAATTCTAGACACTGTGAAATAGTAGTAAGAAGAAAATATATCAAGATATAAAGCCACAGCAATGACTACTGTGTGGAGCACAGACATAAGGTACGGCGTAAAGTGAAAACACTAATGCACTTACTCAGCATTAAATCCATTCACGTGCAAGATCCTCATCTGTTTGACTATTGTGCTTTTACCGGATTCACCAGCACCTAGAAAATGAAAGTAAATCAATTTCAGAAGGAAGCACGAGTGATGAAGGGACACACTACAATTTTTTTCTTCAGGGTAAAAAAAAAAAAAAAAAAAAAAAAATCGAGAAAGTTGGTTTTCTCAGTGCAAAAGTGAAAAGTGAAACAAAAAGAAATAATTGTCACTGGAAACTTCAGTTGTAGCTAAAAATAAATGCCCAGCTCAAGTCATGTGTCAGATCTGAATCTTGGATCATTTCGCTGCCATTTTTCCAGTGTCAACGTTAAAAGCAGATTGCAGGGTTTGGAAGGAAAAAGGACAACTTTAACATTTTACAGAGAACAAAGTAGGGAACGTCAAAATCTGCTTGCTTTGTCACCACTCTCTGATGGAGGGAAAGAACGACTGAAGTCCACGCTACACTGAAGCATTTTTGTTAGATCCTTAAAATATTTTAAGTTTGTCTGTGGTTACCATCACCCAGTCAAAAGACTAACATAAATCTCAAGAAATAAAATATGTGGATACTCACATCTGAAAAAGGAAGGCATCCCCTCTGAGCCTCCACCCACAAAGCTGGAGAAGCCTCCTTCTCTAATTTGTGTCTTGTAAGCAACCTCCCACTCTCTCGATGAGTCCCAAATCAATCGCACATACAACCAGACGCAGAGACCACCTTTTGAGGCTGCATGGTCCGAATGCCCCCCCCCGCAGCTCTCCGCTGACCCTCTTCTGTACCAGCAGCACAAAACCCCGCTCCACTTTACTCCAGTTTCCGTAAGTAGACGTATGCTATTTCTGCTGTGCTGCACGGATGCCAGTGCACAGGGCGACCCATCTGTCTATAGCACCCGTTTTTCCACGCACGCTAAAAAGACTCAAACAGCAGCATTTAATTGAGCTGTTCCATGCTGCCAGATCGGCAGCTTTCTATATAAAGCAAACATATTTTTGCAAGAGTAGTATCATAACCTAGCAAAATTTAGAAAGATTCCCCTTCGCATCTACCTCCTGGCTACTTGTTTATTCCTCTCATTAGCCTATGCCTCGACAGCAGAGAAGGTATGTCTGTGGCAGAACGGGCACAGAGGTACAGTTTGTATTTATAGGATGCCAGGTCTCCGCTAGCACACGCTGACAGCACAAGCCTCCATTTTGAGCCTCGCGTTCGAAACTGTATTTTAGCAGTTACATTTCAAAGTTCATTTTCTGACAGATGCATCCCCCTCTGCTTTCTCCCTTCCTTCCCTTCTCCCTTGTGTGAATTCCTCATGGTCCTGCTCTTCTCTCCATAAAACCTGCCTGCATGTTTTGCCACCTTAATCCCAGCGCCTTGCTCCTTTTTCCCCTCCTTGCTCACTGATGTTTTGTAAGCACTTAGAGAGCGGTTTTTACCTACAACTCTTCATGCAAGTGCCAGTTCTCCCCTAAACTACTATTTTATAATACACTGTCTCTTCAGGCGTACTGCATCCTGCAAAAAAGACTGGTGGCAAAACTCATCAAGAACAAGTAATTCTGGTTAAGGCAGAGACTGGGTGCTCTTCACAACTAAGAACTATTCAGGAATAGCAGTATATGCCATAGTCATGTTTCCACTCAGAATAATAACGTAATTTCAGCTGTAACTCTAAATCACATAAGTACTGGGAGCCAAAATTTACTTCACTTAGGCCGAGAACGGGAGGAGACGGTTGTTGCTTTTACCGTAAATGCGTACAGTTCGCTATTGACAATACCGGGTTCTCTGGATCAGATACACCACCAGTGAAACAAAATGAAGTATTACATCTAAATCTCTATATTTGGCTATGCATTAAGGTCCTGTTCTTACCAACAATTCTGCATACCTTTAACCTCACCACCAAGGAGAGCTCCACCACTTTCAGGGAGGCTGCTGGTGGCAGAAGGGGCAAACACGTGCACAGCGGTGGGGCCTACACCCCTTACAGTAACATTTAGCAACTCTTCTTTGTTGTTATTCGAATACAATGTGAAAATATTCACAGTACTTTCAAAATACTTGGGTTTTTATTTCACATGTCTTAAAGGTAACAAAATAATAGGGACATGAGCTTTTTAAATTTTTTTTTTTTACCAGTGAGTTTGTGTTATACTGTCCACAATTCCTGACAGCTACTGTTAGAAACTGCAACAGCTGAACTATCACTTTAAAACACACACACAGATGGTCTTACAGCCATCACTAAACACCTGAAAAATTTTATTTACAAGTACCTAAACTATTTTTCAGTCACCAAAACAAAAGCAAACAGAAGGAATATCCAGGTGAGCCCATCATGTTTCTGTTTTCTGAAATTTTGTCTCTGATGAAAGTAACCTATCCGATGACAAACGGCTTCTGCGTACCTATGTCACGTTCAGCCCGAAACGTGGAAGTCCAAGACATTCCCCAAGAGCCGAAGCCCAATTTATCCTGTTAAAGATTTCTGCAGGAGCCCTGGCAGGCGCCTCGGTGCTGCAAGTGCTGCTGTAGTCCCGGTCGCTCTCCATTTACTCTAACCCTCTTTCTTCAAATTAGTATTTGAAAGGCTTTACTGGTAAGAGCACACCTCCGAACCCAACCTTCAAACGTTCTGTTTTCTGCCCGAGGACACCCGCCGGGCCGGGCCGAGGCCTGGCCCCTGCTCCGCGCCGGCCCTGCCGGGCGGGCACCGACTCTGGGCGAGACCAGAGCACCGGGGGCTCGGCCACGAACCTTATTTCAAAACGCTACTTCAAAATCCTTGGGAATAAGGAGTCTGACAAACGTTTTCTTGTTCTTCCCGGTAGCGATGACTGGACCTTCCCCTCCCTCGAAGCCATAACCTGCCTTTCTAAACCCATCTCCTGCAAAACACGGCACTGGCAGGTCCCCGAAACCGACCGCTGAAACGACGCCCGAAACTGAGCCCCGAGCGCGCGCTGCCCTCACCGGCGGTGCCGGGGGCCCGGCCAACGAGCCGGCGG